>CM021100.1:577223842-577344898 GCA_007115665.2 Sequoiadendron giganteum | reverse complement strand
CTATACCCTCAACCAAATACCCTCTACCATCGACCCTATTCCCTCAACCCTCAAACCTTAAACCCTAATACCCTAGAAACCATCAACCCTATAGGTCCTCCACCCTAATCCCTCAACCCTATACCCTCAACCCATATCACTTCCTCTCTATCTATACATCTCACCTCTCCCTCCCTCCCTCTCTTCTACCCTCTCTAATTGTCTATATCTACCCTCTCCCTCTTTTTGCATACCTCTCGTTCAATCAATCCCTACCACCCTCTCTCACCCTCTCTATCTATCTCTCTCTATCTCCCTCCCTCTCTCTCCTACTCCCTCTTTCTCCCTCTCTCGAGTCTCTCCCTCCCACCCACTCTCTCTCTCAGGTCTCTCCCTCTGGAAACCTACCTAGGTAACTCTCTCTCTCTCCCCTCTCTCTATTTATCCCTCTCACTCCACCCCCCTCTTTCTCTCCCTCTCTCAGTTCACTCCCTCCCACACACTCTCCCTCTCTCAATTATTTGACTCGCTCTCCCTCTCTCTCCCACTCCCTCTCTCTCAAACTCCCTCTCACTACCTATCTCTCAAATCTCTCCCTTTGGAACCCTACCTGCATAACTCTCTCTTTATCTCTGTCTCTCTCCCTCCTCTCTCTCAATTCTCTTTCTCCCATCTCTCTCTCTCTCTCTCTCTCTCTCTCTCTCTCTCTCTACCTAGACAACTCTAGATCTCTCTCTCTCTCTCTTGAAATCCCCCCTCCCTCTAAAGATAGATAAATACCTACAAGAATAAAACATATGTACATACAATCCTACAAACATACAAGCATACATGTACATGTGTAAATATACTCTTACATACATATAGGCATACATACAATATACATGCATTGATATATACAAGCATACATACATGACATGACATGACACGACATATAAGCATACATGTACATACAAACATATAAATATATAAACATGCATTCAATAGAGTAGCATTCAACATAAAGAAAGACATAACGTGAGCATGTTATACCATGCTCAGGTTATGTCTTGTTAGACATGTTCCTCGCAAATGCAAAAAAAGGAAAAACTAAGAAATAACGTGAGCACGTTATAACATACGCACATTATATCTTGCTTTGGGAATCCCCAAGCCTTGGGTTTGGTATTTTCCTTGGAATACCAGCCCAAAGGCTTAGAGAGCATTCTCAACAACCAGAGATGTTTTTTTTCAAATTCTACAATATTTCACATAATCAGGTTCATGCTCACCGTCAGGATTGCACATGGTTCAATATCAAACAAATCAACAATCTAGCTAATGTTAGGTTCTCTCTTAGATATCAAATAAGGTAAATTTTTTCACTTTCTGATAATGTTAAGCCTTTCATCCATAATTTATTTTGTTTGTATGTCTCTTTTTTGGCAAAAAACAATGTTTGGTATTTTTTTCATTTTAAATTAACCATTCATTGAAATTTCAAATAAATTAAATTTTTAGAAATTAGACTCCATTCTACAATTTTATTTTATTTTAATTCAATTAGTTTCCAAATTTTGTAGGGGTAGCATGGCCAAAATTATGTTTTTCAGGAAGTGTCTACTTCAAAAATTAGTAAAAAATCAAATATTCATTAAAAAATAATCAGAAAAATCATGCATCAACTACATAGTATACTGTTAGCTAAATTTTGACCATTGCGATTTTAAAAATACTAAAAAAAAGTTCACCATACGAGGGTCGTACAAGAGTTGCTATTTTATGCTTTTCTGACAAAAACAGCACCAATTTGTGTACATCCCTCTTTTGTACCCCTTAATATCAACCATTTTCAAAATAAATTAGTATTTTAGAAAGTAGACTCGAAGCACTTTGATCCTTGTTTTTGTTCCATCTCAAAAAAATTGAGTGTAACTATCCTCAATTTCACGTCCAAGGTCAGTATTTCTTGATTTCAAAAAAAAAAGTGTCCACTTAAGCCCCCTTTTTGGGACCCATCTTTCTGCACTTACCCACCAGTATTGTGGGATCACCCCAGTTTCATTATCATTGTTGAATAGGGCAATTGAGAGGGGGGGTAAATCAGTTATCACAGATTTAAACCTTTAATTCAATCATTGGAACTAAACTCTTAATACTCCTTAAATGATTAATCATCAAATGCCAATGCAGAAACTTAAATCCAACACACAAAACAATAATACTAGATTTACGTGGAAAACCCAATAAGGAAAAAACCATGATGATGATTAACTCACACTATAAATAATATCAAAACTGATTACAAAAGGCTCAATGCCTAAAACAAGGTCTCACTATCTGAAACAAGGACTCACTGTCCAATAGGGCTACAACCCTAAGGGCTCACTACCACAAAGATACAAAGAAGATAAATAAGATTTTTTATAGAGAGACTACAATCCCAATGCAAAAAAGGATTCCACCACAATTACTCCACGCATGCATGAATGGTAGAGTTCCCCTTTCGCTCAGTGCATTTGAAAACTCAACATTAAGCTTCACACTAATCTGCCACACTAGCACCACACACACACACACTGAATAGAATTAATGTCGCATAAAAATACACTTCCTATTTTCTCTTATTTCTCTTCTTCTTCGCTCTTGTATCATGTTTCACCATTAACTCATCTTGCATCTATACCATCTTCAACTTTGAAACATATCCAAAGTCGGCCATCCAAATTCAAATTCAAATTAGGTCGACACCAAAACATACTAGGGTGGAATTAGAATGAGGGCAACCCAAAAACATTCTTCATCATCCTCGAAATTAGTATTTCACACAAGGTTGACCAAACAAGTGTAAAACACATAGAACCATTAAGCATGAATCTTCCAAATTTTGAAACTATCTTCAATGGAATCAAGGAAACACAACTCAAGAACTGCAATTCATAAGACTTCATCAAAGAGAAATATGGACCAACAACATTTCTCCTAGACCTCAACCAAAAACATTGAAAATCACAAATCATCAACCAAAAATGTGGATAAGGCATCTTCTAACAATCATGAACAACATATATGAACTACACAACCATAGGAGAAAATCCGGCCCAAAACCCAGATCAACCACTCAACACCTGTAACATATCTTCATTACAATTTTCCCAATATCCTTGACATATACAACAAATAGCAATTATTAGATAACCAGTTGACCATTTGAAATCAATGACAACACCTTCAATATTTCCACAACACCTTCCATCCTTTCATTCTTGCAACAATCTCCCCCTTTGTCATTGATGGCAACACATGATGTGAAAAACCATCAAAGACAACATACTAGCTTTGAATACATTTTTTTGTTTCTCCCCCTTAGTAGATAATCTCTTACATGCTTCTTCTCCCATTCTTACTCTTTTTTTCACATGCTTCTTCTCCCCCTTTGACATCAATGGAAAAGGAAAAATATATTTTACATTGATTTCTCCTTTGACATGATAAATAAAATACTCATAATGACAACACCTGATACTACCTACTCCCCTTGAGAGGTAGCCACCAAAACATTAGTCCAAAATAAACATAGATTCGTAGATCCATCGGATCAATGCATCTCCATATGCATCTAGTTCAATAAAGGAGGGGAAATGACCCCTAAATTCTCCCAAAAATACTCAAAATTATCTTTAGGAAGAGTCTTCATGAAAATATCAGCCACCTAATCCTTTGTCGAAACATACAAGATTTATTTCATTCTCCATTACCTTCTCTCTCTAGAAATGATACCTAATAGATATATGCCTTGTCCTTGAGTGCATCACAGGATTCTTTGAAACGTTAAGTGCACTTGTATTATCACAAAAAATAGAAATGGGGTCACCATATACCACTGTGATATCTTTCAATTTATGTTTCATCCATAGAACTTGTGTACAACAAGATGCAACAACAATATACTCAACTTCAGGAGTAGACAAAGAGACTAAATCTTACTTTTTACTTGACCATGCCACCAATTTGCATTCAAGAAAGAATGCACCACCACTTGTACTCTTTCTTTCATCTACACATCCAGCCCAATATGCATCTGTATAGGCACTAGGTGTAAGATCAGTATCTTTAGGATACCATAATCCATAATCCAAAGTGCCATTTAAATATCTAAAAATTCTTTTAACAACAGCAACATGTGTTTCCTTAGGGTTTTCTTAAAATATAGCCACAAGATAGACTACATGCATGGTATCCAGTCTAGTAGCAATCAAATACAATAATCATTCAATCAAAGATCCATACTTGCTTTGATTAGTGTTAGGTGAATTATCATCTTTACCCAATTTGCAACTAGTCACCATAGGAGTACTTACCGGTTTGGAACATCCATTCCAAACTTCTTCAACATCTCTCTCACATACTTAGATTATGAAATGAAAATTCCTTCCTCTGTTTGATTAATCTGTGGCCCAATAAATAGATTCATCTCCCCAAACATAGACATTTCAAATTATTTTTGCATTTCTTCCGCAAACATCTTGCACATATTTTCATTTCCTCCAAAGATAATATCATCAAAATACAAAACTACTATCAAGATTTTATCATTTTCAATCTTAAAGTACAAATTAATATTTTTCGTGCCTTTCTTAAAACCTTGTTGAATCAAATACTTTTCTAACCTTTCATACCAAGCTCTAGGAGTTTTCTTTAATCCTAATAAAGCTTTCTTCAATTCGCACACCATATCCGATTGCTCTGTCAACTGAAATCCTTTTGGTTGTTCCATATAGACTTCTTCTTCTAGCTCACCATTCAAAAATGTTGTCTCAACATCCATTTGATATACCTTAAAGTCTTTATGAGTATAAAATGCTAAGAACATCCTTATAGCTTCCATTCTTGCTAGCATAGCAAAAGTTTCCTAAAAATCTATTCCTTCTACTTGTGAGTAACCTTTACACACAATCCTCACTTTATTTCTAAAAACTTCTCCATTGTCATTTAACTTGTTTCTAAATACCCACTTCGATCCAATTATGTTTTTATCTACTAGTCTTGGGACCAATTCCCAAGTCCGATTCTTCTCAATTTGAATAAGTTCTTCTTTCATTGTTTCCATCCAATGAACTCATCTTTACAAGATTCACTTACAGTCTTCGGTTCAATCTAAGAAAGTAAACACATATACACTTCAGTAGTAGCTCTGCTTCTAGTTAATACTCCTTTAGTCTTATCTCCAATAATCTTACTTTCTGAATGATTATTTTTTACATATCTAGGTGTCCTAGGGGACATCACCAGAGCATCTTCTTCTCTTTCTTTTTGTTCATCCTACTTCTCTTGCTCATCTTTTTCCTTTTCTTCCATAATTTCTTTTATTCTTACACAATCATGTTCATCAGATTCATATTCATATTCATCAATAGAATTCTTCATTGTCTCATCAACCTTGACATTTGAACTCTCTACAATATTTCTCAGTCTCTTATTGAAACATCTATATGCCTTTCTTGTAGTAGAATATCCAAGAAAAATACTTTCATCACTTCTTGCATCAAATTTTCCTAAATGTTCTTCATCTCTTCTGATATAACATTTGCTTCTAAATACCTTAAAATATTTAACAGTGGGAATTTCTCCATGCCATAGCTCATAGGGATTCTTTGTATTGTTTCCTCTAGCTTGCACTTGATTGAATACATAAACAATAGTATGAATAGCTTATTTTCGGTAAACCAACCTCAGTAATCATTGATCTAGTAGCCTCTTGAACTGTTATGTTGTTCCTTTCAACAACTCCATTCTACTGAGGAGTTCTTAGAGAAGATAACTATATTTTTATTCCATGCACTTCACAAAACATATTAAACTCATGGGAGGTGAATTCTCCACCTTTGTCAGACCTTAAGCATTTTATCTTCAAATTCACTTCATTTTCAACCATTTCTTTGAAAGCTTTGAATCTATCTAATGCATTTGATTTCTCTCTAAGAAATATAACCCATGTATATCTAGAATAATCATCAATTAAAAGCATAAATTACCTTTCACCAAGTATAATTCTCACTCCTATGGGACCATAGAGATTTGAATGAACTAAATTTAGTAGTCCGATAGTGGATTGTTCCTTTGATCTGTAAATATTTCTTGCTTGCAGCTTTCCAAATTGACAATTCTTGCACATAGCATTAACAGGCTTTGTAATTCTTGGTAAATATCTCATAGCCTAAACATCATTAATCCTTGCTAAGTTATCAAAATTCATGTGACACATTCTCCTATGCCATAGCCAACTATCATTAATCTAAGTCATAAAGCATCATCTATCATCACCCTTCAATTGATAGATATTTCCTTCAAATTTATTTCATGTAGCAATCAATGTTCCTGATCCTCTCCATATCTCACACTTCTAATATTTAAACACAAGATCATATCCTTTACTGCGCATCTGACCAATGCCTAAAATAAATTATGCCTTAAACCCTTAACATAGTAAACATCATCAATATGATGTTTTCCATGAAAACTTACTGAACCTATCCCACAAATTTTAGCACCAATATCATCTCCAAACATAACCAAGCCTCCATCATATTTCTCGAGCTTAAAAAAATTACTTTTATCACCAGTCATGTGATGTGAAAAACCACTATCAACTACCCAGTAATTCTTTTCTTGTTTAGCATGTAGGGCAGCGATAACCATACCTTCATTTTCCTCCTTCTCTGGAGGGCTTTCCTTTATCTATTTTTTAGAATTAGCAAAAGTAGGTTCATCGTTAATCGCCAAGAAAAAACATTCATTTTCATTTGGATCTTCATATTCTAAATCCTCATTAGATATACTAGCATTCTCATTCACATAGTAAACTTTGTTAATCTTCTTTCCTTTCTTTTCCTTCTCATATCTTTCTTTATTCCTTTTAGCTCTTTCCAGACACTTTGCAGCATAATGACCCATTTCTCCCCAACTAAAACATTTAAAGGGAAACTTACCTTCACACTTATTGGAGCCTTTCCTCATCCTTCTTACAAAGTTAGCTTCTATTTCATCAAAGTTCTCTTCATCCAGATCTTCAACTTTTGTAGCTTTAAAAGTGGTCTTTGATTTGCATCAATTCTTTAGACTTGGCTTTCTCATCTCATAAGATGTCAAACATCCTAACAAAAGATCCTTAGTACAGGTCTTATAATCTATAGTCTACTCAATAGCACTCACCTTCTCACTATAAGCATTAGGAAAAGTTTTGAGAATCTTCTTTATAATTTTGGTTTCATCAATAGTAGCACCAAGTCCTCGCATTCCATCCACTGTCTCATCCAATATTTGTACATATGATTTAACATTATCATCCTCAGATATGTGTAGATGATCAAAATGTGTCTCCAAATTCTATAATCTCGCTTCTTTAACTCTTTCATCACCATCATGCACTTTTTCCAAAGCATCCCAAACTTCCTTATCAGTCTTCAAATTTTGTACCTTAATCAACTCGGAATGTACTAGACTATTCTTCAATATGTACTTCACCTTATTATTCACATCATATGCTTTAATCTCTTCAGGTGTACTCGAACCATTAGTAGGAGGGTTGTAAGGATTCTTGTAAGTTTTCTCCACATCATATCTACAATACTCCAGATATTCTTCCATCAATACATTTTAGATACCATAATTTGTTCCATCAAACCTCGGATAATCATAAACCATTTTTCCAGCCATCCTAGACCTTCCTCAAGCAGTTAAGCTTTTCACCAAAGAACCAAGCTCTAATACCAATTATTGAATATTACAACTAAGAGGGGGGGTGAATCAGTTGTCACATATTTAAACCTTTAATTCAATCACCTAAACTAAACTCTTAATACTGCTTAAATGATTAATCATCAAATGCCAATATAGAAACTCAAATTGAACACACAAACATAGTAACTGTAGACACATAAAAATGACCAAGCTCTGCAAGCAACATTTTACCACCTTTCATCCTAACATGATTGTGACATTGTAATTATGTTTCTAACCCACATTCAACTATTAATTAAAATAATTTATAATTATTTAATTAATTCATGATCTTTCATTCCTCGTGATTATTAAATAAATAAATCTTATTTATTTAATGTGTCACTAATTATCAAAGTCTTCTTATAATTAAATAAAGTCTCATTTATTTAATTAATCCTTATCATCAATGTCCTCCTAATTATTAAATAAATATATTTTAATATATTTATTTAATATGTCACTAATTTCTAAATCATCTCTTAATTAAATAGATTCATTAATTTATTTAATTAACTAGCTGTCTCTTCTAAATTAAATAATTATTATTAATTATTTAACTACCTTATGTGACATTTCCCTCCTTTAAATAAAATAATTTATTTAAAAAATGACTTCACATTTGTTAACTAGTTCTTCTTTTAGTAATTAATTTCAAAAATCAATTACTCATTATCTCACAAATCCATATTTTGAATTAATTTAATTCAAAATGGAAATATTCTTCTACAAATCAAGTAATTACTAAAATTACTGATTTTCTAAAAATCTCATCTCCTTATCTCTTGATTTTTACTAATTTCATCTCAAGGTCACGTTTATTCTCCACCATTGATTTAATTTCTTAAATTAAATCTTGTCCACACATTTGGGGATTGTTTCCCTAACCCTAATTGAGAGTTGTCACTTTGAATCTTAACCTTCGATTCTAGGGCATTTCTCAATCTCTCATCTCATTCGTCCGTTCAAGATTGCATTTTCTATAAAATGACAATCTTGATCTCATTTTTGGTATCTCTTATTATTTTTGGATAATCTCATTTATTGTCATCTTTTATATCATCTTTAGGCTTATCAATAACTTGCATTTAGAATTCATTTTTAAATTGCATAGAGTTTTTATACAAATCCTTCAAAGCTTTGTTTAGGGCTAAATATCTAGAGTTTTCTCACATACACAATCTAAGGGCATTCATTATCACAACGAAGTTAGAAGGTACAATAGAAATGAGCCATGGAGAAGAAAGGATTGGGTGAGAGCTTTCTTATTCATCCTTTTATTTTGTTTTCCTATGCATTCTATTGATTTGTTGGATTTAGATTAATATTGCATGCTTTATTAGACTAAAAATTTGTTTTACACAAAATATCCATCATTACATTGGTGAACCCGACCCACTAACACATTTTTGCAGGTTCTCGTACGTCCTCGAATTTTTTTTTTGTAGGTACAGGAGTACGGAACGACACAACCATAGACCCATGTGATGCAAGTGCTCTGTCGCACCGCATTTGCGCTCGTGAACGACGCATTCGACCTGTCACAATGCATACAACCTCACGAACGACGCATTTGACATGATGCAATGCATTTGATAGAACCTGAACTGCATCTTCTCTGTCAAGCTGCATCTACCATTTTGTGCCACAAATGACTGATCTTTTCATGATTAAATTGTTATCTGGATCCAATGCAACTGTGGCCAGTTATTTTTATTGATGTATGGGGATTAAAATGAACCAATCCTAGGATAGGCACTTTAATTTGGAATTTATCAATCCTAGGATAGACACTTTAATTTGGAATTTATCAATCCTAAGATAGTCACCAAATTTATTTCATGTTGGTTAAAATGAATCCAATGCTTGTTGCGAAGCACTTAGTGTAGAAAATCATCTTTTGGATTTAAAACTGAACAACTTGTTTGATGTGCTTGATTGGGTAATAGGTATATGTTCTCCCCTTCACTAGGTGACCAAAAGACTAGACTTACCCATTTTATCTTTATGCATTTTATGTTTTCTTTAATCCTTTAGAAGGCCTACCATAGTGGGAAAAATTACTCACCCTATGGGAATGACCTAAGTGGGAACAACCAATGCCAGGTTTTCCAACCCACTATAATCAAAAGTGAATTTTGGGGAGACCCATATTCAATGGAAGTGGCAAGATAACCATCCCCAAATTGTTTGTTCTGAAGATTGGGAGGTCTCCTGAGGGATTTTATCTATTTCCATGCCAAATGGAAACCTTTACTATGAACCATAGTGTAGAAGCCAGCTGTGTCAGTATCCAGACATTATTTCAATCACGATGCAAGGGGAGGGAAGAATCTGCCCCCAAGACACTCACCATATAATCGCCACGGATTGTTTTCTCATGGGATCAAGAAATCTAACCTTAAGTACACACCTGGAAAAGAAAAAAACACAGGCACCCTCTAGGGGGTGACACGGCTATGTGAGTCAATGCGATTTTAAGTTGTGGGCTGTGATTGCTATGATGACCTTTTGACTATTAAGAGTGAGTATGCTTGAAGTGTCTTTTTGTTCAAATACCAGTGAAAACAAAGAAGGGTCATGCTCGATCCTTGAACATACACTCAATGTTTTAGATTCTATGTCTTTCCAAACTCAATAAACTTCAAGAAACTAAACATCAACAATCTGGGTCCAAACTTGTCAAATCTACAAAATTGTTTTCTTTTTCCAAAAATTTGCTTCATGCGACACAAGCGCTCTGTCAAACCGCAATTGCCATATTCTGAGCTGCAATTGCTCTGATGAGTCACATTTAAAACATCCTGAGCCGCATTTGCTCTGATGAGCTGCAATTGAAACACCCTGAGCCACATTAGCTATACTGTGCCACATCTACCAATATCAAACCACATTTGGTATATTGAGTCGCATTTTCCAGTCCAAAAACCGCATTTTTCAATTTGAGATGTATTTGCTCTGTCGTGCTCCATTCATTGCAATGCACTTGCGAATAATTTCAAATCACCTTCTCACTGCAAAAATTGAAAGTCCACAACTTGTCTTTAATTCCATCAAGTCTTCCTTCACTGTCACAGTTCAAAACCAAACAATGAATTTCTCAACTTCCATCAAACCTTGCATTATGGGAACCATTTTAGGATCACGATAGGAGTCCATTTCCATTTCTAGTCCATTAGATTGCATTGGTAACTTCACCATCTCCTTAGACACTTAATTTTCCAGATTTTAGGAGTTGACCCTTACCATTCATTGTCAAAACTTTGCATTCAATAGTAGGTTATCATTGGACCCAATTACCCTTTGACATTAGTCAAAACTTTTGTGAATTATTTCCCACTCAATAGTCTAGTGTGGAAACTTCACTTTGTCCTCTTTTAGTCCTTTTATGGTCCATTGGTCTTCCAAACTTGAATCATTGCAAAAAAACTTTGTTTGCTCAAGTTGTCCTCCTTAGATCCCTCAATAGTAAGTACATCTTAGGATCTTTTAGTTGCATATCATTTAGCACCTCCATTTAGCATCACACCATTTACGTTCACAAGTCTTTAGTCTCATTTTGGTCTCACTTACATTTCATAACATCCCTTAAAAATCCAAAGAAACCGAAAACATAGTATCATACTTAGATCATTCTCTTCATCATCCCAAAGTTGAGCAAACCTTTTATGGTTGAAACTAGATTACAAAAAAAGAAAAGACTCGTGGATTCCATTAGGCAAGACACCAACTTTCTCAATTTCACAACTGGCATGTATTCCTTCCCTAATGCCACGAACAATCCTTGTTATGATGTGGGAAATTCCAACATCAATCCTTTTAGTGAGATGAACATCCCACCATCTCCATCACATATTTTTGAACCATTTATCCGACAAGATCAAAATGGGGAAGTCTTTGAAGAAGACTTATTAGCTATTGCCCAACACCCAGAAGTTGTTGCTTTTGTGGAAGAAGTAGTCTTAAATGACTCTTCCAGATTCCTAGCTATGCTCCTTGACCAAGGGGCTAAGTTACCAAAGGGATTTGATCTTGACACCCTTAGAGCAACATCTCCAAATCCCTCACCACAGAATCCTTCCATGGGAGTCTCTTCACAAAATGTCATCAACACCATCAATGCTACCTCCCTTGGTCATACTACCACCACAACCAACACAACATCTATTGGGGGATCATCTACCCAAACCAACACTACATCACAATCCATCCCCCAACAAACATCCACCATCCCTTCACAAACAATGGGTGAAACCACCTCAAACCTCTTTGGAACTACATCTAGTTCCATGAGTACATCAGCAAACCTGTTATTAGGTTCTTCAAATGCTATGGCAACCAACTCATCCAACCCTTTTGGGAGAAATAAACAAAGATTTGTCATACAAGGCACCCAACCTAATCCCTCACAGGTTAATACCAATATTCCTATGGGCCAAAACACCAACATTCCTCATGGCCACAATTTATTATTTGTGCAAGGCAATCAAGGCTCTCAATCCTTCACCCCATTTGGGCATCAACAAGCTCAAAATCAACAAGGCCCTCAATCCTTCACTCCATTTGGGCATCAGCATGCTCAAAATCAGCAAGGCCCTCAAATTTAATCCAACATGGCAGGATCTCACATCCCCACCTATGCCTCTCAAGTTCATACACAGCAGCACATCCCTCATCAAAACACTCATTTCCAACAACCGCATAATCAGAACACTCATTTTGCTCACCGACAACCAATTTTGAATCAACACATCTCATCACAACAAGTGGGCACACAAGTTGTCCCTATCACCAACATGTGTGATGCTACTAACAACCCCATGGTGGAAGGACTCACACTCCAACTCGTTGCTCTTCAAACGCAAGTGGAGACCTTGCAATAATCCAACAAAAATTCATACATGTCACATGACTTGTGTCCATATCCATTTGACACAACCTTGTATATGCCACCCTTTCCTCATGAGTATGTGGTACCTCATTTTCCCAAGTACAAAGGAAAAACAAACCCCATTGAATACATAAGAGAATTCACCACTAGTTGCATGGACATTGCATATTAGCAAACTTATCTCATGAGACTTTTTTCTAGAAGTCTCGCAGGTCATGCACTAGAATGGTTCTCACTATTGTCTAAAGGAATCAAAACATGGGATGAATTGGCAAACAATTTTGTTGAAAACTATGCCTATAACATTGACATAGATATCGACATTGCCTCCTTATGTAGACTTACCCAAGAGGATGCAGGAGAGACTTTTATTCCATTCTTTCAAAGATAGAGAACCTTAGCAAGCAAATGTCTTGTAGAAATACCTAAAAAGGAGAAAGTCACCATGTTTGTACAAACTCTCCTAGGACTGCTAAGGTATGGCTTACAAGTCCATTGTTGCACCACCTTTGTTGACCTTGTTGAAAAGGGTGTTCAACTTGAGAAAGCCTTGATCGCCAAAGGCGAATTAAAATATGGTGGAAAAAACATCAACACCACCACAAATAATAACCCAAGTAGCTCAAATGACAAAACCAAATACTAGGTTAAGAACAAGCATATCACAAACGATGGTGTAGTTGATACAAAAACCGTCAATGCAACAGGTCATGTACTCACAATCAAAGGAGTACAAAATCAAAACACACCTATAACTACACTAACACCAATTGCCAATGCTATCCAAAGCAATCATGCACAAACTAATCAAAGGCAGTTGCATCAACCTCAACAATTCCAAAAATGCACATACACCCCTTTGGGTGAACCTATTGAAAATGTCTTGAAAAAACTTCTTCAAAATGGCATCATAACGCTAGAAGAGACAAAACCGTATGACCCTGGTCAGTTCAAGGTGTCATGGTGGAATGACAGTGCATTTTTTTATTACCACCGTGCCAAAGGGCACAAAACTTCCTCTTGTCATCAGTTGTGAAATCTGGTACAAGACCTCATTGAGAACCACACCATTGAGTTAGGTGGTCAATCATTTACATCTAATGTGGATCATACTATCCACAAAAACCCACTACAGGATCATGGTAAAGCTTCCTCATCTGGCACAAAGAATACCAACAATCAAGCCAACCACATTCATCTGACCTACAATAATGTTCGTCTTGCATACAATTATCCCGGTGAAACCATTATTAACAATCTTCGCATTGCTGATGAAGATAAGTGTGTTAGTAGCATTACCATTAAAAAGGCCCCAGAATGCAATGTCACCACGTGTAAAGGCAAGGTCACTATCCTAGGTCCTTCTACCCATCAACCTAAGATCACCATACCTGGTGTGTCTGCCAGATAGTCAAACCCAAAACCGGAGTTTAACCTTATCGAGAAATTGAATAAAACACCTGGTCAAATATCCATCCTTGAACTACTCCATATCTCACCCGCACATAAGGCCATCTTGGATAAAGTCTTGCAAGAGTCTTCCATCCCAACCAACATCGATGTCAACCACTTTGAGACTATGTTCAGATATCTGAATTTACCTCATCACATCACCTTTTCAGATAGTGACTATTCCTCGCCCAAACCATCTCATAAGGATGCACTTCACATTGAGGTTTTTGTCCACAAGCATAGGGTTAGATGAGTCTTAGTAGATGGCAGAGTAGGATTGAACATCTGCTCTCTAAAATTGGTTAAAGCTCTTGGTTTCTTTGATGCATGTGTAGATGCTAGCAAGAGCATTGTCATCAAGGCATACGATGATGAAGAACGCGCTTCTAAAGGCATCATTACAATTCCACTCCGAGTAGGACCAGTTATCACAGATACAACATGCCAGGTCCTGGATCGTGACATACACTATAATATCTTACTTGGTTGCCCTTGGATTCATGCTCTAAAGGCCATTCCATCCACATACCACCAATGCCTGAAATTCCCTTTTGATGGTACTGAGATCACTATCCCAGGAGATCCCAATCCATTTCAATACTGTACCAACCTGCGAGCCACTACTAAACACTCGATACCCATCAATCGGGAAGCCTCATCTTCCACCTCATCCAAATATATTGACCCATCGACACTCACAAAATCATCCATTCCATCAACTTCTACTGCACCATTTGCCTCGGCCTCCATCCCAAGTAAAGATCTTTAGATCCAGGACCTTGGTTGTGGAGAGTTCAAATTGAATACGGATTACTGTATCACCACAATACCTAAGCCGCCTAAAGTCTATGGTAGACCATGTTTCGCGGTTGAGCCCAAAACAACTTTCAAGGTTCCACCAAAAAGTGTTTTCATAGTGGGGTGATATGGGTAATGAAGTCATTGTGACATAGCTAACTGGATCTATAAAGACCCAAAGGAGTCACCCCCACTACTAGTGCATCTCTATGGAAAAGGCTATGACATTTGCAAAGCACTAGGCTTTGATGCTACCGGTGGTCTTGGAAAGGACGGCAATGGAAGGAGGGAACCTGTTATCATAAATGCAAGACCGAAGTACATAGGGCTAGGGTTTGACCAACTTGGAACTGACGATCGACATACCTATGAACTTTCAAGTAAGGATGTAACGGCTACAGAAAGTGTCGAGACAAGTGAAGAATTATTGACGTAAATCCAATGAATGGGAATAGGGATATGACAAAACCTTCAGTGACTATGACATTGACGAACTGTTCTTAGAACATGGCCAACTCCCATTTGAAGAAAAATTCAAACAGGAATATAACATTGACCCTATTGACTGACATTCCAAAAAGAAGGAATGGGTAAGAATTCCTTGGAACCCAGAAGAACATAAGGTGTCGTCGGCAACACCTGAATCATCCCACCCCATTCCCAAGCCCACCCAAGAGCCTAACGTGTCTGAACCCAATGTGCATACTTCTAAAATTCCAACCACTCATCATGATGTTGATAATTTTATCCCCTATTGTGACTTTGAACTTGACTCATCTGACTCTGAGTATGGTCCATCCATTACATCTAACACGAAATTCAAAATTGACAACTTTGCCTTCACACTGGAGGCTTCAATTTGCACACTTTTCACTTCTTCCCCATCCTTTACCAACACTGACGATGGGATTCCCCTTATTTACCCACAAATGATTGACTAGAACCAACAAGAACCACTAGTGATGGACATATTTTAGAATGATGAGGCAATTGCAAAATTCATGGGGCTTCGGGAAGGCATTCCATGGGGTGATCACAAATAGGGTTTTCCATTGATCTAGATTGTGCAGCTTACTTCGGGGAGACTGTGCAATCCTCCAGTCACAAAAATACAAAGAATAAAATAAAACAAGAAATGTCTTTAGTTGAAAACCGCAAGGCACCTTCTGACAGCAAAATAGTAAAAACAAAAGATGTATCCGAAGGTGAAAACCTCTTTAAGGCGCCTAAGAATTGAGGATTGGACTTTCTTCCGGGACACAAGAAAAATCAGCTATGCTCATTGAGGACACAACGTAAGTTAACATAGCCACACCAGAGAATCCCAAAATGATTCTCTTGGTCGCATCATTGTCAGACAAAGAAAAACCCAAATTTCAACAATTCTTCACAGACAGGAAAGTTAACTTCGCATGGTCATATGTTGACATTCCAGGCCTTGATCCAGAATTGATTTTACATCATCTTCCTTTAATCCCAGGAATCAAGCCAGTCAAACAAAAGTTGCACAAAATGCATCCACAGATTGCACTACTTGTTAAGGTTGAACAAAAGAAGTTACTAGATGTTGGGTTCATAAGGTCAATAGACTATGTTGATTAGATATCCAACATTGTCCCTATTACAAAGCCAAATGGACAAATCCATATCTACATGGATTTCAGAGATTTAAATAAGGCTTGCCCAAAGGATGACTTCCCCTTACCGAATATAGACATGATTGTTGACCTCACAGGAGGGTACGAGATGCTATCCCTCATGGATGGTTTCTCGGGATATAACCAAATTCGAATTGCAATAGAGGATCAACACAAAACAACATTCACTTGCCCTTGGGGAGCATACTATTGGAATGTCATTCCTTTTGGCTTAAAGAATGCAGGCGCCACATACCAAAGGGCTATGACAATAATCTTTCATGACATGATGCATATCCTAATGGAAGATTATGTGGATGACCTATTGGAAAAATCTTTGACATGGAAAGAACATCTCAAAGTCTTGGATAAAAATTTTAGATGGCTTAAGGATTACAAGGTTCAATTGAACCCAAAGAAATGTGTCTTTGGAGTCACTTCACGCAAGCTATTGGGATACATAGTTTCATGATGAGGCATTGAGGTTGACCCAGCAAAAGTAAAAGCAATTCTGGACATGCCTCCACCAAAAGGAATCAGTGAGCTGAGAACACTTCAGGGCAGATTGCAGTCTATCTGTCACTTCATCCCACAATTGGCAGACAAGTGTCAACCATTTCAATATCTGCTACGCAAAATCATTCCTTTTGTATGGAAGGATAAATGCCACATAGCCTTTGAACAAATTAAAGAATATCTATTGACACCACCAGTGTTGATGCCACCTATTAAGGGCAAGCCATTGATCTTGTATGTCTTCATAATGACAAATGCACTGGGGACATTATTGGCACAAAATGACCATGAAGAAAAAGAAAGAGCCATATACTACATCAATCGCTCACTTATAGGATATGATCTCAACTACACAACCATTGAATGGGCATGCCTTCTAGTTGTCTTTCTGGCGCAGAAACTAAGACACTATATGTTGAGCCATCAAACACATTTAGTAGCCAAGATTGACCCACTAAAGTATCTTCTAAGTTGGGCGGCATTGATAGGTCGTTTGGTGAAATGGGTCATGATATTAAGTGAGTATGACATATAATATGTGGAGCACAAGGAAATAAAAAGTCAAGTAATAGCAGATCAGCTTGCAGATGCACCAATCCAAGCCACTCATCTGCTGATAACTGATTTTCCTGATGAGTATATTTTTCACGCGGAACCAGCCTTACCATGGAAACTATACTTTGATGGGTCCCACACTGGTCACAGCTCAATAGCTGGCATTTTATTTATCACACCACAAGGAGATTCAATTCCTAAATCATTTTGGATCACCTTCCCTTGTATAAATAACATTGCAGAATATGAGGCATTGGTCACAGGTCTCAAGATAGTAATTAAATGGAAAATTCAAACATTGCTCGTATTTGGGGATTCTCAATTAGTCATCAATGAAGTCAATGATGACTATGAAACAAAAGATGACAAGTTGCTTCCTTACAAATGAATGGTGGATAGTTTCCTGATGTATTTCGAAATGATTGCATTTGAACAAATCCCAAGGACACAAAATAAGGCAGCCGATGCAATGCCTACCATTGGATCTCTCTTAGACATCCCTAAGAATGTGTCACAATTTGAATTCTTAGTAGAACGTTTGTTGATACCGGCTTATGATATTCCAGAGTCAGAAATGGTGTGCGAGATTGTTGGTAAAAGAAATTCTAGACATGCCTCCACCAAAAAGAATCAGTGAGCTAAGAACACTTCAGGGCAAATTGTAGTCTATCCATCGCTTCATCGTACAGTTGGTAGACAAGTGTCAACCATTTCAATATCAGTTACACAAAATCATTCCTTTTTTATGGATGGATAAATGCCACATAGCCTTTGAACAGATTAAAGAATATCTATTGACACCACCAGTGTTGATTCCGCCTATTAAGGGCAAGCGATTGATCCTATATGTCTTTGCAATGACAAATGCACTGGGGGCATTATTGGTGCAAAATGACCATGAAGAAAAAGAAAGAGCCATATACTACATCAGTCGCACACTGATAGGATATGAGCTTAACTACACAACCATTGAACGGGCATGCCTTCCAGTTGTCTTTGCGGTGCAGAAGCTAAGACACTATATGTTGAGCCATCAAA
This sequence comes from Sequoiadendron giganteum, assembly GCA_007115665.2. Lineage (NCBI taxonomy): Eukaryota > Viridiplantae > Streptophyta > Pinopsida > Cupressales > Cupressaceae > Sequoiadendron > Sequoiadendron giganteum. The sequence continues at coordinate 577,326,274 of CM021100.1, read as the reverse complement.
CACATTTGGTAGCCAAGATTGACCCACTAAAGTATCTTCTAAGTTGGGCAGCATTGACAGGTCATTTGGCGAAATGGGTCATGATATTAAATGAGTATGACATACAATATGTGGAGCACAAGGCAATAAAAGGTCAAGTAATAGCAGATCAGCTTGCAGATGCACCAATCCAAGCCACTCATCCACTGATAACTGATTTTCCTGATGAGTCCATTTTTCACGAGGAACCAACCTTACCATGGAAACTATACTTTGATGGGTCCCACATTGGCCACGGCTCAGGAGCTGGCATTTTATTTATCACACCATAAGGGGATTCAATTCCTAAATCATTTCGGATCACCTTCCCTTGTACAAATAACATTGCAAAATACAAGGCATTGATCACAGGTCTCAAGATAGCAATTAAATGGAAAATTCAGACATTGCTCGTATTTGGGGATTCTCAATTAGTCATCAACCAAGTCAATGATGACTATGAAACAAAATATGACAAGTTGCTTCCTTACAAACAAATGGTGCATAGTTTCCTGATGTATTTCAAAATGATTGCATTTGAACAAATCCCAAGGACACAAAACAAGGCAACCAATGCAATGGCTACCATTGGATCTCTCTTAGACATCCCTAAGAATGTGTCACAATTTGCTTAGTAGAACAACTGTTGATACCGGCTTATGATATTCCAGAGTCAGAAATGGTGTGCGAGATTGTTGGTCCCAGTTCACCTCGGTACCGGGACATCTATGACTACCTTAAGTCCCAAACCCTTACACCCAACCTGTCCAACAACCAAAGAAATTCCTTTATCCAAAAAGCGGCTAGACACACCATCGTCAGTGACACCTTATACCGCCGTGGCTTTGATAACACCCTTCTTCATTGTCTTAACACTGATGAAGCCCAAACAACTTTAGGAGAAGTGCATGAGGGTATATGTGGATCTCATTCGAGTGGTCCAATGTTAGCTCAAAAATTCACTAGACTTGGATACTACTGGCCAACATCGAAAAAAGATGCTCTTCAGTTTGTCAGAACATGTTAGAAATGCCAAGTGCATAGTGACCTAATTGATGCACCTGCACAAGAATTAAGACTGATCACTTCTCCATGGCCTTTCGCACTATGGGGACTCAACCTCATGGGAAAGATCCATCCATCCTCTTCTAATGGCCATAAATTCATAATCACCGCCACTGAGTACTTTAATAATTGGATTGAAGTCGTCCCTCTCACTTATATCACTGGTAAGCAAATATCCAAGCTTATTCTAACTTACATCATCTGCTAGTATGGTGTCCCACAATCCATCATCACAGATAACAGTAGTCCATTCAAAAATCAGGACGTCCATGAACTCTGTGAACGATTCCACATCCAACACCATTTCTCCACCCCATATTACCCACAAGGTAATGACCAAGCTAAGGCATCAAATAAAACAATTCTTCGCATTCTAAAGAAGACCATCAATGACATTGGCCACGATTGGCACCTGCAACTTAATCCTGCTTTATGGGCCTATCGTACCAGCATTCGTATCCCCACTGGAGCCACTCCATTTTCCCTGGTCTATGGATCTGAGGCCATATTGCTCATCGAGGTCGAAATTCCTTCTCTCTGAGTCTCCTTGAAAGGAATGATTGATGATGAAAAGTATAGACATACTCGCCTATATGATCTAGAAATGCTACAAGAAAGATGACAAAATGCCTTAAATCATCTGCAAGCATATAAGAATTATCTCTGTCGGAGCTATACCAAAAGAGTCATGGTGAGAAAATTTGAAATCGGTGACTTGGTTCTCATGCAGAACCCCAGAAATCAGGCGGACCGTGAAAATCCTGGCAAGTTTGAGGCTAATTGGCTTGGTCCTTATATCATGACTTCCGCATTTGGTTCTGGAGCTTATCAGTTGGCCACACCTGATGGAGAACAATTAACAGAACCCATCAACAACTTACATCTAAGAAAGTTCTACACATAGCATCAGAGAGCTGGGCTGATAACCTAAAAATACAAAAAAAAAATAGAAAAATAAAGAAAAAATCATCCCTTCATGAAAACCTGGCAAACAGGCATCTTGGTGACATGAAAAAAAATCAAAAAATGGCAAAAATAGTAAAAAGAAATGAATTCATCCAATAGTGAAAACCTAGTAAACAGGCACTTTGGATAAGTACCATGGTGAAAACCTAGGAAACAGGTGTCATGCGTAGTTGATCATTGCTCTGCCATCTACTGTTACTCAAATCAACCTTTATCCATTTTTTGTAATCACAAAGGCCTAACACATTCACGACATCTGTCCTAAGTCCTATCGATTCCGGGCATGGTTAGCATTTGGTTGACATCATCCCTTGCATATTCTTGCCTTTGCCTTATGTCTGCCTATCTCCATATCATTTGGACTTGGTTAAATCCTAGATCTATCTGGGGGCAAGACCTTTATCATATAACTGCAATGGGTATTGCGCATGATCCTGCATCCTTAAAAAGTCCTGAAAAAATTCAAAAAATTCAAAAATGTCCTAAAAAAAGACCTAAAAATCAAAAAGTGTCCTGAGAAAATACAAAAGCATCCAAATCAATGTCAAAATCCCAAAAACAGAGTCGAATTCAATCTTTGTCTGGTCAGTCCAATCAGTCTCATCAATCAATCTTTTGTCACCGTTCGAACTACGTTGTCTATGTGCATTTGCTATGTAGGCAAGATTCATCTTTGAATCCCCGAGACATTAGGTCAGTCTTTCTAGGTTTGTCAAAATAAAATGATGATTCAAACTTTTTTCCTTTGGACAAGGTCATTGGTCGTGTCAAACTATGAGGTCTCTGAGTGCATGACGTAGGCAAGGCCATCAATCGATGAGCCCTCGAGGCCACACTAGGTCAGTCCATTAGGGTTCATGGCACAATATTTTCACACACGTCCAACTACCTTCAAATCACACAAATCGTATGTCAATCTCGAGCTATCAGTCTATCAGAAATCTGTTTCATCAACACTTTCAGTCAATTCAGCATGTCAACAATGACATGTAGTCAAAATCCTATCAAGACAATTTACCATGGAAAAATTTTGGTTTCTTCTTCAAATGCGTCCTTCTGAAAAGCAACTCTCGTCATTTCTTTATGCTTGTGGATGTGTCCTTCCTAAGCATCTTCATCTTCATCTGGCATTTTGATGGATTCTCCTAACTCTGAGAATCGATCTCCTAGATATCAACGTCATTCAGGATGTGTCCTTCATGAATTTGATATCGCTCGACATTTGGCAAAACTTGACATTAAAACACTTGGCAAGCACTTGGCAACCTTTTTTTCTGTCTTTTGATGATTATCATGATATTAGTTCCTTATGTCTTAGGAACCACGACATATCATGATGATTATCCTTGTCTTTTTTGAATCACTCTGCTACTAGTTTCTCCAAGATGTCCTGACTTCGGGATTTAGAGAAGCAATGACGTAGTACGACGATTTTACTTACTATTTTTTACTATCATGTGGCTAGTTTCTTAAGGATGTCCTAACGTTAGGATTTAAAGAAGCAGCGACGTCTCATGATTGGTTTTGTCTTTTTTGGCAGTTGGTCATGACAAAGTGACTAGGGGCAATGGTGTTCCTTATATGAGTCATGATCATCCTTGTCTGCAGCTATTGATCTACGTGATGGTTCGACCTTGCACACTATTGATCTACATCATATCATAGTGTTTGTTGGCCATCATGATGTTTTCGCCCAATGATGATTAAGAGCAATAACTAGGATATTACTATAGCAAAGCTTTGAAGGGTTTTAATTTATGCACTAACATGCATATCTTTCTTCGCACTAACAAATCTTCGCCTTCTTTTTCTCTCGTTCTCTGATGATATCCTATGACATAAAAAAAACAAAGTTGCATACATGATTGCATGAGCATTTCATATTCACATCTGCATAAATCAAATACCATAATTCACATTACATAACGCTATCATTTACATTCATCCATCTCACATCATTTGCATCAACATATAGGCATCATAAATAACATTTGCATTAACATATAGGAATCACATCATCATCATATTACACAATGCATACATACATAACCACATCCATAATTGCATTCATAAACATAAGCATAATATCCATACACCTCATAGCATCATAAAAGCATCACATAAACATATGATAAAGCATTAGAATACCATAACACATAACATCATATAGGCCACATCAAAATTGCATCGCATCTATATCTCAAAAATGTTATGTCACAGGATAGAGTCATATGATATCCCAAAAATGGAGCTCGCAGGCTCGAATATCAAAATATACAAGTGTCTAAAAGCAAGTCCTAGGATGGCCCTCCTCAGTCTTGTGGAGGTGAACTGTGAGGTAGCTGTGGCTAACCAACCATGTGAAATGTGACCTGAATGGGAGTGGTGTCTTGAGTCTAAATCTGAGAGCCCGAGGCCTTAGTAGCATGAGGTTGGCTCTGCTCTATCTGGTGTCTTGATGACACTAGTTTGTGCCCATGCTCTGATCTATGGCTATGGCCTGATGAATTCCTGTGAGAGCTGTGTGACCTGTGGCCCGATGACTGACCTGATGCAGTAGACCCCCCAGCACTGGTATGACTACTGCTATGTGATCTGCTGTTGTTGTGTGTCTAGCTGCCACTACCTATCCTATTGTAGGATTGGGACAATCCTAGATCCCGTCTCTCTGGGGGAACAGCCTTCTCATATAATAATCGGTACCGCCCCCTGCTCTCTTCCATCTTGGCCATTTCCCCTGTTGGCCCTAAGCATAACTCTACAAACTCAGTGACCCATTGGTCTGACTCCTGCCATTGAATGACAGCCTGATCCCTCTCCACTCTGGTAACCTCTAACTCTGCTGCCAAGGCCTTGTTCTGAGACAAGGCCGCATCGAGTCTGCTCTGAAGATCGGTGATCCACTGATCAATGGTGGCATCGGCAGGAAAAATTGGTGATCTGTCACCCTCCTCATCCCCAAAAATCATCCGCTCTTGTAGTCTCCATTCTACCTCATCCTCCTCCTCCTCCTCCTCCTCATCTCTCTCCTCATCCCTCTCCTCCTCTACTCGGACCTCTTCCACATCTATATCAAGAGGGTGTACCCTGGCAAATGGATCCTCCTCTGCCCTCTCCTCCACCCTCACCTCTGCCTCCTCATCTCCACCCCTGACCTCCTCCTCAACCCTCGCCTCTACCTCCTCCTCACCCCCTCTAATCTCCTCCCCTGCCTCCTGCTCAGTAGGAATCTCTCTCTCCTCACCCTCCTCTCGGATGGGTGATAATGGTGCACCTCCCACTCTCCTCCTAACTCTCCTAGGCTACCTCCACCCTCTGTTGTCCCTCCTCCTCCTCAGACCCCTCCCATCTCCTCCATCCCCCACCCCTCCACCACCCCCGTCATATCCCCCACCTCAGCCTCCATCTCCTTTGTCTCCATCTCTCCCCCCGGCCCCTCTGCCATCTCTGCCTCCATCCCTGCCACCCTGGCCTCTCCTCGATACCCGTGGAATAACTGACCTCCGATCTATAGGTGGCGGACCATCTGGATCTGCCACCAGGCGTCAAACTTAGCAAATGTCCCTAGATCTGTTGGACCCCCTCTCCACATCCACTGAACTACAACTAGACCATCAACCGATTGCTCAGCCACTATCATTGATATGGGCGGCCCCCACATGGTCTCCCTAGAATATCGTGCATACTCTACCGTGCCTACTAGCACATCCTGTTGCTCTCTGAACTGTCGTAGTACCTGCTGGGGCAGATACATCTCTATGATACGCTGACTCTGAACTATATAGCCGATCAAGTATCTAAACTATTTGCATAATGATAGATGGACATCCTCATCTGGCCACTAGGCACAATCTCTGTAAGGCCTCCAGACAAAACTAATCATGGTGTCAATCATGTGACGCCAATAACCAGTATCCCCCATGCGAGTCTGGCTGACTGAACCTACATACAGGTAGACATATGGCATCCCATCGCCTAGCTGATGCATTTGTACTGGTGGTTGAAAGATAGGAATGCGCTCCCATACCCAGATCATCAGAAGGGTAGTCCTGCAGCTGATACTATGGCCCTGATGATAGACGACCTCATGCAACTAATGATATAGCATGGCCAGCAAATAAGGCCCCCATGAAAAAACGGTCCTTTGTCCTCGCATATGGACTAGAACATCCCCCCATCCAATGGGAAATCCATGACCACGACGATCTGGAATCCGTAATCCAGCAATCAATGTCATCAGCATAGCATCCCACCTGGGAAACCAGTCGGCTACAACATCCCAACCTATCTCATAACCATCCATACCCAACTGGGCACCACCAACATCCTCATACATATCTAATAGGGCATGTCACCCTCGATGCAGGTCATATACAACCCTCTTTCCATGAATCGGTATGCGAAAAATGCAGTACACATCCTCTAAGGTGACCATCGCCTCTCCTATTGGTAGATGAAAGGAGCAGGTCTCTGAGTGCCACCTCTCATAAAGAGCTATTAGAAAACCCATGTTTGCCTGAATAATGGGCATGTAGGCGATGTAGTACAAACCCAGCGACATCAAGCGTTGTCTCTCCCTGTCACTCAAACGGTCTCTAAAGGCGTATGTCGCTGACCTGAACACTCGGGTATAGATGGGCACTAGTCGACTCTGCATAGGCAAAGACAAGAGTTAGCACACATGGGTTAGCATTACTAAAGTCTAAATGGATCTAAAACTAAGGTCAACACAAGTCAACTCTAGCCAACTATAATTGTGTCCCATTGACAGCAAATGTGTCACAACTAATCAATTACGACTCTACACTTGGCATTTGCATCGCAACTTGTCAAATGTGTCGCTTTATCTATCGATTGTGCAACCTAACAATGATTGCACCATTCCACATGGCAGTTGCATCATGGTTTTTCAATTGCGGTGTTTGACCTAGCAAATACATCGCAACAGTACATATATGTTGCAAATTTCCTCACATGCGTTACAAACTGGTGATTGCGTTGTTTCCCCTCGCGTATGTGTGAACAAACAAAATACCCTGGCTACCCGTTACACTTGTGTCACGACGCAAAAAATGCGGTGAACACGAAGGCAATTGTGGCTTACACGATAGCATTTGCGTCGCAACGCATTTGTTCGACCCCCCTGAAACCCTCATAAATGCATTAAATTTAAAAATTGACAAATTGGATAGGGTACTTACCGGTGCCTCTGCGCCCTCCGGTAAACCCTCATTTGACTACCTTTGACTAGAATTTTCTCTAACTTAAACGTCCTCCGTTCTCGAAATCGCTCATGTTGTTATATGTCTAGTCATTAATTTGATTAGTCAGGATATTTTCCAAAAAAAATTTGACCTCAGGTCGAAATTCGAAAATTTTCCCGAGGAGGCATAGGCACTTCATACCTTCGCTGGAGCATATTCTGGACTTGTTTTCTTTGCCATAATGCGATAAACTACATTATGACAAAGAGGGGCACATGTAGAAACATAAAAATGACAAAGGCCTGCAAGCAACATTTTACCACCTTTCGCCCTAACATGATTGTGACATTGTAATTATGTTTCTAAACCACATTCAACTATTAATTAAAATAATTTATAATTATTTAATTAATTCATGATTTTTCATTCCTCATGATTATTAAATAAATAAATCTTATTTATTTAATGTGTCACTAATTATCAAAGTCTTCTTATAATTAAATAAAGTCTCATTTATTTAATTAATCCTTATCATCAATGTGCTCCTGATTATTAAATAAATATATTTTAATATATTTGTTTAATATGTCACTAATTTCTAAATCATCTCTTAATTAAATAGATTCATTAATTTATTTAATTAATTAGTTGTCTCTTCTAAATTAAATAATTATTATTAATTATTTAACTGCCTTATGTGACATTTCCCTCCTTTAAATAAAATAATTTATTTAAAAAATGACTTCACATTTGTTAACTGGTTCTTCTTTTAGTAATTAATTTCAAAAATCAGTTACTCATTATCTCACAAATCCATATTTTGAATTAATTTAATTCAAAATGGAAATATTCTTCTACAAATCAAGTAATTACTAAAATTACTGATTTTCTAAAAATCTCATCTCCTTATCTCTTGATTTTTACTAATTTCATCTCAAGGTCACGTTTATTCTCCACCATTGATTTAATTTCTTAAATTAAATCTTGTCCACACATTTGGGGATTGTTTCCCTAACCTTAATTGAGAGTTGTCACTTTGAATCTTAACCTTCGATTCTAGGGCATTTCTCAATCTCTCATCTCATTCGTCTGTTCAAGATTGCATTTTCTATAAAATGACAATCTTGATCTCATTTTTAGATCTCTTCTTATTTCTGGATAATCTCATTTATTGTCATCTTTTATATTATCTTAAGGCTTATCAATAACTTGCATTTAGAATTCATTTTTAAATTGCATAGAGTTTTAATACAAATCCTTCAAAGCTTTGTTTAGGGCTAAATATCTAGAGTTTTCTCACATACACAATCTGAGGGCATTCATTATCATAGCGAAGTTAGAAGGTATAATAGAAATGAGCAATGGAGAAGAAAGGATTGGGTGAGAGCTTTCTTATTCGTCCTTTTCTTTTGTTTTCCTATGCATTCTATTGATTTGTTGGATTAAGATTAATATTGCATGCTTTATTAGACTAACAATCTGTTTTGCAAAAAATTTCCATCATTAGAGTAACACTAGATATTTATGTGGAAAACCTAGAATAAGGGAAAAACCACGATCAATATTAATGAACACTATAGAGAATATCAAAACCAATTACAAAAGGCTCGCTACCTGAAATAAGGACTGGGTATGTGCAGGATCATGATGGGCCAAAAAGTGGCGATGTGTAAGCCATATGATGGTCCATGTGGCTGACGACATTTTTTTTACCCAAAATTGATTAAACGAAAAGGGTTTTTAAAGGAGATTCTTAGCTTTCCACCAATTTAAATTATGCTTTACTTTGAATTTAATAAAATATTTTATTCATTTTCTATTAGAATTACGAATAAAGTCCTGATTGATAGGTTGATTGAAAAACATCTATAACTTCCAAATGGTATCACATTTTTTCAATCTGAAATATGTGTCACATTCTATGATTCACGTACTATAGGATTAAAAAAATTAATTAATTTCATTAATTTTTGACCAAGTTAAGGTGGTTAGACAGATGAGCTTTTATATTTTTTTAAAGTTGTAACAAAAAATTCATAATTAATTATTTCCTTGGAAAAAAATTATAAAAAATATGCATCACATCAGGACATGTATCCTTTACTTATATCTAAAATCTTATAAAAAAATATTATCATTTTATTGTGGTTAGGGTGGTCAAACAGACACCTCCTTCTTATTTTTACCCTGAAATTTAAATACTACTGCATTGAAATTTCAAATGTTCACCAAATAGATATTTTTTTTTTAAATAAAGGTCTAGTAGTTTAGAAACTATATTCAATTTGCTACATATTCTATTTTTACATTTTTTTGAAATAATATAGATAACTTATTCAAATTTTTATGTCAAGTTGTCTAACTCTGTTTTTTGTCTTTTTATTGCCACTTAAGGGCATGTTTTTTCCATGATGATCCTACACATACCCAACTCACTATCTGAAACAAGGAATCACTGTCCAACAAGGCTATAACCCAGAGCGCTCACTACCATAGAGATACAAAGAAGACAAAGAAGACTTGTTATAGAGATAGTACAATTTGAATACAACAAATGATTCCACCACAATTACTCCACACATGCATGAATGATAAAGTTTTCCTTCTACTCACTGCATCCAGAAACTTAGCATTAAGCTTCACAATGATCTGCCTCACTAGCACCACACACACACACACTAAATAGAATCAATTTTGCATAAGAAATGCACTTCATCTTTTTTCTTATCACTCTTCTTTTTCATCTTGTATCATGTTTCACCATTAACTCATCTTGCATTTATACCATCTTCAACTTTGAAACATATCCAAAGTCGGCCAACCAAATTCAAATTCAAATTAGGTCGACACCAAAACATCCTAGGATAGAATTAGAATGAGGACAACCCAAACACATGCTTCATAAGGACCCAAATATATCCAACACGCGTCATCATCCTCAAAAGTAGTATTTCACACAAAGTTGGCCAAACCAATGTAAAACACATAGAACCATTAAGCATGAATCTTCCAAATGTTGAAACTATCCTCAATGGAATCAGGGAAACACAACTCTAGAACTGCAAGTCATAAGACTTCATCAAAGAGAAATTTGGTCCAACAACATTTCTCCCAGACATCAACCAAAAACACTAAAAAATCATGAATCATCAACCAAAAATCGTGATAAAGCATCTTCTAACAATCATGAACAACATATCTAAACTACACAACCATAGGAGCAAATCTAGACCAAAACCCAAATCAACTACTAAACACATGTAACATATCTTCATTACAATTTTCTCAATATCCTTGACATATATAGCCAACAACAACCAGTAGATAACCAGTTGACCAATTGACATCAGTGACAACACCTTCAATCTTTCCACAACACCTTCCATCTTTTCATTCTTGCAACAATCATCATCCAAGTTAATCATAATAGGATGTCTAATGATAATATCCACATAATATTATTTATGTTGTGGCGAAGGTGGAGAGGCATCCTGCATTGCTTGAGACAAGTTTGTATTTTTATTTTCTATGTTGTTCTTTTCTTCTTTTACTTATAACAAATGAAAAATGGCACAATGTCTATGCCTATGCTCTCTAGCATTTCGGTTTCTTTTCATTTATTTTTCAAGTTGTGATTGTGTATGAGTGAGTTTGTCAACCATAGGTTTCTTTTCTTCCCTTAATGGAGGAATGGAAGGAACCATGTGAGGTTATTCAACCACTTTCTCTTTAGCTTTGTAAACTTGTTTAACTTTAGGAGGCACAATAGGATTTGTTTGATTATCTCATGGTCTCTTATATGAAATAGGGGGAGGATTTTTCATAGGCTAGTCTTGGTTACTTGGAAGAGATTTTGGTTCAATCATGGTCTCATCAAGGATAGGAGGCTCAATCATGGGTTGATGCATATTGTTAAGGAATAATTCTTCTATGTGGTTTGCCTTAAAATTTTGATAGGATTTAAAGAAGTCCTAATGGGGTCTAAGAGGTTCTATAGGCTCAAGTCAAAATAAATCCAATGAGAAGTTCCCATGGGAAGGCACAGGATAAAAACCACTATGATGAGCAGTAGAAATTTCATTGCCAAATAGAAACTTTAAGAATTTATGCATAGCAAAAGGGACAACATTCATAGAGCGAAACCATGGATAGCCTAACTTCACAAAACTTGGTCCAAAGTTAGGATGATGGTGAATGAGACATTTAATTCTTTTGGTCCACCATTTAAAGGGATATTTATTAAACCTATCATAGGAAGAGAAAAATCATTATGTGTTTTGATCCATGATTTCAATTTTTCATGTGTATCTTGATAAAGCTCATGCACAAATAGCAATTCTTTAGTGACCACATTCTCTACATATATAGGATCAATTAATATCTCATTAGTAGGCTTGTTATTGATTCTTCCAGGTATGTAAAGAGGACCATTGGGTGCATTTTTAAGTATGTCATGTTGTAAGAAATAAATCTTAAGTGGAATTTTAGTTAGGCCCTTATGAGGTTTAGCATCAATAAATCCAACCAAACCATCCATAAGGTTGTTCTCATTGTCTTTCATGTTTTTATCATCTGTGTCAACATTCAGCACATCATTCTTTGTTTCACTAGCTTTGACAAAGGAGATATTATGATTAGGCATAGGATTGGTAAATATTTGCAAATTTTGATTAGGAGGAGCTACAAACTTATTACCTTGATCATTAACACCTCCAATTTGAAAATGATTAGAGACAATTACACCTTGCACAAGATGTTTAAGATGCTTACAATATTCTATATCATGTCCATTTTATTGATGAAAATGGCATAGGCATTTGGTATATAGTTTGAGGGTAAAGGCTTAGTAGGATTAGGAGCTCTAATGGGAGCTACGAAAAATCAAATTCTTGTCTAAGAGCTGCAACATGATATTATGAAGGGTATTAGGTAGGGGTGTAAATTGTCTAAGGTTCACCAAAATGAAATGAAGAAAAATAGGTTTGCATCAATAGAAATGGTTATGATGGACCTACCTTCCTCTATTTCATTAGGAAATGAGATCCACACAAAGGATTGACTTACAACCCTTAGGTGAGTCAACTTAAGGTGTGAATCTGAAGAATTCCTTTTTGTGTCAGGATGGAGGTCAAGGTCAAACAATATTTTGTGGAGAAAAACTAAAAAATAGTAAACTAACACCAAAATGCAATCTAACACTTGAAATAGTAAGATTAAACTCAATTTTGACATAACCATAAAATAAAGAGTAGATCGGAGAGGGGTAGATCTGAATGTACCAATCACCAAAATTCAATTCCTGAAGTTGATCTAGGACTCATTCGCTCAAGGGTGAATGGGTTCTGAGTTAGGGTTTTTTTGTAACTTTTAGAAGCCTCTGCTACAAATCTGAATCTTCCTATTTGTCCAAGTTTCAGGTTTGAAGAGCTAGAAATAAATTTTGTAAGTGAATTTTTGTGAGATGACAACTTTTGCAACTTTGACAAGTTCTCCAATTTTTTCTCTTCAAAGGATCTTCAAGATTTTTTCCACCTAAATTTTTCAAACACAAATCAAGAGGGGAAAATATTTTATTTTTGGTGAATAGGGGTTTTCTTTGGTCCAAAACCATTTTGGTAATCAAACCTTGAAATGAAATAAAACATGAAAGAGGGAATGAATAATCAACAAAGAAATTATTTTACCACTCAACAAACCCTTGCATAAACCTTGGAATGTAAATTTGCAACTTGCATGAAATGGCTTCAATGGATGTGGATCTTGACACTTTAATCTTTCTCGAGATAATGGCTTTGAATGCTTGATTTGATCATGAAACCTACATCACCATATCAGCTCCAATAGCATGCATGATCCAAGAAGACTTTGACATGAAAATTGGATCTTGAATGTTGCAATAAATATTCAATGAATCTTCTCTTGAATGCCTTGAATTTCTCCTGATCATCAACTTTTCTATGAAAATTTCTACTTCAAAATTGTTAGGTGAAACATAGTGAAATAACCTTATATTTATAGATATGCATCCTTAATTTCCTGAAATTCAAATATCACAAGCCAACATCTACATATAGATTTGAAAACATTAAAATACCACCAAAAACATAATTTAAATTTAGGTCCTAGGTCTAAGGGAGGACCTATTCACCCATAGGTGAATGGGTCCTAGGTCCCTAAGCCTAAGATACACATTGCCCAAGGTAAAGTGTTATGTTTAGGCATTAATGAATGTCGGGTCTCCTCTTTGGAAAATATAATAAAATAGGCTTGGTAAATGAATTAAGGGGCCAATTAAGGAAAATTAAGCTTAGTTAATTAAAAGAGCCCTAAATAAGTGTGAAAGTGTGAAAGTGTAAAAGTGTACACTTTATAACACTAAAATAAGGCACAATTAAGTCCAAATTAACTAGGAGGGCCCAAACAAGTGAGAAAATGTAAAGAGATACATTTTTCATCACTAAAATTATATTATTAAAATTAATAATAAAGATGTCATGTTGATAATTTGTTCACATCTATTGATATCAAGTTCCTTGAAATAGTACTTATTTTTTCTAGAAAGGTGAAAACTTTATGTATCATGTTTATCCAAACAACTTCTACATTTCTATGGTCATGAACTATTACATGTATTATAATCTATTTATCCACTTATACCACTATGAAAAATTTCTATTTAGACACTCTTATAGGATGATTTGAAACATATATATGAAAATTAGAAGTACCTAAAATATGCATGTTAGACAATTCCATTGTGTTGAATCTAGAGGAATATTATATACTATTATGTTTCTTAATAGAGATATGGTTTTTTTTCACACCTAATGATATCAAGCTCATTGGGGTAGTATGGATTGCTCACAAAATAGTAAAAATTATAAATGTCACATGTTTACCAAAGCAAAGCATGCTTCTCTATAGTAACAAATTAGTGCATGCATTCTAATCCATTGGTCCAACAATCTTGTGAATAGAGTTTTTTGTTATGCAAATACTCCCTTGAGATGATTTGAAACATATATAAATGACTATTAAAAGCATGCAAATTATGCAAGTTAGATGATTTCTTCAAATGAATTTTTTTCTTATTTTGTTGAATTTCAAGGAAATCTCTAAATAAATCTCCTTTGGTTATAAATATTGTATTTTATTTAATTTATTAATAAATATATCATATTATATTTATTTTTTCATACCTAATATTATCAAGTTCCTTAGAATTGTATGTATTCCATACAAAAGAATTCATAATACAAAGTCTACTTTTGTATAAAAATGAATTAGCACATACATTATAATCCTATGATCCAACAATTTTTCCACTAGAAACTTTTATTCAATGATACTCTATTGGGATAATTTGGACATACATAAATGATTACTAAAAGTAGTTAAAGTATGCAAGCTAAAAAATCCTGAAATGAGATTTTTTTCAACGTGTTAAATTTGTAGCTCATGCTTTGCCTTTTGTTACAAATATTATACACTATAGCATTTAGTAAAAAATATGTCCTTTTATTGAATTTATTTTTGCACACCTTATGATATTAAGTTCTTAAAATAGTATGTATCACCCACAAAAAGGTAAAAATCATAGTGCATTCCTTCTAATTCCTCAATTCAATAATTTTTCCACTAGTAGTTTTTGTTATACATAGATATATTCTATTGGGATAACTTGAGAAAATCTTAGGTGTAGATGAGATATGCTATATTAGTCATAAACTGAAATATAAATTGATGTATTCTTGAAAACTTAAAATCTTGTGATTTATGAGAAAGAGATGTTCATATAAAAATATGCATATCACAAATCTACTATGCATTTGTGTTATTGTCAACTTGTGTTCTTTTCATTTATTGAACTAATCTAAAAGTTATATAAAGTTCATCCTTGCCATGTGTGAAGTGTTCTTATTTATTTCTTATTAGCATAAATAAGTTTTTAAATATACTTTTAGATTTGACATTCGTTTGTCATACTATTTTTTTGAAACATTCACTTTCCTCCCACACTTATTTTTCTAAAAAAAATACACTTGAATTTTTTAGATGTAATATTCCCCCACATAAACATAATTTTCATTGTCAAACCTTATTTCAC
Organism: Sequoiadendron giganteum; assembly: GCA_007115665.2. NCBI lineage: Eukaryota > Viridiplantae > Streptophyta > Pinopsida > Cupressales > Cupressaceae > Sequoiadendron > Sequoiadendron giganteum. The sequence continues at coordinate 577,310,914 of CM021100.1, read as the reverse complement.
CACATGTTTCACTCTTATTAGTACTTGCTCATAGTACTATTGCAATGAGTTCTTCAACTCATTTTGTTAATTATAATTATTTGTAGTACTTTCCCATAATATTATTGCAATGAATTCTTCAACTCATTTTGTTAATTATTTGTTAATAAGTTGGTTTTGAACCAATTAAAAACTATAATTTTATGTTCTTCAAATATAATTTAATTTTTTAAAAGTGAACATGTTAAATACTTAACTTTAAAAATTGTAAAGACTATTTCTCTTGAACATGATTGGCTAAGAATTTTGGGGTGTTATGAGCAAATTTGTAGGGAAAGCAAGGTAAACTATTTTTTTAACTTTTTCTTACAATTATTTTTGATCTTTTTCTTTTTGTTATTTTTTAATTAAAAAAAAGCTCATAAAAATAAATTAGCTATTTTATAGAGATTTGGATTCACACTATTAAAATAATAAAATAAAACTTAAATTAAAACACATCCATAAATTAGCATAACTAAAATTATTATAATTAAAATTAAAATAAAATAAAAGTAACTAAAATTAAAATTAAAATTAAATCTTAAACTATTTGACATTGCCTTTTTCTTTTTTTTCAAATTTTATTAACTTCAAAACATAGATAAATACAAATAAGAATTAAATTAAAATAACCAAAACTATTATAATTATTAATTAAATTCTAATTCTAATCTTATTATTATTAATTATTATAATCCTAAGAGTATTATAATTAGGATTAATATTATAATTAAGAATAATGTAAAATTTATGGTTAAAACTATCAAAAATTAAAATAAATGAAAAATAAAATATAACTAATAAAAATATGATTAATAGATATAATTCATCTAATTTATGAATATTCTCAATATTAATTCATAGATTTTTTTTGTAATGTCATTCTACAATTCTTTATTGTTAAAGTTATGGTTACAACCATAGTTATGATAGTGATACGACCATAGTTAAGACATGAGAGAACTAATAAAACACTATAATTAACAAAACTTATATTTATTTTTCTCAAATCTACAAAACAATAATTACAATACTATAAAGACAAGTACTAACCACTGGATGACACTTGTTTCTTATACATCTTTTAAAAAATACATTTTCTAAACAACTGAATTGAAAAATACACTAGATCCACCTAACCCACCTATAAAAAACTATCAAATGATTGAGAGACACTAACTATATATATATATAATTCTATCAACTGTCAAATTACTTCAGAAAACACAAATATACTTATTGACCATTTGATAAACCTTTAAATACTTTTAAAAGGAAAACATACAGCACTGTAGCAGCACTGGGAAAACTTAACTAAAACATTAGCTTCCGTGTTGGAAACGGATATAAAAGCACAGACGAAATGGATATAAAATCTATAAATACAAATGAGATACGCCTCTTTTCTCCATCGATTAAATTCCCATTTCACCAAAAACGCTTTGATTTCAGTTTGTGAAAGAACACTGTAAATACCAAATATCTTGTTTCTAACGTATGGATCTCCAACGAGCGGAGCACTCTAAATTATGTACGCTAAACTTCGTAAAATTTACTTCATGCTTGCGCTATCCCACTAGGTATTATGTATATTCGACAACAGAAGGCAATTAAAATGAAATTCTGCCTGTTATCTCCAACAAAAAAACGACCAGGCGCTAAACAACTACGGGGAAAACAAAAACCTAAATTTGTGATTATTGTCCCAGATATACAACTGATCATGGTATACAATGGATAAATGGATAAAGCTGTTTGAACTTGGCTATCTACACAGAAAATTCGAGAGAACAAAATTTGTGAGCTTACCTATGAAGATAGCGATGCTTTGATCTTCCCTGCAATCGCTCATATATCCAACTGATCCTTCAACTGGCTGTGTAATATAACCCAAAACTCTAAACGTTGTTGCTTATGATCTGTTACCATATCAATGAAACCACCCAGCACTTGGGCTATTCAAACTTAAACTTTTATTCCATTGGTTACTTACAACTGTAACGATATGTTTTTCTCTTTATTTGCGTGGACGTCACAAGGAAAGTTGACCCTTACGGTAGTGGAAACTTCTAGTATACTGATGGCGCTGTCGGAGCGGACTACTGGGGGCGTCAAAAGGAGCGGAGGGCGCATTTTGAATTCCCCTGATGGCGATGCTGAGAGGGAGGGAGATCCTGATGATGATGCGGATAGTTGTTTGCTGCCTGCCTGATGTGGTGGTTGGGTCTCATCTGCGAGTGTTGAGTGGTGCTGTGGAGTTGTCCTGTGCTGAGGTTTGGCGCCTGGTTTGTACTCGTGCTAAGTGATCCAGCAGTTATTGCTCCAAGAATGACTGTCTGGGATTCGCTGGTGAGAATGGAGCCTTTCTCTCTCTTTTTCTCTCTGCTTTGCTGGTTTGGTGTGGCCGGCAGTGTGCTTGCGGTTGGCTTCAGAGGTTCTTCGCTCATAGTCTCCTGTGGCTGCTTGGTGTGGAGTTTGGTGGGTCCTGATTTGAGGAAGTCTTGTTTCTTCCCTCAGCTGGGTCGTTTGTTCTGTTTCTGGAGCATTCTCTTTTGTGGAACCAGGGCTTCTACCTTGGTTTGTGGTGGCTGGATTTAAACTTTCGAGCGGTGAAAGCTTTATGGCTTTCTTATTTGCATGAGAGCCTCATTTGTTATGGCACCTGCAGCTGCAGCGCTCTGCATCTCTTCAGTTCGGATCTGGCTTTTCTCTTGTTTGGTCTCCTCTTCGAGGTCAAGGGAATCGTGGTGGTTTCTGGGATCTTGATTCAGAATGCGTTGGGTATCTTCTGCTCCAACGTTCATGATCTGCATATGCTTCCTTCTGCGGGTTGCAAAGATACTGTTGAGTTTTTTATGATGGTCTCCGGAATGCTTTTTTTTGGTGGATTGTTTTCTGTTTACTCGGTTCTTCTTTGTTATCCCTTCGGAACTCGGGCTCGTTTGGGGGCGTCTTGCTCTTGCTCAAGGTTTAGGTTTGTTTACTATCACTGTCTCTGAGGTGATAGTGGGTTTTTTTTTGCAACTCCCTCTCTTTCCATCCCTTAGATGGCTTTCCTTGGATTTGTTTGGTGTTCCCTATTGAGTGGTGGTGGGGGCTCTGCCTTGATGCTAGTCTTTTGCTCTGATGCCCCCAAGAACGATTTGCTTGAGGGTTTTATGTTTTGCAGTGTTTTTGTCTTTTGTTCTGCTTTTTTGGCCCTAGTAGTTTGGGGTTGTATGTCTTCTCGGTTGCTTCGTTAGAGGTTGTGGCTGTTTTGACTCCCGTTGGGGTTGATTTTGAAGCTCTTTTCCAAAAGATGGATTCGTTGTATGAGGAAGTCTTTGATGTCCTCTTTCTGGAGGGTTCAAACGAATTTATTGGTTCAAGCGAATCAAAAAGGGTTCGTTAGAACCTTGGTTCGAGCAAACCCATTTAATGATGGGGTCCATCATTTCCGGCAAAAAGTCAAAAGAAAAGGCTTGTGGAAAGGGGGTTCGCTTGAACCCCCCTTTTCCTCCTTTCTCCCCCTCAAGCACCGAAAAAGTCTAGAATTTTGTACTTTGAAGCTCGAGTTGAGGATGAAAATGGAGGAGATTTTACAGACCCAACTAGACGATGGTAGTCCTCAGAACAAGTTATCCAACAAATATAATTTTAATATGTTTTAGTTTTATTATGTATTTGTTTTATTAGTTTTATTTAACATAGGTTTTTCACCGAAAATCAAGTTCTATGTTCTGCACATGTGAAAAAATAGTAGATTATCAAAAAAAAAATTGAAAAATATGAGTGCACCAGATATTGAAGTCCTTGATTCAGCAAAAAAAAAAATATTTCGATACATACAAAAAAAGTTAAGTTGTATACGGTCCACCTATGTCTAAATCGTAATTGGTTTGACTTCGAAACTAAATTAAAGAAAAAATATTCAATAAAACATTATGAGACCAATTGGAAGCACTAGATATCGTAGTTACAAATCTAAATTCAAAAAAATTATATTGTATACGGTGAGCGTCACTCCTTAAAAATATTGTTTATTGAAAAAAACTAGTTTCCGAAGGAGATGGAAAAAGAAGTGCAATATGATTCCAAAAATTTTGAACAAAACACATTTAGAATCTATAGACAAAATGTCACAAATCACTAGTTTGCATCATCTTCAAATTCCTCATGGTTTAACCACTATAGGTGCTTGAAAGTGAAGATTTAGTTGGAAAAAATTATTTCAGTGTCCAATTTGGCCAAAAAGTGTAAACCAATATTGTGGGATCACCCTACAACACTTTCTCTTTTTGTGATAGAGAAGTTGTTGGCTTGTTTACTGATGATCTTTAAGGGTGTTGTGGATTCTCAGGTTTTGTGCTTGTCATGTTTGGTTGGGTTGCTTTCAATGTCCATTATGAAGGTTCAATTTTTGTTGTTAATGGTTGCTAAGTATACTCTCTCTACACTAGTGTTGGCTACTTCATGGCTCTATAAATTGGGTCTTCTATTGAGGTTGAGACCTCTCATTTTGAGGTGGACCTACCCTATTGAGGTGGAGAGTGGTTTTGAGGGTGTGTGAGGTTGCTTATACTTATTCAGCAGGTGTTCTCCCTTGCAGCTCCTATTGAGGTGGAGACCACTCTTTTTGAGGTGGAGTATGGGTTTGTTGGAGAGTCTTTTTTGTTTTGCACAGGGTATTCTTGGTGATCTCTCTTATAGAGGTAGAGAGGCAAGTTGGATAATGGGGTTGCTACATCAACATTATGGTGGTTTATGGCTCAGAAATTGGTTCTCTGAGAGATAGGATTGTTGTGGGATGGTTGTTTCAGGGAATGTTGAGTTTTGGTTTGAATTGCTAGTTGGGAGGCGTATTTTATAGTTGTTGTTTTATCTAGGTTTGTTCTACTGGCCATGAGGTTTGTTTCTTGATGTTCTATAGGATCAGGGCCCTAAACCCTACTTTCTTTGGGTTTCAGGTCCCATCAAAACCGGCTTGTAAAGGTCTTAGGTCCCTATTGTAGCAACGTAGGTTTTTCAACCTTTGGGGTGGTTGTTTTTGTTGGGATGTTTATGTTTGCAACTTTGTGGGTGGCTTGTAGGCTTGTTCTATTGGCTAGGTGGCTTCCTCTTTTTTGATTGTTTTGTTGGGAGTTGACCTAAGTTGGCCATGAGGCTTGTTTCTGATGTTGTATGAGATCAAGTCCCTAAACCTTGCTTTTCTAATAAAAACTTATAGTATAAATTAGATTCGTTTTTCAAGACCCCAAGCCATAGAATCACTCTTCACATTTGAAGCTTGTTGGCAACAAAAGTTATATTATATAATTGATATAATGGTAATTTTATATCCCATTTAGACATGCTTTCTAATTCAAGCTCTACTTAAAACCCATCATATTCCAACTTGAAAGCATTTTTGGTATGGCTCCATAATTTGGAGTGGTACCAATTTGTGAGACTTTGTAGCTTCATCACCTAAGGTGCTACGAAGAGGGCAGTGGCCATGGGAGGTCAATTCCTTTTGCATGTATAGCCATTAGCATGAAGTGTCCATCTTCCAGAATTGTCATAGAGCCAAATTTGAAACAATTAAAGCATTAAGAAATGTTTGGAGGGGCATTGTATGTCATTTTATTTTAGGGTAAGATTTTTTTTAAAGTGTTCATTTGTATATTTTTTATTTTAATGGTGAGGGGTAGCTATAGGTGCAAGCCAAACCATTGAGAGGGCCAAAGCCTTGTATGGGATTGGCAGCACCACTTCCCTGCCCTTGCGAAGTCATGATGACGTGTCCATATTTTTTCTATGTATATTTTAGTTCATGATTAAAATTATTAGAATTATGTAATAGAGAAAACAAAAGATAAATATATTCTAGAAATTTTGATAACTAGATGCAACTTTTTTTTGGGTATAATGTCAATATGTTGCTCTTAGACTTTGAAAAAGCATAAGAAAATGTTGAGTGGGATTTTTTGATTTCTATTATGGAAGCTTTTTGTTTTCTTGAAGTATTTTTGCAATTGAGTTGTAAGATCCTTTCTAAAGATCTTTCCATTCAAATTGATATTAATGGGCCTTTGGCTAATGTATTTTCTCTACAAATATCCATAAGAAAATGGTGTCCTTTGATCCCTGCTTTATTTTTTATTATTATTGATTCCTTACATTTTATTTTGAGGATTGATTTACTTAGACATCTTGTTGGATGTATTTGTTTACCTTTCATGGTGAGTTGCTCAGTACCTCATTTGTAGATAACTCCTCATTTTTAATTGAAATATGTGAAAAGAGTTTTCATAACTTTTTAGAACTTAAACTTAATTTGTTTTGTAAAGTTTATAGTTAACAATTATCTAATAATATATCTACTATTTTAAGTTGGGCTGACACTAATGGCAGTCCAATCAGTAGTGGGAAGATGTAAGAAGATTATTAGATGTCTTGGAATTCTTTGGACCCTTCTTTGAAAGAAATATAGGAGTGAAATTTTAAGAAAATTGAAAACAAGAATGCTAATTGATAGGCTCGTCATATTTCATTGGCAAGCAAACTGCAAGCTTGTCAAAAAAATAATCTAGTTTCTTATAAAATTTATTATTCCTTTGCTTAGTTATTTAGTATTTTTTTTTTTTTATTAAAAAATAAAAAATAAAAAATATAGTTTCTTACAAAATTTATTATTCCTTTGCTTAGTTATTTAGTTTTTTTTTTTTTGTATTGATCAAATGTATAATATTAAAAAAAAAATCTTAAGCAACTTTTATTTTTTACATGGGAAAGATAGTAAGAAGAGGCATGTTGTCAAATGGTATTGGTACTATTTACCCTTGGAGCAATTGGTGGGTTTTGGGCTCAAAGACATCAATCTACAAGATATGTCTCTTGTTGTGAAATAGATTTTGAAATATTTTGAGTTAATGAACCATGAAATATTTTAGTCAAAAATAATATTACTCTCTCTAGGCTAGAAAAAGGAGAAAGTTGGGCTTCTCCACATCCACATGAATTTTTGTTTAGAAATGTCTTTGTTAAGCGATTTGGAATAAAGAATTTAGCATTATTTGGAGGGTTTGGGAAAGTGTTAAACAACTTTTTAAGAATAAGTAGGATTTTCCTAGATTTGAATTTGTTTTTATTGCTCATAGGTAGACCTATCTAATAGAATCTAGAATGCAAGAATAAGCCTCTTATCCTTACTCAATATTATTTGATAAATAAGTGGGCCTATAAGGGAATAAAAAGATTTATTGACATTATTATCAATAGTAAAGTTAATGATTGAGATATTTTATAGGTTGAATTTAATATTGCTAATAATCAAAAGAGATCATACTTTGTACTAAAAATTCTTTCTATGGGGTTAATTTACCTATTTCTTTGAAGATAAAAACTAATATTTTGGAGAACTTGTAATGCCCCAAGACACACATTCCTAGGAAAAACTAACTAAATAGTTTTCTTAAATGATAAAAAATAGATAATATATGACAACTTGTAACATTGCACAACCAAGTGAACACAAGTTTCAAGTGAAACACAATGACACAAGGACAACTATAACACAAATTATCTCACCATTTCTACAAGAAAGGTGGCAGCAACAAAAGGTTTACCAATCATGGGATCAAGCCACCACAATGAACCTATGAGAGGGGAAAAAAATACAAATGACTATCAGGTACTAGCCCACAATATTTATCTCTTGCAAACGAAACACAAGGGTAGGATTAGAGAATCGTCAACCTTAAATTCACACCAAGATACCCTTGCAAACCAAATGAACACCACAAAAGCCCACATAGATGGTGGAATGACAAGGAGTTGACACCCCTTGGCTAGACAACTCAACCATCAGTTTCCATAATAATGTGTAGGATGAGGGTAATAACCACCTCCAATATATTAAAAAACCAGCTTAAAAACACCTAAACATAAGGAGAATCTCTCATAAAATGTTTCATTATTAGTAGGCACAAGCCCTCCACCAACTAGAATAATGTCAAGTCACTTCCAAACAATACCATGCTTCCCAATGCAAAAAGGTGTCATAAATATTAAGGTATGACACTTTTTGATGAAGTGACAAAATAAGATGACTCATTAGGCTAAGGGAACCATCTTTTTTATACAAAATTTCCTCAATAAATAGTTCGGAGACCAAACAATGACCAAATGATTAAAAAAATAGAGCACTGGATGGAATTAGCACCTAGATAGGATAATAGAACCTAGGAAAGACACTAGCATGAGTACACAAGTGTCTTAATTTGGTGTATTTATCTAGGTCTAGCAATGTAGTCATGATTTTACACCAAAGACCTAAGGACACACTACATTCTTCATTCTAGCACCAATGTTCTTATCAATGAGAAAACTTAATTCTAGTTTTAGTCCCCAAGACAAGCTTAGAACTCAATAGCCACGAGGAAGGAACCAAAATTAAGAATTTAAAATTAGAAGCAATAAAATGATCAAGGGACCAAAGGGGTCATAGACACTCAATCACACAAAACATATTAACCCAAGAAGGAGAGGACTCCTAATGGTTGATGAGACCACAAGAGGCTCCTACATGAGTCAAAATACATAAGGGCTAAAGGAGAATGCATCCCACACATCCCATCCATACATTTATACCATAGAGAAAACTCTAAATGGGTCCTCAATAAGGTAGGTCCTCACAACTAAACATGCAAGAACACAAAAGAAAGCTAGAGAGTCCCCTATCAATTGTGTTTTATCTAACTTAGAATTGATTTTTCAATCTAAATTGAAGTATCCTATAAACTAATTTTATCCAACAATGAAATAAATTTTAATAAGACAACAATAATGTTTGACTCCAATTTCAAAACACATAAAAGAATACATTTTATCAATTCCACTTATATGGTCAATTTATAATCCATCCAAAGAGAAGGTTTCATTACAATAAATTTCAATTACAAAATAGGACTCAAGGTCCTAAATTATTCGTAAACATCATAATAATAAAATAAAAGATAAAGACAAGAAGATAATCTCTACTTGAATGTTATCCAAAGCTCCTCCAAAGGTGAAGACTCTATGTACTCCAATCCCCAATAGTGGTATCCATGCCACCCAACCATGTGGTACCCTTAGGTCCACTCTACCATGCTAGTAGATGGAAACTTGGACACAAGCATATCACTCATGTAAAATAAGGAACATGGCTTACAACACATGCACAAATCAAAATAAATAATGTCAAATACACATGACATCAAATGATATGCATCATCATAAGACACACATGGTACAAACATGGTTACATAAAATGCATAAAGATCAATAGAATGATCATGAAGTAACACAATACACATGTTCAAATGATAAAATCATCAACAGTAAGCACAATGGATAACCCATGTTACAAAAAATATCACACAATCATAGACATGTGCAACCATGGTCTCATATATAGCACAAAAATGTACTCACGTACACTCATGATTCCTTATAACATGCAAATAAACATGTGAAATCAATTATATTCTAATTATAACATGTCACTAGAGATGGGTCTCTCATTGAACACCAAGTCCAATGGTATGAAGGAGGAACCCATAGGATCTAGGGAAGGAGTGTCATTGCAAAGATCGAAGGGATTGCTACGTAGATTCAAGTATGAATCAAATCGCTAATACGAGGAGCTCAAATAGAAATATCAAATGCTCCTTGAGTGAGAATGTCTTCTATTCGTATATTGATCTTGTACTATTGCTCTGGCTATACCATAGGAATCATTATCTTGGTTATTTTTTAATTACTCAATGTCAATAGTTGTTACTTATTAAGGAAATTTTTTTCATCATATCTTCAGGTCCCTTTGAGCCCTAGCCAACATCAAGAGCCACCTCTTTCCTACACCCTACACCTCAAATCTTAGGTTCATCACACCAATTCACTATTTGGGCATGACATGGATTTCAATGCAAAAATATTTCAAAACATAATAACATATTATCAAAAGGTTCTAAATAAAAAACAAATAAGGAGACCTATTTTCCTACATTAACATTCATCATAAATCACTCCCAATTTCAATTTCTAAAAATATTTTGCATTGAAACAACCACAAAATTTTCTCAAAATCTATTGATGAATGCTTGAAAATTCAAAATTAAAATTCTAAAATTCTAAAATTCTAAAAACACACATTGGTTGCAAAAATGCACAAAACCCCACTTTTCACATAAAATTCACATTTTGATATCTTTAGAAATTTTTCCATAGTAAGACCACAAAATGGAGTTTCCACAAAATTCAAAATATAATTTAAAGTCAAATTAAATGCATTAAATTCAACATATAATCTAAGCCATATGCAACCACTAAGGTGGGCATGACAAAAATAATTGAAATTATTCAAATGAATGGATGGGGGAGGAGAATTGCCTCATGCTTGAGGCTCATGAAAACAACAATTTGCTTTCCAATTCCTCTAAATTAAGAGGGAAATCCAAAATATAATGCTTACACACAATCAAGATTCCGTTGAAATCCAATCCCCACACCAAAAAATCAATTCCAAGAATTTCCAACCATTTTCCATTTTTTAGGGAGAAAAAGGGTTTTGAGAGAAAAAGTGTCAGATGAGAGAATCCCAAAGAAACTTCGACAAGTCTTTCTCCTTTTATCACTTTTTCACTTCTAATTTCATTTTCAATTTTTCTATTTATCTTATTTTTTCTTTTATTCTTGTTTTCTTCTCTATTTTTCCTATCCCCTTTTATTCAAAATAGAAATTGCCAATTTAAAAATGCCTAAATCAATTTATTTTTCAAAGGAAAATAATATAACATAATTTATTTATTTTTCCAAACAACTAAAATCTTTTAATCAGTTTTCCTAAGCCAAAGGAGTAATTTTAAATAACAATTTAACTAATTTTAATGAAATTTTAATTTTCCTTTTCTTTCCTATTTTGATTTCTTGGTTCTCAATGCATCAAACACTATTCACATGCAAGATTTACATGTTTAAAATAAAATTGCATGCAAGCAATATTTAAATAGCCACATTAAAAGACTCAATTATGATTTTTTCCACAGCATATAGATACCTAAATCACCACTTATTCAAATCCAAAACCATGAGGGAAAATAAGGATCAATTGCACTTGACCAAGTATAATAATGACTACCAAACAAACAAGCCCATAGTGATATACTTGATTAACCATCATTTGGAAATATCTCATGCCTACATATTACGTGGAGAAATAACCCTATACATGTACCCACTCAATACACATGTCAAGCATCCTACTCAATATATAATACTTGAAGCACATGAAAATCATCCAACAAAGTTCAACATCATATAAAAAATATAATCAAAATACATATATTGATATCCATGAAATGAGTCACTATGATAGTTTATACATTTAACCCATAACATATACATCTCAAGGGGTAAAATAATAATTAAATGCATGAAGCCCTTGCACTTGAACATGGTAGAATTCCATACACACATCTCAAAGCATACAAAACACTAGTAACTGACATGTTGAGGAACCTCGTCTCAAAATATACAAGTGGTCTATACAGACCATACAAAGAAAGAAAATGGTGAAGCTAAAATATCAAAAAACACCCAAGAAACGAGCAAAAGAATGACTCATGCATCCCTTGATACATAGTTAGAAAATAATGCCAAGATCAAGATATCTCAAGGCCACAAACAGGAAGTGCATTACATAAATTTAAATGGGAAGATGGTTATACTTTTGATAAAATATCTCTCAAGAATATTCACATCTTAATTGCTAATACTAAGAAAATTATTTAACAGAACTAATGTTAATTGGTGTCTTATTGTTTTGAAGATAGCTAGTCTTGTGTATTAAGAATTATTTGGTCTTATGTGGTTGTTTGTTGTTAAAATATTATAAATTCAATGTTGAGTTGACCTCCTTGGAAATTCCTATAATAACTTGTTTTTGTAGTAAAGTTTCAAAATTATTGAGAACCTTTTCTTTGAATGTATTTATTCTTGCCAATTATGCTTTTCATTTTTAGGGGCTTCTTAAGATGTGATATCAAATATGGTTTTGCATGGCATGAAATTCTTTAAGCTTATGTTAAAAAAATATATAAAGAGATCAATAGATTTTGGTTGGTTTTAGCCAATGAAACTCTTTGGCATATCTAGAAAGTTGGGAATGAAGAAGTTTTCTAGGGAAAAAGAAGATAGCTTATTGAATCATAGTTAGTTCACCCTTCTTTATATTTTGATACATGTTTCTCTAATCCTTGAGATTCATAAAGATAGGTTCTTGATCTTTTTGGAGGAAGGACTTGCCTTAATGTAAGAAAAGAGGTAAAGAGATGTTATTTCTAACCCCAAGATAAAATCAAGTTGAATGAGAAAGAGTTGAAGATATATAGATAATACATGAAGAAGAAGAACATTAGTATGCATAAAAAAATTGAGAAGACAACTTTAGGTAAAAATATTAAGTATAATCTCGTTGTGAAATATTTGGACTTTGAAGATGTTGTTGATCCTCCTATTGCCACCTTTAAATGTGAGTAGTTTCATACATGTATTTAATAATTAGTTTTATCCAACTATTTTTCTAGTATTTGTTGTTAATGTAGATTGTATAGGTTTTGATTATGTTGTGTTGAATTTGGACTTGTACTATTGTAGCTAAGGTAAATTATCACCTCATATTATACATATTTTGTTGCTTACAATCTTGCTTACCCCGAGATATTTTATGTTATTTCTAACCCCAAAATATTTTATTGCTTACATATTTTAAATTTCGCTGGCTAGTCCCCCTCACTCTTCCACCTTGAGTTGACTAAACAAATGCTTGACATAATTTGATCCTATGTGCTAGTACTTAAATATATTCAATAAGTTTGTTTTAATAATCAAGTATAATCAAGTATTCATCTTCTAATCAAGCATTCCAAAGAATTAGGGTAATCAATAGTGACACATTTAAATTTGGTATAGTTAAAAGAGAAAATAAGTTGCATATATTAAGCGCTTGTATTTTCTTTAGATGATATTAAATTTTTGGGGATTGATATAGGTGAAATATCCTTGTGATTTAGTGATAACCCTTTAAGGTTTTTTAATTATTGCCAAGTCCCTAAACACTCAAAAAGGTAGGATAGATCACCTATTATGTTAAGTTGTAGAACATAATATTATTGATTGGTAGAATGAATCTAAAGCTCAAGTACAAATTCATAACTATGAATTCATCCTAGATCCACAAAATTATCCTCTAACAAAATGGAGGTCTCTTCATATTCTTTTCATTTTTCAATTATTGAGCTAACTACTTATCCCCTTCAACTTTAGCTTCCTATCTTAGTTAAATTATTCAAACATGTCCCCATAACATATAATTTACTTTGAGCTTATTTATGCTCATGCATATGCATTTTTTATGAGATTAGCCTAGGTTAATGTTAAACATTATTTTCCTTTTCAAAATAGTATCAACCAAATATAAAGAATACATTTGTGAGCAAAAAAACACCTCAAAGGATCACAAATTCACCAATCGAACAAATAAAGTTCTTTGTTTTTAAAAAATCAATCAAAAACAATTACAAGCTATTAGATTTATTGTCAGAGGATAATCAATTTGATAACCTTGTCCAATCATCCTCTCTTTCCTCAAACAAACATGGTGGGAAAGGATCTAAACTTTCTTGGCTAAGAGGTTTCCCAATTTATTGCACTTAATCTCCTAAAAAATAGAGCTAAGATCGCTAGCTTTGCATTGAATATACTTGAATTTCTAACTTGATGTGTTTTTCTTCATGAATTTGATGATTAAATTCACATCCTCCTCCATCACTATTTTACAAAATGGTTTACTATTAAATCTAGATAGTATCTTACATGTCTATCATCTCATCCTTAATATTATTTTTGAATGTGCACTAAACACTAACTCAAGAAATTATCTTAATGATTTTATAAAATACAATTATTGTAGTGCCTAAAATTTCTTTAAATGTGCTTCTTCAAAATTTAATTTTATAATAAGAAAAATGATACTCAAGTTTTCTTTTCTTAATATTAGATTTATCTCTTGCCTTATTAACATTAATAAATACAATTCAATATATCACTAATTCTCATCTAATTGCTAAGCTAGCATATGTATAATAAAATTCAAGTTCTCTTTTCTTAATAAACTCGAAAATTTCAATCAGCATGCAAATCTTCAAAATACCCACAACAATGGTTGCGTAAATGACACTCAAAATACATCTATTTCCAATTCAATCATAACTGCTTGCATGGTACACAAATATATTATTCCGCGGACTAGAAAAGCATTGGACTTACCAAGCCCAGCCGTAGCATGCCACGTCCCTGACATATTTATACGTTCCGAGTCCGTCAATTGCCTGAGCATCCACTAGGTACCCTCTTATATACAGAAAAATCTCTGTCAACTGATAACCTGTAAAAATAAAATAAAAATAGGAACTTTCACATCCTCGACACAGAGACGATAGCAATCGTCAAGGGGGCTTACACCACAAGATAGGACAGCCATCTTTTGATCTCTTCACTAGGGTTTGGGCACACTGCTCATTTGAATCCGAGCCAAGCGACCATCTGTGAAGGATTACAAATGCCGGGTATGTGGATGTCATCCGAGCGGAGGAAATTGGTGGTAAACATAGAGTACTGTTCTTCCCTTTCACTGGCAGCTTCGTCTCCTCGGAGGTTCTTCGGCTGAGCGGTGGCGCTTCCCTGAGGTGTCGTGTTCGAATCCTGTGGCGGCCATGGTTTACCCAGCAATGTCCCGCAGGAGAGGTATTCCCTTGCCAGAAAGCAAGCCAGCCGCCAGTTAACCGCTTTGGCCTGCGAGGGCGCCGAGCTGGGCGAGGGGGTTTTGTGTGCGTAGGAGGCGACTGCGAGGGGTTCGACTCCCGCCGGTGGCGATCTGCTTGTCCTGGCACATCCATTTCCCTGGGAATAGATGGAGTTTGAACTGCCGTTATTAGTTATAACATGCTGTGTATCCTTGTGGAGCCTCATCCTCTTGGACGTTGTGCTTCTTCGCCTGTCTTCTTCCACAAAGGGCTTTCGTCTTCTAAAGTCTGCCAATTCCATTTGCTTCTGCTGCGGCTGAAGCGGGGGCCGGTGCATATATTTGTCCATGGGCAGATCTGAGACTGAAATCAGGGCTCCCCGAGATTCGAACACAAGATGTTGTAGATTGGCGAATCCTGTTAGATGAACCCAACGAGGGGCCAATATAATTTGGGGAAAAGGGGTTATCTTTATCAATGCTGCTTCTCCGAACTCCTGGTTGTAGTTCAATGTTGTTTCACCAAAGTGATCTACAGACAGATCTGTTCTTCCTGCCTTCAATGGAGACAGGGCAAAGCGGAAGAGAAAAGCCCTCCTACCATATGAGCAAAATTCGGGCTTCCCTGTTTTCAATATAACCCCCAATTGCCCCTCTCAACGTACATAACTAGACCCCTCGAGTACGCATTCGCATACACAATGTATATACGCATAATTATTGTTCAGTTACTTTTTGTCCGTTTGTCCAATGCCATAGAATATAGAATATAAATAGAAGACATTTCAACGTATGCAAGGTTAAAAATATTCTATGGGATAATAGACTGATTTTTTATTTTTTATTTTTAAGTGCTTGTATCTTATACTATTTTATCATTTTTTCAATAATCAATTTGCTTTTTAAAAGCATTGATCTTCTACTATTCAATTTGATAATGAACTCTATTATTTTTTCAACCATCAATTTGTCTTTTTCAAGTGTTGATCTTTTACTATTCAATTTGATAATGAACTTTACCATTCTCTCAACCATCTTCTTATTGAATGGATCTCGAAATGAACCTATTGTTAAATTATTTGTGTACTTGACCCATATGTTATCATAAGCTTTATATTTGAAAATAAAGTGTGTTTTTCATTTCCTTAGTCCTAACTATGCAAAAGACACAAACTCTTTTTTCCCATGCCTCTTTTGGCTTTTTTACATCTATATGTTTCACACCAAAGACGATGCGAGTTAGTCCTTGACTAAGGTATGATAATTTTTTCTCTCTAACAAATATTGGCCTCTAAATAGGATTTTTGTTCATGGCCAAAATTAAGATTAAATTCCTTAAGAAATATTTATTTTTTCTTGGTAAAGCCATCTTCTACATAAATTTGTGAAAATTATCTACAAAAAGTATATTTTTTCTTTTCCATTATTAGGACAAGCATTCAAGTGAATTTTCTATTTTTTTATTTGCCTACAATTTTGCTTCATCCATAAATTTTTTTTCTTGGCTCAAGATATTTTTAAATACAGCATTGGGTCATTTATTTGTCTCCATATACCTTTTTTTTTTCAAATATCTTAAAATGCATACCATAGCAATCACTTCAAAAGGAACTATACTTTTTTTAGCAAGAAGAATCTCATAGTGGACCAATTTTTTTAATTTTGAGTTTTCTTGTGATAATGCTTTTTTGGATTTTCTTTATTTGCATCCATTTGGCATCTAAAGTGGTGCTACCTAATATTTCACACCCATAAAACACAACTAGAATTACTAATAGCTCAAATAGTGTCCAAATAGTTTTCTAGTCACATAATTTTACCTCCATATTTTTTTTGAAGGGAAAAAGCTACTCTCCACCCTCCCAAAGTTCTCTTCACCCTCCCAAAGTTCTCTTCCTTCTACAAGTTTCCCAGCTAAGCTTATTATTGAAGTCAATCCCAAATTATTTATCTTTTGTTACTTCCTCTACAATACTTACTTCAAAATATAAGTAGAACTTGTTCTTTTTTTTTTTATGTTGGAGATGATTGTGATCTTGGTCTTGACAGTGTTAACTTGCATACCCACATCTTTAAAAATGTGGTCAATGGAAAATAAGTTCTCTCAAGTAACTCTTGAGAAGACCTAGCAATCAAAATAAGATCATCAACATATAAAACAAGCTTGACAACATGTTCTCCTAGAAGAACACCATCACCACCTATCAAATTTAACATTTTTTCCAAGTTTTTAGTTTTTACCTGAACCTCATCAAAGTGCCTATGGATAATCACTTTAAATTGTACTATGATACCAAGATCCTTCATTCTACATGATAATGTATTCACAATAAATATGTCAAAATCCTTCTTGAAATCAACAAAACGATGGTAAAATTCCTCTTCCTTGTTACAAAAAATTTCAATGATATGTCTTGATATGATTTTTGTGATCAATTATTGAATTACTTAGTTTAAAAAATTATTTCCCTTTTTCTCACTTTTCTTTTTCTTCTGCACACTTGTTGATTCTATACACTACCATGCTTTCAAACAACCTTGAAAATAAAGGATTGATATTGATTTTTTGATAGTTAGAAGGATTATTAACATTTTTATTCTTCAAGAGGTACATTTATACACCAGTGTTCTAATCTCTTGGAAATCATGGTTCGAGCGAACCTCCAAGGGGGGTTCACTCGAACCCTCTTCTCCCCCTTCTCCCCCTCTGGCACCAAAAACTCCAGAATTTTGTCCTTCAAAGCTCGAGTTGAGGATGAAAATGGAGGAGACTTCACAGATCCAACTAGATGATGGTAGTCCTCAGAACAAGCTATCCAACGAATATAATTTTAATATGTTTTGGTTTTATTATGTTTTTTTTTTTTAAGTTTGATTAAACATAGGTTTTTCATCGAAAATCAAGCTCTTTATTCTGCACATGTGGAAAAATAGCAAATTATCAAAAAAAATAAAAAATATCAATGCACTAGATATTGAAGTTCTTGATCCAACAAAAAAAAATTGAATTTTGATACATACAAAAAAAGTTATGTTGTATACAGTCCGCCTAGATGTCTGAATTGTAATTGGTTTGACTTTGAAACTTGATTAAGGAAAAATTATTCAATAAAGCAGTAGATATCATAGTTACAAATCTAAATTCGAAAAAATTAGAATTTTATCCTTCATAAAAAAAAAATTATGTTGTATATGGTGAGCGTCACTCCTTAAAAATGGTGTTTACTGAAAAAAAACTAGCTTTTGAAGGAGATGGGAAAAAAAATGCAATTTGATTCCAAAAATTTTGAAAAAAAAATATTTAGAATCTATAGACAAAATGTCACAAATCACTATTTTGCATCATCTTCAAATTCCTTGCGATTTAGCCACTATAAGTGCCCGAAAAAGAAGATTTAGTTAGAAAAAATCAGTTTAGTGTCTAGTTTAGCCAAAAATTGTAAACCAGTATTGTGGGGTCACCCAGCTCAAACATCATAGCACCTATGGGTGTTATCGAATTTGCTTCTGGAAATCCTAGTCATTTATTTGATCCTCATGAATATCAAACTCCACAACCATAACAACAACCTCAATATCCACCAATCATCATAGAAGACATCATGAACATATATATGGAATCTAAGGAATTCATTGAACATAAAATACAACATCCCTCCTTTCCTAGAGAACATGATTCCCTCATTGCTTCAAATCCTAACATGTGCTTTCTTAGACTTGCACAAAGTGGTGTTAAGCTACCTTCATATTTCAACATTGTTAAGCTTAGGGAACAAGCCCTCACACATGTCATGCCATCTAATGCTCCATCACATGAGAACATACCTATAGTTCAATCTATTAATGAAGTTGTACCACAACCTTCAATGCCAACCATACTTAGTCAACCAACTATACCATCATATGACATGGATTCAATACCATTTTCTAGATAGTTCATCAATTCATTGTATCAAAACCAAAACATCATCAATCAAACAATCTCACACATCCCAAATCTATCTAACACAAACAATCCTTAATCATCACCATACATATCCAACCAAGAAACCACACATATATACCAAATCCTCCAAACACAAACATTCTTCATCACCACAAAAAATTACTAACTACACAAACAATCCTCACAACCCAAGCTTCATTACTCCCACCCACCTTCCCTCTCTACTTCTCTATCTAACATATCCCTCTTTGCCTCTCTCTCACCCTCCCTCCTCTCTCAAGCTCTCCACCTTCCTCCTTTCCCCTCTCTCTGTATCATTCTCTCTATCTATCTTCTCTCTCCCTCCTTTCCTCCCTCCTTTTCCCCCCCCCTCTCTCTCTCTCTCCCTCCATCCCATCCCCCTCTCTACTTCTCTCTATCTAACCTATCCCTCTATGCCTCTCTCTCACCCTCCCTCCTCTCTCTCTCAATCTGTCCACCTTCCTCCTTTCCCTCTCTCTCTTTATCATTCTCTCTATCTAACTTCTCTCTCCCTTCGTCCCTCCATCCTTTCCTCCATCCTTCCCTCTCTCCTCCTATCTATCACCTCTATTCTCTCTCTCTTTATCTATCTCCCTCTCTCCCTCTCTATTTATCGCTCTCCCTCCCACTTTCTCTCTCTCCCCTCTCTATATTCATCCATCTATGTCTCTTTGTTCTCTCTCCCTATCTATCTCCTCTTATCTAGATCTCTCACCATTTCTTTATATTTCTCTCCCTCTCACTCTTTATCTATCTATTACTCTCCTTCCCTCTCTTTCTCTCTCCCGTACACTCTTTATCTCACCTCTCTTTATATTTCACTATCCTCCCTCTCTCTCTTTCTATCTCTCACAACATTTCTTTATGTTTTTATCCATCTCCTTCTCACACACTCTCTCCCTCTCTCTTACTCTATGTCTCTATCTCTCCATCCCTATCTCTCTATCCTCCCTCTCTCTCTCCATTTATCTCCTTCTATCTCTCTATCTCACACTCTCTCTCTCCCTCTTTGAATTTATATCTCTCCATCTCCCTCATTCTAGATTTATCTTCCATCTTTCTTTATATCCCTATCCCTCTCTATCTACCCCTATCATTATCTCCCCCTCTCTTTGTACATATCTTTCTATCTCTCCCCATACTCCTCTTCATTATCACTCTATTTCTTTCTCTCCATCTATATTTTTCTCTCTTTCACTATCTATTTATATATCTCTTACCCTCTCCCTCTCTATTTCTTTATTCTCTCTCTCTCTCTCCATCTCTTTTCCTACCTATATTTATTTCTCACACCATCTCTATCACTTTATCTCTCTATCCTCCCTCTCTCCCTGTCCCTCTCCCTCTCTATATTTATCATTTTATAAGCTACAAAATACAAGCATGTTTTATGAGCCACAAAATGTGGTCGCATTTTATGGCTTACAAAATGCATTCACGCTTTGTGGCTTACAAAATATGCTCGTGTTTTGTAAAAAATAAAACACACTCATGTTTTGCAAGGAAAAAAATTCACTTGCATTTTTTAAAACACAACATGCACTCACATTTTTTAAAACACAAAATACACTGTATTTTATAAGGCACAAAACATGCTCATGTTATGGCTTGGTATTTACCAATCCATAATGTAATTTTGTTATGTGATTTTGAACCTAATGTGAGTGTGTTATGAATAAAATTTTCCATCTTGCCACTTTTTTTTACATCATTTCCATGCACACACCCCCATATAACTTTGTGGAATCCTTAAATCTAGTATGTCTCATTCTTAAGGACTAAAGTCTATGTTATGCTTATGGCTAAATGTCATGCCTAGGATTTCACATTCAAGAACTAGCAAAAACATTTATCTATAAGTATTTTTTATGCATTATTGAATTATCTTTAAGTAATGTAGGATAGATTATAGGGTACCTATATTTTCTCACCCTTAAGGATGCCAATCTTAAATCTCAGCGAATGGAGATCTCAAGGGTTGAATGGTTTATATTGGGAAATCTAAATTCTTAATAGTTATGTGTTATTCAATGTATATATGATAAAGTATGTTATATATGCCTTGGAATGATTTTTCCCTCTAAGAATTTAATATCTACTCTATTTAATTATGAATTCAAGGATGCAGTTTTCAATATAATCCTTGGAATTGGTTCCTTGGATAATATCACCTATTATGAGCTTAGATTGAGTCTCTAATCCATCCCTTATTGATTCTCATCCCTAAATATTTATTCTTAGCCTCATTTCAAGTTTCATGGCCATATTTTTTATGTCCTATGATGTCCAAAGAAAGGAGAATGGTCACATATATGTCAACTACAAAGCTTGATTTATTTCATCATATGGTGAGGGCTAAGCCTTAATTTATGAGTGGCATGATCATTCATGTTATCTGTTGAGGCTTTATCATAGTGGAGCTCAATGATTAAGTAGTCTACTTTTTGTTAAATGTTCTTATTGTAACGTTGAAAAAAGGGTCCTTAGCCTTTTTCGCGCTTGTTTAGCTCCTTTTTGTGGATTTTGGCTTAGTTTGGCCTTGATTTATTGTTGTAATGTGGATAACACATTCACATTAGGTCTTGGGCCCTTGTGAACTAATGCACTTTAATGATACTTTGTAAAGGTGTTGTAAATTGTTGTAACACACTTTCACATCTTTCTAGGATTTCTAAGCACAATTAACTTTATTTCAATCATAATTTCTCTTAGCCTTGCCTTATTTGGTGTGTTGAAAAGTTTTGTAACACACTTTCACATTCCCCTAGGCTTTTCATTGATAATTGGGCTTTCTTATGCTTTAATTGGCCCCCTTTTGCATCCACAAGCCTTATTTTGGTGTATTTTTTAGGATAATCTTGACAAATGGCATTTAAAACATCAAATCCCCAAAAACCCACCTCAAATTACTAAGGTGGGACTCATTCGCCATTTTGGGAAAATGAGTCCCCTTAGGTGGGACCCATTCTCCCAAGGTGGCGAATGAGTCCCCCTTAACTCAAAAATCAAATTTAATTTAAATCTTTGGCAGGATTTTATTCTCCAAGATCCAATGTCGACTTGCAGTGTTGTAATTTTGGGAATTCTTGCATAATTGGGTATAAATATAAGGTTCTTTCACTCATTTCAATCCTACCAATTTTATCATCCTAGCACTCCTAAAGCATTCAAGCATTCATTTGAGCAAGATCATTCAAGGCTTTCATGGGCAGATTATCAAGTATTCAAGAGAATTCTTCAAGCATCAATCATCATGTCAAAGATTACCTTCTTCATGTTTGTTATTGTGCTTACAATTGTGGTGTAGAGTTCATGATCCAAGCAAGCTTTGAATTCAAGATCTATCTTCATCAAGCAAGAATCAAGAACCATATCCATTGTGGTCATTTCAAGCATAATTGCAACACTTCATTACAAGGGTCTGGTGAGTTGCAACATCACCTTTTGTTCATTCATCACTCTCCTTTACATTTGCTTTCTATTTCAAGGTTTAATTACCAACAAGGGGTTTGACCAAGGTAAAACCTCATTCTCTAACCCCACAACCATTTTTCCCTCTCTTTGCATGTGATTTGCAGGTCTAGGTTGTAGATTTATCAAAGAGAACGATTGAAAAAGTTATCATCAAGTTGTCAAAGAAAGTCAAAGTTGTCAAGATTGTGAACAAACCTTGGAGGAGCTTGGAGAAGACCTACAGGTTGAATTTAGCAATTTCAGACTCAGATCTAAATCGGGAACATCAGAGCAGACCAAGGGCTACAGAATCCAACTTTGAGTTTCCAAAAATCTGGAAGTGGATTGATTCACCACTATTGGCGAATGAGTCCCACTGTACTTGTTTGTCAGAGGTTTCTGCAGATCTGAGTACCCTTTTGTCTGAAACCTATTCTAGCATAGTTTTCTTGAAACTAGATTGATTCGCCTAGCTTGGTGAATGAGTGCGGGCAGTTGGCTTCAACACTAAATTTTCCAAGATTTCAAGCCTCCATCATGCCTTCTCCAGTTTCCTAGGTGCACATCTTCAATTTCATAGTTTTTTGTTGTTGTTTGTTTACATTTCTAAGTCATTTTGCATACTACACTGTGTTTTCAAACATTTCCTTTTCCAAGTCTAAATTTGGTGGTGAGCCCTCATTTTACATCATTTCATCCCCTAGAACACACCCTTTGTCATATTTCAATCTCCTTCGCATTGGAATCTCAAGGGTTGTTCTTGAGTGAAAGGTAGAAAATAGCCTCTCTCCTTTTAGGTCCAAAACCCTAGAAGCGAAAAGAGAGCCACCCTATTTTCCCCATTTCACTTATGTATTGCAAGGAGGCCCAAGAGCCATTAATGATATCGTAACCAAACAAACCTAACAATATTCAATGTTTGTCAAAGCTTCCTTATTTTGGTGTTTCATCATTAGTTGGTTCACAACCATGTCATTATACAATGGAACCCCTTCCTTATATGTTCATGTAAGTTTAGTAATATTAGTGAATGTTTGCATTAGTGTAGAGTTACAAGATGGTCTTGGGGGCTAGTAAATAATAATGATGTTAGTATATGGTAGAATCATTTGAGCGATGGCTAAGTTAGAAGATATCACACCTCTTATGATCCTTTTTTAATGCTAGGATTCAAGGTTTGTGTGCTTAATATTCTTATGGTGTAGGTCCATCTAGAGGAGAGTGAATTGAAGAATGTTATGTTTCAAGCCTTATGTGGTCTAGCAACCAAATGGATAAACAAAGTTCAAGTGCTTATCATAAGAATGTTTTCCCTCCATTGTATCTTGAGTGTATTAATTACAACCATCTACCCGTGTGAATGTGTGGTGACTATTATAAGTGCCTAAATTAATATGGACCTAGTTATGAATTGGTGACTAGTAAAATATAACATAGTGTACAGTGTGCAACCTCTAGTTTTTTCATTACATATTTAAAAATATATTTGGTAGAAATATAACTAAGACTAAATGCTACAAATTATATTTTATTATTATTATTATTTTTTATTTTTTTTAATTAGTAGATGCATCCTAAAACTTGCATCATTGAGTATAGGTGTCACATAACTTACACAAACTAATCTATGTTTTTTAATGTGTAGAAATTAAAGGTTAGGAGAATCCTATATCATTATTTTTAAATTTACATAAGGGTGATCCCACAATAGTGGTTTACAATTTTTGGTCAAATTGGACACTTGAAATAATTATTTTTAACTAAATCTTCACATTTAGGCACCTATAGCGGTTGAATCGTGAGGAATTTGAAGATGATGCAAACTAGAGTCTCATCACATTTTGTTTGTAGATTCTAATTTTATTTTATTTTTAAATTTTTGGAATCAAATTGCACTTCTTTTTCCATCTCCCACGAAAACTGGTTTTTTTCAAAAAACAACATTTTAAAAAAGTGATGCACACCGTATAACGCATAACTTTTTTTCCATGAAGGATAAAATTCTAATTCTTTCAAATTTAGATTTGTGACTCCAATATCTAGTGCTTCCACTTGGTTAGATAGTTTTGAATTGAATTTTTTTCTTTAATCAAGTTTTGAAGTAAAACCAATTACAATTCAGACATAGCGTGATCGTATAACACGTAATTTTTTTTGTATGTATCAAAATTCAATTTTATTTTTTTTGTTGGATCAAGGATTTCAATATCTGGTGCACTCATATTTTTAAAATTTTTGTTTTGATAATTTGCTATTTTTCCACATGTGCAAAACAAAGACCTTCATTTTCGGTGAAAAAACCTATATTTAATAAAACTAAAAAAAAATATACATAATAAAGCCAAAACATATCAAAATTATATTCATTGTATAGCTCGTTCTAAGGACTACCTAATTCCAGTTGGGCTTGTGAAGTCTCTGCCATTTTCATGTTCAAATCGAGCTCTAAAGTGCAAAAATTTAGGGTTTTTTTTTTATTTTTTCAAACATCAGGGAAATAGCGAACCCCCTCCTCAAAAGGGGTTTTTATGTGTATTTTGTCTGTGCATGTAATTAATGGGTTCGTGTGAACCATCTAGTTCGTTCGAACCCCCAAAATGTAAAATTCTGCCATGGGGTCATTTTTTTAAGTTTTCCTTCCTTACTGAAATTGTAAATCACTATTGTGGCTTCACCCATAACCAAGTCAAAAGTTATAAATAAAAATCATGTAATATGTATTAGAGAAATATGAAGACACTCTTCAAAGAAAATAAAAATAAAAACCTTTATTTTTTCATAATATTAAAAAAAAAGTATGTCTCTAGAAAGTTAAGAATTAGCTCATCATTTTGGAAATAGTTATATAAGATTCTATTACAAAACATGTAAAGTTAATGAGGCTGAAATTTAAATCTTTTTTATATTAAAAACACAAAATTAAGAGCCAAAAGAGATGTTCAACCCTTAAGCTTGGAAATCAAATCCTAATTGATAGGATCATAAAAGAAATTGAATTGAATGGATAAAAAATGAGTATGTGTTATAGTGTGGTAATGTTATATAACATGTGCACATTAAGTTTTACAAAATCAAAGAAAAACATTATAAATATGAATTATGGATTAGGTTTGATCAATATCCTCTTATAAATGTCAAAATTATTATACTATTATGATTAACAATAAACTAACATTTCAAAACAAATTAAAATTGTTAATAACATTTTATAGCTCGTTATGAAATGCCACAAATTCTTGACCAAAAAACACAAGACATTTATCTTTAACTCAAATTATTTCTCACCTACAAACACTAAATACCATTTTTTATCAAACAAAAATATTAATAAAGAAGAATGGCTTAAAGAAATAAAATTTCTAAAATGCATAAGTTAAGAAATAAAATTTCCCAAACGCATAACTTAAGAAATTGAAATAAAATTAGATATAACAATATTTTTTTATATCAAAACAATGCAAAATAATTACATAGAAGAAAATGCAACCAATAGACTACACCAAAAATAGAAAAAGATACAATATAACCAATAGTCATATAAAACCAATACAAGCCAAATGTATGAACAAGGACCCCATACATCACAAAGACATAACCTTATAGTCTAAATTTTTACCGTATATTGAAACTATTTGAAACACAAAATATTACGACAATTGAAACTTGATCTTGTTCAAGTGAAGATATAACAATAATTATACAAACAATAAGATAGATTAAAAAACAAAAAAGTAAGATTCAATAGATACATTACCCATATAAAAAGCAATGTCTAACTATACCTTTTTCCCAAAATAGTTATTAATTAAATATATATATTAGACTTTAATAATGTATAACTATTTATATAAAAGGTGCATCCAAAATGCTGGATGGCCAGCCACCGACCACATGAGGTGGGTCCAACAGCTATCGTAGAAAGCAATTTACGTGCAACTTTGTAAAGAAGCAACCAAATAAACTGGCTTAAAAACTGGGGAGATTTTGAACAGCTTTGGCGCGACGATAACAGCATAATGGACGTACAAAAGAAAACTTTCAATAACTGCATACAGGTTCCAGGTATGAAGCCCAGCAATAAAACGGCCCCTCCTTAAATATATCTATACGTCCCCAACCGGCAAATTACCAGAGTATCCCAAACCTTTTTATATACAGAAAACCTTCTTATCATCTAAGATAACCTGGAAAATAGCAAAAAAGGAAGCATGAAGACAATAGCAATCTAAAGGTGTCTTAGATCACAAATTACCTTATGCTGCTGTTGCAGCTGCGGCTGGGGGATCCATCTATTTGACAATGGGCAGATCAGAAAGCGATACCAGGACTCCGCGGGATTCGAACACGAGACGCTGTAGACCGGCGGATCTGATTTGGCTCCGTGAGCACCTCCAAGGGCATGGTTTTATTTGGGGGAAATGGGTTTTGTTTACAAATTCTGCTTCGCCAAATTAGTGATTCTTGTTCAACTATTTACAGCCCCGGCTTGTATTTATTGCGTGGCCTGTGTTGTGTTTATTGCATGGCTTTTGATTGAGACAGGGCGAAGGAAAGCTTTAAATGAAAGAAATGCCCTCCAAATACGCTTTCTCGGTCTAATGTAAGCCCCAAGAGCCTTCCTCACCAGAATTTTGTTATTTAAGGACCCACGGCGGGGAGAAGATCCAGTAGTCATTAGGGTTAATTTCACGCAATCGTAGAATTCAAATCGTACGTGGAATCGAAAAAAAAATATTATGGGTTTTTTTTCGTTCATAAGTTAAGTGATTATAACTAAGGTTTTGGCTTTTGGGCAATTCGATAGAGTGTGGGAGCGTTGGATATGCGCGTGGAGGTCAAAAAGACACCTTTTAGAGGTATCGTCTGGTTGTCACCACCTAATGTCGCAGTATCCGCCCACTATAATTTCAATCAATTATAACTATTTTATGTCTTAAATCCACTCAAAAACATTCACTTTAACACTTAATGAGCAGCCATTGGTGTTTTTGTAATTATTTATTCAATCAAATAAATTTTTTTAATGGATCAAAGTGAATTTTTTTTGGGGGGATTAAGTGAGCATGGAGGCGGCAATTATTCAATGGGGGGTGGTAACTGGGTCTTCTCCCCTATATACTTGCACTTTAGGGTCATTTGGAAAGAACTTTTCCACCCATCAATTAGTGGTGATTTTCTATTTGAGTCTATTAAAGATTTGCAGTTCAATTTTCTTTTAATTTTAATAATTCAATTACAATAATATTTGTGTAACATTAGATGGATAATTGTTATTGTAAGATCATATCATAAAAATTATTGATAAGGAGGACATTTAGGTTAGGTAGTTGCATATAGGAATGTAGGTATTAGACGACAATTGGGTCTCATTTGTAATTCTTGAAAAATGATAAAATAATTTTGATCAACATTTAACAATATAAAATTTTAATTACAAATAAGAGGTAATTTTTGGAGTATATGGCATGTTTCTCCTACTCCTATATTACAATTTGTGATAATTTATGAATGAATTTTTATATGTTGTCAAAGTTTGGTCTTTAGATCAATGATTTGAAAATATCCTTGTTGACATATTCACACAACTTTCTAGTTTTATTTCAACTTTAGATGCATACTTTGCAATATATCAAATAACAAGTGTTCTAGATGTGATAGATTGATAGTCTATATTCATAGTTGTGAATGTTTAACCTATCATTATTTATTGGTTTGTAATTGTTTTGCTAGCATCATCACATGATAGAGCAGAGTTCATTCATTCATTGTATAGAAATTTGTACTATCATTCTACATATTAACCCTTTTACATAAATACATTCTCTCACTACAATTGGTGTTTCATTGGACACAATTAATCTACTTTTCATAATCATATGTGAGATTGCTAAAAAATATCTTAGATATGTTTGGTAAGTATGAGTCATCTAGTGGAGAGTAGTGTATTGTGTTTTTTCTTGTAGATGGAATATGAGGATTCTAAGTAGTATATTGGTCAAAGAATATTTTTTCTATTTCCACCTCTATATGATTTTCCCCTTCAAGTATGTTGATGGTTGGTGCATTCTCTAGCTAAAATAATCTATGTACATGTGTAATGCTTTAATTTTAACATTCATACTTATACGAATATTTTTTAGTACAAAGTAGTTTCCCTATAAATTCCTCATGAAATGTAGTAAACCACTGATGTAGATATAGAGATGTGATGTGTATATTTTTCATTACATTATTGATGTGATGTAAATATTGGAGTGTGATGCGCTATTTGGTTGTTCATATTTGTTACTTCACCATGAAACTTATTCCAATATGATCTTCTCTTGGAAAAGATCTCCAAATGTATTAGTTTCTTAGCTAATTGATGTTGTGGTAGATTTTGTAACTCAATGCAAATATTTTCAATAATAGTAATTATGTTGTCTTCTAAATTTTTCTTAATAAACATCAAGGTACTTGTTCTTTGAGCTACAATAGTGCATCATAAGATTCAATAGAAAATATTAAATTCTTGGATGTTTTCCATATCTATTGTCATGAAATTGGATTAAGGAAATTCATGTATTTAGGATTCTCTAGTTTGGGCTTGATTTGTAGTGTGATTCCATTTGGAAGGAAAGTAGGAAATGCCATATTTAATAGGCCTTTAGTATTGTATTCATTTATGTTGGATAAACCAATTTGGGGTCACTTAGTGTTATTATCATTTTCATCTTCTATTTGTAATCATAGTCTCATCATGAATGATGTTGATTGTACTCCAATTCATCATCAATATGATCTTGAATAGTGTTTTCTTTTTCATTTGAAACCGCTAACTTTATTTTTAGTTTCAATGGTGTGAATCATACATGAAATGTTTGTACTTATATTATGGACTAGTTCTAGAAATTATTCGTTGATTCTAATGTCATTGTATTATTGGTTGTATTTGATCTTATATAGCAATTCTTCACTAATATGACTTCCACTTACATTAAAGTCAAAGTTTATAATGTGTGTGAAAACTTCTAACTATTAAGACATCTAAGTCTTTAATTCTATGTGGAAGAATTTTTCTATTATTTTGATAATTTAGGAGTAGCTAATTGTGTGACCAATATATTTGTATTATCCTCTATGAGTTTGGCTTACTTTTAATATTAGATCTACTCATAGTATTAGCATCTCTTCTGCTTGAGTAATATTTTTTAAGACACTTGGTTATTCACTTGGGTCCATATTATTAGAAGTAGAGAATCAATGCATACCATTTTGGAAAAAAAGAATCTACTATAAATTAAATAATTATCAAATAAATGAACATGCATATTGAGATATATTTCTTTATATACAATGCATTTCTATAAGTTTGAAAGTGCATATGTTCTATATTAGAATATTTTAGATTTTTCCATGAAGTTTGTGGACTATTTGAACACTTTATTGCAACTTGAATTTTCTTATTGTGTTGCATGTTGTGCTTGTTATAAAGGACCATCTGGTGGACTATTAGTTGTGAGTGAATCTATTGTTTGTATCAGTCATTTTTTTTTTTGCAATTGACACGTATTTCCCCTTTATAGAAAGCATAGTGAAAATAAATGATCTTGCAATACTATTGTTTTACAAGTTCAATATAAGAGAATTAGTTTTAAATTTCATTTAGGGTGGGTTTTATTATCTATAAATCAAATATAATCTTGTATCATTAATATTTTAGAAAAATGTGCATAAAGATTAAAAACAATAGCTATTGAAATTATATTAAAATTTATCAAGAGAGCATGAACTATAAAAAAAAAAATCGTAAAAGAGTTATTTCACACATACTATGACATGAATACCTAAAACTTGTATTATAAAAATTAAAATGTGTATGTGTGTTTTAATGGTAGGCAATGCTTATAGATATAAGTGTTGCTATACTCTCTACATATTATTATAGAACTTAAATTTTGATTCCATTATATTCACATGTCATGATGTTCTTATCCATATTTGTTATGAATCTTTAAGTTTTACATCTCATTTTAACCATTAATGCCTTAAATTCCACAATAATTCATCATACAATTGAACATACATACTCAAAAATGACTAAAGGATATGATGTACTTGATCAAATTAGGAATACTCAGACCATCAAGATCTATATTTGAGGTTTAATGTATTCATTTGAAATATGTAGTTGAATTTTTTAGGAAAGATTTAACTTTTTTTTAATCTAATATACAATTTTATTTATATCTAATGATTTTTCTCCTACCCATGTTATTTAAGATTGTAAATATTTATATTTGTGGTTAAATATGAAGGTTCTTAAATATCATTAAAGATCTAGATTCTACTAACTTACCTAAACCTCATTTTACATATTTATGGCTTTTATAATATGATACGTGAATTATTGATGTTTTTACCTTATGTATCACTCTACAAACTTTCATGTTTAACATTATATTTCACCTGATTTGTATCACTCCAAAACTTTTTATACTTTATTAATGTAAAACTATTTAAATGTATTGAAACTTATTAAATTTTCCCTTATCAACTTATTGCACTTCTTTATTAGTACTTATCATTAGCCAATACTATTGCAATCAGTGACAATTAGTTATTAATAAATGTGTTTTACAACAAATTAGAAATCATTATTTTTCCTACTCAAAAAATATTTATTTTCTAAAGTAGAAATGCAATATTTATAATTTTTAAAAAAAATGAAATTATTTGTCATTACTATGATTGGCTAAAATAATTAGGTGTTAAGCACAAATGTATAGAAATGATAGATTTTTTAGATTTTTTGGAGGGTATTTTTTATATATTATTACCAAGTTTCATAAATAAAGCACTTTTTCTATATAGATAAATAAATTTTATATTTATGTATGTAATTTTTAAAATTTTGTATTTCTAAATATTATGTTTTTAAATAATTTGATATTAATATATAGTAAAAAATTTGATGTTTTTATATTCAAAAAATAAATTTATATTTTAAATTGTTTTTTCATTTTTCTATTTATAATAGGGGTCTTCTCTTCAAATAATATTTTGATGAAGTTTTATTTTTTAATGATGAAAATTGTTTTAAATTTGTTTCCATTAATAAAAAATAGAATATTTCTAATTTACATTAGTGAATAAAAATGATAATAATATAATATTAAAAAATTTAAAAATGAAGCTCAAGATTAAGTTTATTATTATTGTTAGTGTATTGTTTTAATCATACACTTACCTCATTTCCCCATGCCGCTACTTAGCTTATTTTGGCTAGCAACCACTGGTCAACGTAATGCTTCTTATTTTTTAGCAACTAACTTAAATTTGTATTAAACGAATCTAGCAGTCTATTTTTTATGATTATTATGAATCTCAACAGTCCCTTTTTTTATGATTCACTGTGCCAAAATGGGATTTGGAACAAGGTATGCACAAAAATCAAAGCATAAAAGAAGCGGGAATTTTAATTAAATAATATTTAGTGTCAATAACGACATTCTTGATTTTTTATACATATATTATTAAATTTTAATTATTATTTTTTGGGGTTAATAAATTTTAATTATTATTGTTTAAGATTAAATATATAAAAAAAAAATTATATATTTTATAACTTAATAGTAATATTAAAATCATTAAAATAATAAAATAATCATATAAATTATAAAAATATAAACTAATAATAATATTAAAATCAATAAAATAGTAATACAAATTATAAATTATAATTTATATAAAAATATAATTTAATAAATATAATAATATAAAAATAAAAATAATATTATAAAAATCATTTTCTACATGATCTTATTTACTTCACAAATATGTAAGAAAAAATCATTTTTTCTCTAATTGACCTTTCACACCTCTTCCGCGTACCTTGTGATAGCTAGTTTGTAAATTTGTATTAATAGTATTAATAATAATTTGTACCAAATGCAAATAAAAAAAGAAAAAAAAAACAATTTTTTAAAAAAAGGGAACAAATTTTGTGGAGCCACGTGGATTTTTAACAATATGCAGTTGTTGCTTATTTCCAGCTCCCCCTTTTTTCCATGACTTATTTTCAATTCCTAAACTGCTCCACTAAAATAGGAAAAGATTTCAAATTATCTTTTCCCAACACTAAAATTTATGCATGGGAACAATTTTGTTGCTTAAATTTAAGCATAAAATAGAGTTAAGCAGCCGCATGGGGATATGAGGTTAGGCAGTAGTTATGGAGGTTGATTTTCCTGATTGAGGAGTCCTATCCTCAATTCAAGGAGATCGACAACTTGATTGAGAAGTCCTATCTTCAATCCATGGAACTTGACTGCTTGATACTCTCTTATATTATGTACAACTCTTTCATCTAATTAACAAATTGACTTTGAGCAAATTCATATTTATTATGTTTGATTATTCTCTTTACAAATCTGGAGATTTCCACATGGTATCAGAGCCTTGCAAAGAAGTTTCCAACACATAAGCGAACGCTTTGAATAGCAATTGGTGAAGGTGTGAAGATTTAAGCGTTTTGAATTATCTGTTGGGCGTTTGGAAATCTTGCATTATATCAAAATTGGTCTCCTGTAGACCGACTCTTTTCATTCTGTTTCTGCATTTGAAATCTCTGTCTCACCGTGAAATAACTGTGCAAGTGCCACTCTGTGGTGTGAGAGCACGATTTTGCAGCTGGAGGCAACCAATTTGCATGAGATCGATTTTTGCAACGGTTTGTGAGTACACAGCCCGTGACCATTATCAAAGGCCAACACCAGTGGATGCCTCTATTTTCGGGGCCAACTGAGGCCACAAACCAGCGCTCATTCTTCCCAGGTACGCATTCCCTCTGCCAAGGCCGATGCACCATTCTCCTCGGCGGACGTATCATGCTGCCGAGCCAAGCCACCACAATAAGGGGAGGCCGATTTAAGAAGGGGAAAGGGATTCGAAAGAGGCGAAGACGTTTTAGATCTGTGGTGATCTGCCATGGAGCGTTGAAAGGGCTCATTTCTACGCAGAGTACGTGTAAGGTTCAAATTGGGAGTGTTGAGGCAATATTGGAGGGAAGATTCAGCGTGGGGATCACTTTTTTGGATCCCTGTGTGTTGCTCTGTTATTGGTGACATTTCAAAGAGGGAAATAGTGATCAAGAGTTTGCGGCAAGAGGAAATCCGGTGGAGGCAGAAGCGTCCTCCTAGACCTGCACAAGCGACCTCCTAGAGACACGACCTCTCAAGCAACCTCCCAGAAGAAGTGTTTGAAGCCCAAAAGGAGCGCAAGAAATCCGCAGTTAAATCTGTGACTTGAGATCCATGATTTCAGAGGAAATGTGCCTAGTTGGCAACCATAATGGGGAGTTCAAAATATGTTGTGTTGTGCCAAAACCGCCAAATCTGCATGGAAGGCGCACTGGTAAACTACAATCGGCATCTTATTCTTTCCGGCCCATGAGGGCTTAATTTTTTTATTTTCCTTTCTATGATATATGTACTAAAATAAAGTGTCAAATAAAAGGGAAAATCAAAAATATTAAAAAAGGGGGTGTTAAAGAGTTGTGGTTAAAAATTCACTCCAAATTTCTTTCTTTCAATTTTCTAAAACTTGAAGATCACAATTAAATATGGAACCAAATGCAAAAAACATGGATCCAAATGCAGTTAAGGATAAAGAAATAAAAGAGCAACAAAATTACAAAAAAAGGAAAATATGAAAAATATTCTTTCTGTAGGATAGTATTTTTCCATTGGGTTTTGTATCTTTCTCCATTTTATTTGAGAGTTTGCATTCTAAATGAGTAGTTTATCAGGTTTTGTTGTTGGGACTCAAATTTTCATTATTTTATGTGACCACCTAAGTTATGCTTAAGGGGGGTGTTAGTGTATTGTTTTAATCATACACTTAGGCAGTAATTATGGAGGTTGATTTTCCTAATTGAGGAGTCCTATCCTCAATTCAAGGAGATTGACAACTTGATTGAGGAGTCATATCCTCAATCCATAGAGCTTAATTACTTGATACTCTCCTATATTATGTACAACTCTTACATCTAATTAGCAAGTTGGCTTTGAGCAAATTCGTGTTTATTATGCTTGATTATTGTCTTTGCAGATCTGAAGATTTCCACAATTATAATTATCATTAAATAGATTAAGCTAAAATTATAATTACATAGATTTTTTATTAAATTAAGATTAAAGTTATAATCAATTAGAATATAATTATTATTTAAGAAACAAAGTAAAATTCAATCATACTATTCAATGGGATTGAGACTGTAACTCAGTTGACTAAATCTTTACATAATAAAACTAAAACTTATTACTTAGATTATACTTCCTTCTTCTATAATAAAATGCTACTCTTATTAAAAATGATTGCTTTCCTCCTTCTATAATAAAATACTACTCTTATTAAAAATGATTGCTTGATTATACTTCCTTCTAACATAATAAAAGACTACTCTTATTACTATTCACTCTATTTAAACATCATTTAATTCATTCTATTTAAACATTATGTAATTCAATAATTAAACAGTCAAGCAAGAGCACGACGGGGACTATTTTTTTTAACGTAACGTCAACCCATTAATTTCCTTTGCAGTTACAAACTAAGCAAAACCATACGGAAGGTCCGCAAGACAGATAAAAATATTAAAAATACAGTGTCATTTGTAACTTTCGTTGTTGCCAATTTAAAAAAAAAAAAAATACTTAAATTTCGTCAGCCGATCATCTAATTAATATCAAAATAATATATTATTAATAGATTAGGGATGTTATAAGCTTAGTATAACTTCTCTTGTAATTTTCTGGTAGTAGGTAGTACAGGAAAAGCTTCCGTATGGAGTACGGAATTTAATGGATATAAAGTCTATGAATACAAATGAGATACCCCTCTTCTCCGTGGATCAAAATTTTATATTGAAATTATTTTCTGTTATTTCTTCACGATTAATTTATACTACAATAAAAATTTAGTTCATCTTTGCGCAATCCTGGACTATTATCATGGTATGTCCTACAACAAACAGCCGATGTTGGAAACGTAATTATTTATATTCGACAATGAATTGTAATTAAATAACTGCTGGATGAAAAAAAACTGAACGAGTGATTATTATCGTAGATATATTTGTATACAATGGATAAAGTTGGTTGCGCTTGATGATCTGCGGAGCAAATTCGAGAGCAAAAATCGTGAGCTTACCTGCAATCGCTGAAGATGAAGCTTTTATCTTCTCTGCAATCGATCGTATATTCATCCGATTTTTCATCTGGTTGTGTATTATAATCAGATTTAAGAAAATTTATCGACAACAATTCACCATCAACAATTCATCGTCATCAATTCACTATCACTAATTCATCATAGTGACATATCCATCATGTATACAACTCACTGTTAGCAATTCATCATCATGATATATTCACAACGTATACATTTTTCAATATTTAAGTGACCATAAACATCTAAAAAAAATAAAAATACAGTGAACACATAAAAAAGTATATATGATACATGATGAATATATCACAGTGAATTGCTGATGGTGAATTGTATATGATATGAATATATCAGAATGATAAACAATAAATTATTGATGATGAATTACTGACAGTGAATTTTCCTGATACCGTTATAACCCAATAGTAATTTATTATCAATGAAACCACAGAGCAGTTGGCTATACAGATTCAATCTTTCATTCCATCGGTTACAGTTGTAACAAAGCGTATTTCTCTATATTTACGTGGATTTCGGTAGGAAAGTTCAGTTTTACGGTACTTCAAATGGCCGCTCAACTTTGCATGATGAGAAAGAAAACGTTACCACGAACCGATTGTAAGCCACTTGAATCTACCTGTGAAAGGCCAATTTAACCATTGGGTACTCTTCCTCTGACGAAAGCGAAATCTCGTCCTCTTCTGAATCTTCACTACTATTCATCTAGATTTAAGGGATCATATCCTCTGTCTTAAAAAACATCCTAGAACCCAATTATATACCTTCCTGCATTTTACCATACAGGCCAAATTTATTTGAAACTACTCATCCATGAAGGCAGGGATCATTTTTATACCCGTATTTTCTATGCCATCATCCCTAGAGTTTGTTTTATCCCTTTTTTTGGTACCACACTTCCTGAAATTCAGTGTAAAAGTATGAAATGGGATGAAGCAAATAGTAATGCAGATTGACAACCAAGGTAACTTATGTATGTGGTGGTAAGTAGAGGGGTGACCCATCCACACATGTTAGCCTATGAGAGGACACAATCTTTATAAAACTTAGAAATATCGAAATTTACACACCCATTCCACTTTCTATGTTTATATGAGATTTAGGATATGTATATAGTGATAAAAGAGGATGATCTTATGCGAATTAGTTGGATTATTTATTTATGTGTTAGAAATATCTATTTATCTAGTTATAATCTATTTATTTATATATATTTATGTACATTTGTCTTATTTATGTATTGATCATACATATTTATGTATTGAATTTCATTTAGTTGTTTATCATTTAAACTCGACTGATATCTCATTCAAAGATAATTTTGTAGTCACAAATTTCTCTCTTTTCAATTTAAAATTTCACTTTTTAGTTCTACCCATCCTTTCACCTTGAGCTAATTATACATATGTTTGACATGATTTGGTGCTATGCACTAATATTTAAAAACCTTGAGGCAATCATTCTAATCATCAAATAAAATGAATTGTTCATTATCCTAATCATCGAGAATTATATAGAACATTGAAGTAATCAATAGCAACATAATTTAATTTGGTGCAATAAGAAGAGTAAAGAAGCTACATTCTTAGGTTATTGCCTACTATATTTGATATTTTTCAATTTCCAAGGATTTATTTAGGTGAAATCTCCTTGTCTCATTGTACGCATTCCAACCTTATTGTTATGGTTTAAATTACCTTAGGGTTTTTAGATCAACATATTTTATAAATTTCATCATGTTTTCATATCTAACCTTCCATTTTACATCATTTTTCTTCATTGATGTATCTTTTTCTATTAAGATATTTCATCATTTTTCATATCTAACCTTCCATTTTGCATCATTTTTTCATTGATAATATTTTTTTATTAGTACTTATGTGCTTTATTATGGTATCTTTCTCACCCAGAGTTGGGTACCATATTAGGGTTTTATTTTAGATTTGATATACCATCGATATTTATATTTTTCAATCTTAAATTAGGTATTTGAGCTTGGTTTTCATATATTTTGTTCATGTCACCTAGAAGGAGCACCCATCTAAAACCATTTCACCTTTATACAAGTACTATTGCTATATCATGTGTACAAGCTCCACCATTTCACCTTTATACCTAGTTATAGTATTGTGACCCTTATCATGGATTGATGCCTTATATTTTGGCTATATTTCTTGTTTTGGTCCCTTATGAGTAGTCTTGATTCTATACCATCTTTTCCATTATGACTAGAAACCCATTTTCTTACTCGGTTCATGCTCTTGAATTGAACATTGGGGAATATTCCTATATTAGAGTCATTTACACTTACATGGGTGGTTTTTCAATTGAGGAACATATTGAACTATTTTATTTCCCATTCTAATGGAAACCATACATTTCTTGTTATATATAGCTTATATTCTTACATAATTATTTATTTACACTTATTCCTTTATATGCTTCTTTGTGTATATGATAATATTACACTTACTTGAACATGTACTATTTCCCCTCTTTTGAAAATTTATTATATCTCATTATACAACTAATGTATACCCATCTTATGGAAACCACATGCTTAGAAGATGAATATAACTCATCATATCATTGCATGGTCTATTATATGAAACCCATGGTGATATCCTTTGAGTGCTTGAATATTTATTTTACTTGCATGCTTGTAAGTGCTACATACTTTGAGATGCATGATCGTTTTATGATTCACATGGACCTCAAAATGGGGGGGAATGTAATGATAAATTTTTATATATTTCATATCATTTATTATTGAATTTTGTGACTATTTTGGGTAGTGGACTTTGGTACATCTACATGTAGTTACAAATGGCATGGTCATATAAAAATTTGGGCTCCTTCCCTTATCCTTTTTATCAATTTAAACACACATGTACCCATATATCTATCACTACCTTATCCATTCATAAATGTACACTTATAAATTTATTTTATCTACCTACTTATCATAGCTATATATGTATCTACTTGTATTTGGTCATTTTCCATAGCCACTTGATCATTGTCTCATTTCATGACTACTCAATAGACACAAACTTGTCCCTCTCCAACTTAATATTCAAAATTCAAATTTGATTGACTAATCCACCTCACCCTCCCACCTCAAGTCAAATAAACACATGTTTGGCATGATTTCATCATATGTGATAGTATTTGAACACACTAAATGAATTAATTATAATCATAAAATACAATAAAGGGTCAATCTCCTAAAAATGTATTGGAGTAATCAATAGTGATAATTTTAATATGGTGCAATAAAAGAGTAAAGAAGTTTCATACTCAGTGTAAGTTTCATACTCAGTGTTTTCTTTTTTATTCAATGTTATTTAATTTTTGGAATTGATCTAGGAAAAATATTGTTGTGATATAATGACAACTCTTTAAGGTATTTTTGAATACTATTAGGTCTCCAAGAATTTATAAAATTTAAGAAAAAATATCGCATATCAAGAAAAATTGTAAAATAAAACACTAGTGACTAAATTTAAAGATCAAGTATAATTTTATGACTATGAATTCATCCTATACTCACAAATATGTCCTTTAACAAATGAAATATCTAGCATACACTTCCTTGTATTTCATTGATAAAGAGGCACTAGTTCTAAGCTTGATATTAAACATATATTAGTATCTCTTTCAATTCATTTTCATTCTTCAATGTTCAATCTAAATAACACTCTTTTTATTCAATTTGTTATCTTAGCATTCAACTATTCAATTATGTTCTCCCCATAATGTAAAAAAGGTAATCTACCTAATTTTTTTCATATGTGTTTGAATTTGGTTGGATTAGCCTAGGTTTAGCTTACAAAAGAATTCATTCCCAATTTAGTTGTAAAATATTTCACAAAATGGGTATAATATGATATCTTTAGGCTAAAACAACATATTATCAAAGACTTTAAAATAAATCTAGTGAGTTGCATAATTAAAATATTCCTCCTCACTTAATAAATAGAATCAAGGGATCTATAGTAGTACTAAACTAGCAATCAGACATAACAACATTATTATATCTAAAAATGTTTTTGATTCAAACTCTTTAGTAGCTTCATTTTTCTACATATCAAACACCTACAACTCTACTAATGATAAACCATCATTATGACCAATAAAAATTATTTGAAAAAAACTTTAATCTTCTCAATTACTTTATCGTTACACACCCACTCCTCTAGATCAAATTTTTCATAATTTGTTTTTGAATAGCTTGGAAAAGTAGGGTCACCATCAATTTCATACTTTTCTTTATTCTATAAAAATATGGATATATGATTTTAGTCTTACACAAGGGGCATGAGATAAAAATATAGCCCTTAGAACCCATAAAAAACCCAATATCAAGTTTTTGAAGTAATCATGACCATCTAAAGAAATATTTTATAGGTTATAATAGTGAGGACCAAATAATTTAGCATGATCTACTCTAGTCTCACCCAATTAAGTTAAGACCACCATATATTAAGGTTAAGATAGGTGAATATCTCTTGGGTACTAGTTAGGATATCATATAAACTTATACTAGTAGCTTTAATTAGGGTTGTGACATTTATCTAGCTAATGTTATTGAGTCATCAAATTTAAAATCTCATATAAGGTTTAATATGGATATTCTCAACAACTTTATACGGATTACAATATTTTCTAAGATTTAGAATTTTATTTTTCACTTCAAATTTTGACCATGTAAAAAATGTATTATCCTTAAAGATGTCACCAAATTTTTGAATCCCTTTAGAAAATATTATTTTGTAAGTGCACCCTTTGATCAAAGACAATGGTTTATTTTTTATGATTTCAGGGACCACCAAAAAATACAAAGACATAAATATTTCCCTCCTTTTCTAATATGGATCCTTAGCTTTTAAGAAAATTTTGAAATACTCTTAGGCACTCTAAATGTGACAAAAATCACTAGATCTAAGTGGTTTAACAATAAATCCAAATATAATATCATGTGGGTGTAAACTCTTCCATTAGATTTTACTTTTTTGGTACAAAAAAAATTGTATTTTTTTAATAATGACCTTGTAAGGTTCCCCTCACTAAAATTATATAATAACCTATTTGGTAACTAAGGAGATAACATGAAGTTTAAAGTTCTTTAACCCAATATCCCCATACTTCCCAGGGACACAAAACCATTTCCATCTAACAACATACCTATTCTTAATCCCTTTATCACGACACCATAGAAACTATGTTACCATTATGTGTACCTCTAAAGTTTTTAGTTCCTAAATAGCTAGGTAGATGGATAATATAAACTAAAATAGGTAATTTTTTTGACAAAAAAATTCCAACAATAAAAATGATGTGCCTTGCCATTTTTCAAAATTCTTCTTAATATTCATCACTATTGCATCCCACATATCTTTCAAATATAGACAAAGTAAAAAGAGGATTCTCAAGTATGTAGAAATATTATTTATTCCATTATAACTTCATCAAATTTAATAAAACTAGGTAGGAGGAGAGTCCTTCCAACTCACCACCACTAGAAAATTTTGAAATAGAGAAATATAGTCTAATTCCAATGTATTCCTTAAAATCAAGAAGTTATTCTCATATCAATACAAAGGAAAAGTGACGTATCATCTAAACATTGAGTATCAATTATTTTCTTACCATTTAACAGTATTGGAGAAATCATTAAGACACACACAAAAGATTCTTAAATAAAATTATATATTTCTTTAAATAAAATTATATATTTCTTTAGTAGAAAGATAACTTGGGAAGGGATAAGAAGAGGATATAATTTACCATCGACATCAGCTTGAGCATAGTCATCCTTTAAAAGAATACTAAACCATCTATAAAATAAATCTTGGAATCCAAGGGCCTCTAAATACTAGAAGTATGAAAATTCATTCAATTGTATTATAAGATTGAGGTCTATTAAAACCATACTTATCTCCTAATTATACCTCTTATCTCACTCAATCCCTTCCCAAAAAGTAATCAATTTTAAAAAATATATGTCCCTTTCATAAATATTATTTGGAACCTTGGTACCACTACATTAAAAAAATTCATACTTATCTCCTAATTATACCTCTTATCCCACTCAATCCCTTCCCAAAAAGTAATCAATTTTAAAAAATATATGTCCCTTTCATAAATATTATTTGGAACCTTGGTACCACTACATTAAAAAAATTCATTAATATGAAAGATCTAAATATTTTATATGAGGCATTAAGCAAACTGATTGGTCTCCATGTTTTTACAATGGTCTTATCCCCATCCTTGAGTAAAATATTTTTCACCACATTATTGATATTACAACCTAATGAGCCACATTGGAATGCTTACATACACCTAAGAGCTCTTTTACAATATGCTCATAATTATATTAAAAAAATTTAGCAAGCCAACTATCACAAATAAAGACTTGTCATTCTTAAGGGACTTGATAATTCCTTTGATTTCATCCAAAATAGTATCCATTTCCAAATCCTTGGCCTCTTCCTTATTCAAATTCTTTGGAAAAAATTTGTTACATAATTTCAGGTTATATCAATAATATTCTCATATACACCATTTTAAGTGAACAGATTTTTATAAAAATAATAAAAATAATTTATGATCTTGTCATGCTTCTTAAAAATTTTACCATTATTAATTAATGGCCCAATATTTTCTCTAGTGTCTTTATTTCTAAGAAAATTAAAGAAATATTTAGTGCGAAGTTGTCCCATTTTTAAATTCTTATGGTCCTACTAATATAATTTTGATACCGTTTACATTTTTTTCTTCTCTTATTTACAAGAAGTTGAGTGAAGATATCACTAAGGTTCTCTTTTAGCTTTTCTTTGGAATATAGAAAATCTTCTTCCATGTCCCTATTGTATTTACTCCTAATTATTACTTTAATTTTTCTAGTTGATCTAAAGAATTTCTTCTAGGCAATAGTGTGCATTTTCCATTTATACATGACAAATACATTATTTTATTGAGTTAATATGAAATACCTCACCGTGTAAATCTAGTATTTAAATGAAAGCATGATATTTGAACAAGGGAAAATTTAAATTGAATAGACCCTCCTCCCTATTCAAGTTAAGATTATTATTATTGTTAAACACATTCTCAATCTCACTAGGATCATGGTTAGAGAGTGTATAGTTTCAGCAACATTGTCATTGCCAAGTCTTCTAAAAGATATTTTTATTTCGACATAATATAAATATAAATTATAAAATTTTTTTATCAAATTTGTTTTATTGAACCAAGTAAATTATATCACCTTACTCTCCCTTTTATATTTTTCCAAAAGATCTTGAAGACAAAGAAATCTCTTCATTTTTACCCAAAACAACCTCTCATTCCCTTCCACCAAAATTCAATTTCACCTTATTTTCTACAATCATTTTTAATCATATTAAAATAATAACCTATGATAGGTAAGTTATATAAGTTAAGAGAAATTTACTTCTATTATTTAGATCTCTCCCTATGGTCATTAGAATTATATAGTGAGAAAATACCAAATTTAAATTCCTTATTATCAAATATAACACAACATATCTTATTACAAGATAAAAACCTAATGATATGTAAGTTAATTTAAAAGAAATCTATTTCCATAATCTATATCTCTCCCTATGGTCATTAAAATCATACAATGAGAAAATGTCAAATTTAAATTACTTATTATCAATTATAACACAACATATCCTATTACAAGATGACCAACAAAAATGATGACAAATTGGTTCCACTTCTTAGCAATTAATATCATTAAGCCCCTTTACCCTTCTCATGATTTGCATAGAATATATTTTTTTGAAATAAATTTGGGAGCATACTCTAGAAGTAATTCTATGGATTTAAGCTCCTATAGAAGCATATGGTTCATACTACCAATACTATTAAAGGAACATATATATATATATATAATTTTATTTTCTATCATAATATTCATGCCCATCACATTCTAGCTAACACATTTGATTCTAATTTAGATTTACATGGGGAGTTAGGGTCTTTATACAATCTTTCTAAGCAATAGATAATTTCCTCATCCTTAATTTTTGGCTTACCTACCTCACTTTGATGCTTAATGTACTTCCTCTTCTTAACATCCTCACCTTTTTATTCTCCTAAGAAAGAATATTTTTTTCAAGTAGTTCTTACTAAGTACCCTTTTCCCACTATAAGGTCTTTTGAGCTTATTTTATCTATAGATCTTGGATTTTCTAACTAAAATTTTAGTCTCTTAGAACCAGTCACATACCTAGTTTCAAAATTGGTGGTAATACCTCTATCTCTATATTCTTCTAACACATTTGAAGATCCTAAGGATACTATGGGGCTTAATAAATCTAGGAATCATAACAAACTTTTATCTTATCAATATTTATTGTAATACTCATCCTATCAACTTCCCCATTATTTTGGTTAGTTGAAGCACAAATGACTTCATATTATAGGGATGATTTGGATTAACCATATCGATAAGTCCAGCTCCAAATTATTTTTATAAATGATCAAACCCTCTAGATTAGTTTGAATAAAGTTGGAGTTACCTTCAAGTTTCATACTTAGGTTTGTGGGGAGCAAGAGGGGATAATGTCTTCTCACATACACATCCATTTGACATTAAAAAACATGAGGAAAACCCTCCTAGTTTTTTAGTATTTCTCTAGAATATTTGTTTATCCATTTGATAACTAGGAACATATAAAAAATTCAATATTGAAATTTAAAGACATTAAAACCATACAATTCATGTGAGCCAAAGTAAATTTTTATTTCCTCAACTTGGAGAACCTCCCCCAAACCCTATAGAGAAAACTTAAGTAAATATCACAGTTTTGGAGGCACATTAGATATCTCAAACTAATTGGGTTTAAATTTCACAACTTATTCTAGTTTAATGTTAGGATTCCATAAAGGGCCTTAAAGTTTTACCTTCCCACTTTCCAAATATTTTCTTTTAAAATTATATTCTACATGCTCAAAGTTTGTAACACCACCATAAATACTCTATATGAATCAATCTATAAGAGGAAACATAAATACCCAACTTTTACCCCCCAAAAAGGCAACCTAGTCATAAAAAATCCTAGAAAGGAGAGGTTCTTTATGTAAAAATACAAATAAAGTTCAACAATTCTTGTAAAAATTTCCTTTTATTTTTTCATTAACATTTTTTGTGAAATGACCATGGGTTTCCTAGGAGATTCATAATTCTTGCCTTATTCCTCTACTTCTTCAAAGAATATGGTTTTCAAACAAGTATTTGTTCTCTCATTCATAATACT
This sequence comes from Sequoiadendron giganteum, assembly GCA_007115665.2. NCBI lineage: Eukaryota > Viridiplantae > Streptophyta > Pinopsida > Cupressales > Cupressaceae > Sequoiadendron > Sequoiadendron giganteum. The sequence continues at coordinate 577,266,147 of CM021100.1, read as the reverse complement.
ACCTTGAAGATAAATAATTATTTTAGAGATATATTGATCTCCTCTACTCCAATAATTTACATGAAATAATTTTTAAACACATTTTTGATATGAGGAACAACTTTCCATTTTAAATCATTTCTAATTTTTTCTTTCCCATTCTTCATTTTTATTTCTATCAAGAATAAATTTTCACTATCAAAGTTGTCTCATTAAATGGTAACCTAAACTCCCTTCACTATACCTAGGATAAGACCTTATTCACTTGTATTTAGAAATAAGACATGGGGAAATTACCTAAGAAACTCCCAAACACCTTATATGAGACAAGACACCCTCTACACATTAGAAATAAAATAGTGAAATTCACTTACCAATGACACAAAACAATAAACTATGGGGGGATCAAAATTTAGGGAACAAAACTAGTTAGGATATCTAAATAACAAGAAATAATAAAAAGAAAAATCATTGTATCCAAAAAAAGTTACAACAAATACTTCAAAAGAGGAATATAAGGAAATAACTAATAACGAACCAAGGGAATGAAGGTAACCAATTTTGTTTAAATCTAATGAAGTAGAAGAGTTATAGAGATAAAAATGGAAATGAATTTTCATCTTGCTTGATCAAATTTAGGGCTCTCTCCAACTGGTAAAATAATATTTATCCATTATTTTGATTTTCAAAATTATATCAATTAAATATAAAGAATAATCATTAGTGGAATGAGTTAAACAAAGGATCAATAACCCACCAATTAAACAAAGGAAGTCCTCTTTTTAAAATCAACCCAAAACAATTGTGTAATATTATGGGAGAGGATTTTAACTTACTTGGCTAAGACTTTTGTAAACTCCTTACCACTTAATATCCTCAAAATTAGGGCTAAGATCACTAGCTTTGCATTGAATATTCTTAATTTTTTAACTCAATGTGCTTAATTTCTTCATGGATTTGATGATAGATGTCATGTTCCACTCCACCACCATTCTATAAAAGCATTAACTTCTAGCTATAGGTAAAGTCGTACATGCCCCATCAAAATTCAATTTTGTGAAATCTTTTTGGGATGGTTCTCAACTTCCTTTCTTTTAGGTGTTACTTTTATCTCATATCTCATGAATAAGGTAATTAAATATAATTTAATACAATCAAATATTTATTTTCAAAAAATTGAATGGTGTAAAATTATTTATATTTATATTTTTTAACTGATAATTTTAAATTAGACAAGTATTGATAAAAATAAAATAAATTTTTAGAATATATAAATCCATTAGATAGATACAAATATTTTTCTCAAATGATACTCTTAAACATATATATTTCCAATACAACCATGAATCATCATAGTATGATTGTGGTAGTATTAGGCCTAGTAGGTAAATAAGAATTAGAACTATATGAGTTTTATTTAAAATAAATGATTATATTCAAGCTTATAAAATTAACTTATTTCATATTTTTAAATTCTATTTAAGTTATTCACGTAATTTTATAAATAAATGTATAATCACTCTTTAAATTATATATATATAGTAAATACTAAATTTAGAAACATATATAATGTGATTTTAGTATTATTTTAAAAAAAAAAACACTTTACATTATTCTAATCTCATAAATGATGTATATTTTAATATATTTATAATCAAAATTTAATTAAAACAATATACACATCACATGATAAATTACACTTAAAAGGAAGTGAAAAAAATTATGTGAAAATTTACACACACAATGTTAAAAGTATAAATATATAACTTTAACAAATAATTTATAAATTATATTTAAATTGATTTTATATAATTATATATTTTAAGAATTTTAAAATGTAAATAGTTAATATTTAAAACTTTAAATTAAATTTAAATCAAATTTTTAACTTAGCTTAGAAGTTTCATTAGAAAAACATAACCTTCCTAAATAAATGTTATTTTCAATTTAAAATATTAATGTCATACAAAATATTCTTTAAAAAAAAAATAGGAGTCTAATGGAGCTTTCACTCATGTAAGAATCTAAAATATATCCTTAGAAAATAAGTGAACTCATAAGATCCATGAAGCTTAAAAGTCATAAAAAGAAGAAAAATATCTTAAATTGACATAGTCTAAAATGACAAATATAAAATAGAAATCTCCAAGAACTTCATGGGATATGATCTTCCTTTCACTAAGAGTAGCCTTCTACCTTTACAAGAAAGAAGGGCTTCCATAATCCATTGTGAACCCTTCCTTACCTATGGATTATATGCTTTTGTGCATAAAATTAAAATCTCAAACTTTCTTCTTTGATATTTCAAAGGCCACAATTTTCTTTAGTCTTAGTGTATTATAATTAATAAATAGTTAAAATTTAGGTAGATATCAATTGATTCCCTTCCTTTTTCTATATCACACAATCCTACCCTTTGAGTTGAACCACTAAAGCCAAATGATTTGCCTCCTAGGACTCTTTGTATGCACTTTTTTCATTTGAGATAGGAGATTGTGCCTTCAACTATACTTGTTGCTTTCAATTGAAGGAATTTTACCAATATCTAGCTTGCCTACTTTCTAGACCCATTGTTGCAGTCTAACTTTGTGAGCACTTAGAGGTATTTTGGAAGAACACTCTAAAATCTTATAACCAAAGATGATTGAAGTGAAAAAATGGAAAAGATAAACATTTTGATGAATTGAGTCCAAACTCCATGAGAAGATAAAATTTAAATGGAGAAAATGTGTGGCTTCAATAAGTCTACCATCACACAAACCCTCACAAATTTCTATTGAAAGTCATTTGAGGCTTTGTTAAATCTAATGAAATATCCAACCTCACTCATCAACTACTTAACCAAATCTATATTTCTCATGGCTAAAGATATTGTAGAGTCTCACACAAATAGGAACTTCCACAATTGAATTAAGTATTTAGATTAAAGAAGGCAATCCAAAGACGTTAAAATATTGGACTTAGTAAAAAAAAAAATGGTCCATTATTCTACTAGATGCCCAATCTACCTCAAAGTGAAATAGGATAAAAAAGAAACCCCTATCTAATGAAGAAATCAATGGAATGCCAATGTTTTTTGCAAGTTCATATTGCAACCAAATTTCTAAGACATCAAGAGTAGGTTTTTTTTCCCAAGCACCCATGCATTGAAAAATTACTCTGGTATCTCTAATTCCAACTGCTTAAATACAACCATCATCTAAGGTCAAATCAACCACCTCTTCCACTAATTTTAGAGGGAGCCCCCCTAAGGAAATGGAAGCCTTTGCATTCTAAGACAACTCATTATTTGCAACCATCATATGGTTCCTTTCTTGCCTAAGCTCTTGCTTTAGCAACTCGACGACATGAGGTAATGAAATCAAACATTGTTTAAAACTAGAATGGGAAAATAATTAAGGGACACTTGCAAGATTTGTGATTTACAAAAGGCATACTTGGCATTTTACACTCTTGAAACAAGTTTGTTATAGAATGGAATGCTCAACATCTCAAATTAGAGTTTTAATGTCGTGCTAGAGACTATGTCACAAATAATCTTTCCCTTAATGTTGTTTGCAAGACTCATCACTCCCATGCGATATTTCATTCTTTTTGTAGTTTTAAATTTAATTAATCCCATTTTATCAAAATTATCATATCCACTCCTACATTATTATTCCTTTCACTCCCACATTGCATCCAAATAATTTTTAAACTTTTATAAATTACCATATTTTTAACTTAAAAGAATTATTGAATAAAAGAAAATATTGAATAAAAGAGAATAATCAAACATCTATATGTAAGATTGCCCATCTCACCTACAACCACTAAGATCCAATATCCAATTTCATCAATTTCTACATAGGACAAAAATATCTGCCAATAAGAATTAACATATAAAGACCATATCTTGTAAAAATGAAATAAACTAATAAGAATAGTCATAAGATTAATGATAATGGTTATCAAAAGATTATAAACACATAAAAAGTAGGTTCAACACATATATGGTGGGTCCACTAGTTTTTTTAAAAACAATTCGTACACATGATAACATGATTGATGCATGAAAGAAAACAACAATTACTGTCTTAAATTAACTTCAAAATCACTTCAAATGACGGACAAAACCCCAAACTGAAAATTAACCCCTTAACCAGTGGACCGCACTGAGTGTTCCCTACTGGAGGGTTCCGTTCTCTTAGGGGAAGCTTTATAGGAGCAGCTTCCCGGATTCGAACCTGTATCCTGCCGTAAATAAAAGACTGTTACGAATTTCCTTACGTAACGATAAAGAAAGAAAAAACCTCTTTTACACAATATATTATTTTCAGTCTGCGGGCTCGAAATACTCTGCAGATATTAAGTCCAGCCATGGAATACCACGTATTCATACGTTCCCAATCTGTCAACTGCGTGAGCATCGAAACCTTCTTGTACAGAAAAGACTGTGTCGCATCAGATAACCTGAAAAAAAGAGAGGAATTTTCACCTTTTCGACACGAAGACAATAGCAATCGTAAAGGGGGCTTTCACCACATAATAGCACAGCCATCTTTTGGTCTTTACATTACAGGGTTTGGACAGCCTGGTATCAAATCAATCCGAGCCAAGCGGCCATCTGTGAAGGATTAAAAATGCCGGGTATGTGGATGTCATCTGAGCGGAGGAAATTGGTGGTGAGAGTAGAGTAGAGAGCTTCCTTTTCACCGGCAGCTTCGTCTTCTCGAAGAATCTTCTTCGGCTGTGCTGTAACATTTTCCCGAGATGTCATGTTCGAATCCTGCGGCGGCCATGGCTTCCCCAGCAGTGTCCCGCGGGAGACGTATTCCCTCGCCATAAAACAAGCCAGCCGCCAGTTAACCGCTTTGCCCCGTGAGGGCGGCGAACTGGAAGGGGGGAATTTGTGTGCGTTGGAGGCGACTGCGAGGGGATCGAACCCCGCCGTTGGCGATCGGCTTGTCCTGGCAGATCCGTGACCCTGGAAAAAGGTGGAGTTTGAACTGTCATTATTGATCACATGCTGTGTGTCCTTGTGGAGCCTCATCTTCTTGAACGTTGAGCTTCTTCGCCTGTCGTCTTCCACAAAGGGTTTTCGTCTTCTACAATCGGCCAATTCCTTGTGCTGCTGTTGCGGCTGAGGCGGAGGCGGGGGCCGGTGCATATATTTGTCCATGGGCAGATCTGAGACTGAAATCAGGGCTCCCCGAGATTCGAACACAAGATGTAGATTACTAGATCTTGTTCCATGAGCTCCACCAAGGTCCAATAATAATTTGGGGAAAATGGATCCTCTTTACCTATGCTGCTTCTCCGAAATACTGATTGCAATTCAATGTTGTTTGTTTCTTTAAAATGTTTTCCAGCCCTCTCCTGTGCTTATTGCCTCCCCGCTTTCGATCGAGACAGAACGAAACGGAAGAAAAGCTCCTCAACCATATGACCCAACCGCTCGGTTCCCCCCAATATTAATATAAGCCCCAGCTGCCCCTTCTTAAGGTAAGTAACCGCACCCTCCTAGAAAGTGTATATATACAATGTGTATACGCACAGTTATGCCTATTTTCTTTTTGTCCGCTTCTCCAATGCCATATCATCGAAGGCTCCAACGAATGATAAGCAAGCACAACGACAGGGAATGTCACTGAACTTTGCCACGTGGGCATCTACTTTTTCGCACAGCTTTTCTTGTAGTTGCAACTTATGCTGACAGCTGTAGTATGTATGAGGGAATTAATTATTCTCTAAGATAACCTGTTACAGGCTTTTTGATAATTCTTTTAGAGAAATAAACTTGTAAAAAACAATAGCCTTTCCTTAACTGTGTTAGATTAATTAATTAATGCAAGTAATAAATGCACAAATAAACTTAGGTAATAGAATTTTAATGCTAAATAAAAGAGTTATGGGGATATAAATGTTAAAATTAGAAAAAAAAATAAAAAATGTCAAGGTGGTGCTTAGTTTAAAGAATAATATTGTTGAATAGATTTGTTGATGCATTAAAATTTATGCTTTTCGATTGAAATTGGTTTCTCTTTGTTTATAGTCTATATCGGGATTAGAGCAAAATCTATTAACTCTATGCAAGATTTTGAGTCCACAAGTATGTCTTTGATTTGTGCCTTATAGATTTGATGTAGGATAATGTACACTCCTATTTTTCATTTGCATAATTGTTTGTGCTTTGCCAAATGACAAGGATTTGTGAAACAAAGAAAAATAGAACCCTAGGTCTTATGTCTAAAACCTAGGATTCAAATTTTGTGGTGTGGGTTTTTTCTAATGTTTCATTAAGATGGAAATCAACAAGGTGAATAGATTCACTTGCAACTATGAAAGTAAGCCAGTCAGACTTGGATCTGTATCTTTTTGAGCCTTCGAATGGATTTGAATTGATTTGCATTGATTATCTTAATTAGACTATATGTCCTAATATGAAAATTGCAAGATCCCAACAACTAATAAACTAAAATTAAGACTTGTAGGCAGATCTGGGAAGGGCAAAGTGTTATGTACCTATCCTGAAAGTTTGGTGCTAGTTTGAATATGAGGACAGAGTTACCCAAGGGATTTTGAGTCCTTGTATGCCTCTTATGTTATGTTTTTGCAATCCTCTAATATCATATCTAAGATCCTTGTTTACACTTGCAGACTTGTCGAATCATTGTGGGATAATTTTGTACATGAGTTTCTGTGAGTTGACAAGGTATAGGGCTTTGAATGCAACAATGGATAAATGATCTTCAAGCTTCCTTCAATTCTCTCTAAACCTAAAATTTGCACATTCAAAGAGAGAAGAAATGTGTCATTTAGGGGTTTTCCTTAGACAAACCTATGTTAGTGTTTCCACTTCCACAATGGCAATGGCAATGACAATGGTAAGAAAGACAAATGATAGGAAGAAATGATAAATCAATAAAGTGATGCAACTCACCACCCTTCAATGGATTCCTTGAAGGATTGAAGTCATGCACATCACTTCAAGGTTTTGGATCTTACTTGAATTGCTTGAATTGCTTGAAGACCTACAACAAGGGTAGCCTTCATAAACAATTTGATAACATAAACATGCATAAACTCACATAGGATTTGACTTGATGCTTGGATCTTGAATTTTATTTCAATAAACCACTAAAATGTTGCCCTTGACTTGCTCTCAATGTTCACTTGTTGCTAGATTATGCTTGTTATTTTTCAAATGATGCAATTTAAGTAGGTATTTATAGGCATTTTTTCAATTTCTCACAAATTAAATCCCGATAGACAAGATTTGCAAATTGAATTTTAAATGTTAAAATGTTGACACCAACATATTCAAATTTGGATCCCAAAAAAATAGGGGGACTTAGACACCCAAGGGTGTCCTAGTCGTAGCCCTATTTTCTAGGAAATAAGGTGTCAAGGACAAAACATTAAATAAATGTATTTATTTAATATTTGCGATTTCTCAAAAAATGTTAAAAATAGGCCATAGAATGCATAATTTAGGAAATTAGGTGCTTAATCATGTCCAATAAATTAAAGGAAGCAAAACATAGTGTGAAATTGTCAAGGGTGACAAATTATGATGCTATATTTAGCCACCACTTTAGTGAGAGTATGAACTTATGCTCAGACTCACACTAAAGTAGAAAAACTATGTCAAAAGGGGTTTGATTATCCAAATGTTGAAGAGATAGGATGACAAATGATCAAGGGGGAGGGTGATCCCAGAATACTGGTTTACAATTTTTGGCCAAATTGGACACTGAAATAATTTTTTCTAACTAAATCTTCACTTCCGGGCCCCTGTAGCAGCTAAACCATGGGGAATTTGAAGATGATGCAAACTAGTGATTTGTGACATTTTGTCTATAGATTCTAAATATAGTTTTTTCAAAAAAAAAAGAATTAGATTGCACTTCTTTTTTCATCTCCTGTGAAAACTAGTTTTTTTCAGTAAACATCATTTTTAAGGAGTGACGCACGCCATATAACACATAAATATTTTTCGTGAACGATAAAAAAAAAATTTCAAAAAAAAAATAGATATGTAACTATGATATCTAATGCTTACAATTGGTCTCATAGTGTTTTATTGAATATTTTTTCCTTAATCAAGTTTTGAAGTCAAACGACTTACAATTCAGACATCTAGGTGGACCGTATAATGTGTAACTTTTTTTGTATGTATTGAAATTCAAATTTTGTTTGTTGGATCAAGGACTTCAATATCTGGTGCACTCATATTTTTCAATTTTTTTTGATAATCTACTATTTTCCCCCATGTGCAAAACAAAGAGCTTGATTTTTGGTGAAAAACCTATGTTTAATAAAACTAAAAAAACAAATATATAATAAAACCAAAATATATTAAAATTATATTCATTGGCTAGCTCGTTCTGAGGACTATCATCATCCAATGGGGTCTGTGAAGTCTCCTCCATTTTCATCCTCAACCCAAGCTTCGAAGCGCAAAATTTTGGACTTTTTTGCTGCCTGAGGGGGAGAATGGGGGAAAAGGGGGATTCGAGTGAACCAAGGGGTTTCACTCGAACCCCCTTTCCACAAGCCTTATCCTTTGGACTTTTGTTGGGAATGGTGGGCCCCATCATTAAATGGGTTCACTCGAACCAAAAGTTCGTTTGAACCCCCAAAAACCAATTTTTTTTGCATGGGGTCATTTTTTGCAACTTTTCCTTCCTCACCAGAATTGTAAACCACTTTTGTGGGTTTACCCAGGAGTGTACAAGCCCCTAGGATCCAAGCTCCATGGAAAGAAAACATAAAGAAAAGGGAACACACATATGTATGAAATGCAACAAGACAAGATACACAAATATGCACAATGTCAACATGAAATGGAAAGGAGGGTATGGATGATCACAAGCTAGCAAGTTGTGTTATGCTTGGATCCACACTAAAGGAATTCATGAATCACACAATAGCAAAGTTTGATATTTGCTAGGTGAATCACAAATAGAAGGCACCACGAGCTAGTGAATTATGATATTCTCCAGGTGAGCCCCCAAGCAAAATGAGAAACACACTAGGTCTAGTGAAGTCCAATATTCACTAGGTGTGGGGTAAGTGCACCAAGATGGTTCCCAAAAAGGGGACTTAAGTGGATAGCTTTTTTCTGAAATCAGGAAATACTGACCTTGGATATGAAATTGAGGATACTTAGACTCAAAATCTTGAGATGGAACAAAAAGAAGGATTCAATTGTTCTGAGTCTACTTTCTAAACTACTAATTTATTTTGAAAATGGTTGAGATTAAGGGGTTCAAACGAGGGACATACACAAATTGGTGTTGTTTTTGTCAGAAAAACATGACATAGCAACTCTTGTACGACCCTCGTATGGTGAACTTCTTTTTAGTATTTTTAAAATCGCAACGGTCAGAAGTTAGCTAACAGTATGTAGTTGATGCATGATTTTTCTAATAATTTTTTAATGAATATTTGATTTTTTACTAATTTGCGAAGTGGACATATCCTGAAAATAGAATTTTGGCCGTGCTACCCCTACAAATTTTGGAAACTAATTGATTTGTTTTTTTTTTAATTTTTTAATTTTGTAGAATGGAGTCTAGTTTCTAAAAATGTAATTTATTTGAAAAATTGATGAACAGTTAATTTGTAACGAAAAAATACTAAACACTGTTTTTTGGCAAAAAAAAGACATACGGATAAAATAAATTATGGATGAAAGACTTAACATTTTCAGAAAATGAAAAAAAATACATCGTTGGATAGCTAAGAGATAACCCAACATTACCCATGTGCTCGATTTTTTCGATATTGAACCATGTGCAATCTTGACAGTGAGCACGAACTCGATTATGAGAAATATGGTGGATTTTTTAAAAACACGCCTCTAGTCGTTGGGAATGCCCTCCAAGCCTTTGGGTTGGTATTCCAAGGGAAATACCAAGCTTAAGGTTCGGTAATTCCCAAAGCAAGATATAATGCGAGCGTGTTATAGCGCACTCGTATTATATCTCACTTTTGACATGGTTTTTGCTTCTGCGGGGAACATGTCTACTAGCACATAACGCGAGCACATTATAATGCACTCGCATTATGTCTTACTTTATGTTAGATGCTAATATATTAATGTATGTTGATATATTTTTATGTACATGTATGTATGTATGCTTGTATGGATGTAAGATTATATGTACATATGTATTATTCTTGTATGTATGCATTTATGTATGTCTTTAGATGAAGGGAGAATTTAGAGAGAGTCTAGAGAGATGGAGAGGGGGTCGAAGTGAGAGTTTAAGAGAGAGGGAGTGGGAGAGAAGGGGTTGGATTGAGGGGGACTTAGCTAGGTAGGGTGGGAGGGAGAGGGAGAGAGGGAGGGAGAGAGAGAGAGGGGGGTGGGAGAGGGAGGAGAGAGAGACAAAGAGAAAGAGAGGGTTATGTAGGTAGGGTGTGAAAGGGAGAGAATTGAGAGTGTGAGAGGGAGAGAATTCAGAGTGTGAGGGGCGTGAGAGGGAGAGACTTGAGAGATATGTAGTGAGAGGGAGTGTGAGAGAGAGGGAGTGGGAGAGAGAGGAAGTGTGAGTGAGAGACCGGAGAGAGGGAGAGGGTGTGAGAGGGAGTAACCTAATAGAGGTAGAGAAAGAGGGGGGTGGAGTGAGAGGGACTTATCTAGGTAGGGTTGGAGGGATAGATAGAGAGGGGAGAGAGACAAAGAGAGAGTTACCTAGGTAGGTTGCCAGAGGGAGAGACCTTAGAGAGAGAGGGGTGGGAGGAAGAGACATGAGAGAGAGGGAGAGAGAGGTAGTGGGAGAGAGTGGGATGGAGTGGGAGGGACATAAAGAGAGATGGATAGAGGGAGTGAGAGAGGGTGGTAGGGATTGATTGAACGAGAGGTATGTATAAAGAGGGAGATGATAGATAGAGACAATTAGAGAAGGTGGGAGGGAGGGAAGGAGGGAGAGGTGAGATGTATAGATAGAGAGAAAGTGATAGGGGTTGAGAGATTAAGGTGCAGGACCTATAGTGTTGATGATTTCTAGGGTATTAGGGTTTAAGGTTTGAGGGTTGAGGGAATAGGTTTGATGGTAGAGGGTATTTGGTTGAGGGTATAGGGTAGAAGGTTTAAGGTTTAAGCATTTAGGGTTGAAGAGTTCGGAGTTAAGGGTTTAGGGTTAAGGGTTTACTTGGTTGAGGGTAGAGGGTTTAGGGTATGGGTTTGAGGGTATATGGTTGAAGTATTAGGTTCAGGGTCCAATGTAAGGGGTAGAGGGTTTAGGGTTTAAGGATTGAGGGTTGAGGGATTAAGGGTCGAGGGTTGAGAATTGAGGGTTGAGTGTTTAATGTATAGGGTAAAGGGTAGAGGGTTTAAGGGTTGAGGGTTGAAGATTGAGGGTTTAAGGTACAGGGTCGAGGGATTAGGGTTGAGGGTCCAATATATAGGGTAGAGGTTATAGGGGTTGAGAGATTAAGGGTTGAGGGATTAGGGTTTAGGGTAGAGAGTATTGGGTTGAGGGTAGAGGTTAGAGGGTAGAGGGTAAAGGGTTTAACAGTTTAGGGTTTAAGGAGTTAGGGTTGAGGGTCGAGGGTCGAGGGTCGAGTGTTTAGGGTTGAGTGTTTAAGGGTTTAAGGGGTGAGGGTTTAAGGGTCAAGAGGGTTGAGGGATTAGGGTAGAGAGTTTACTAAGTGTGTTTAATGGTTGGGGGATTATGGTTGAGGGTAGAGGGTAGAGGATTGGCAGTAGAGGGTAGAGGGTTTATGGGTTAGGGTTTAAGGGTTTAGGGTTTAGGGATGAGGGATGAATAGGTTATAGGGTAGAAGTTATAGGAGCTGAGGGATTAGGGTTTAAGGGTTGAGGGTTGAGGGATTTAGAGGGTATAGGGGTTGAGGGATTAAAGTTTAAGGGTTGAGGGTTGAGGGATTAAGAGGGTATAGTGGTTGAGGGATTAGGATTTAATGGTTGAGGGTTGAGGGTTCAAGGATTAAGAGGGTATAGGGGTTGAGGGATTAGGGTTTAAGGGTTGAGGGTTGAGGGATTAAGAAGGTATATGGTTTGAGGTTTGAGGATTGAGGGTTGAGGGTTGAGGGTTGAGGGATTAAGAGGGTATATGGGTTGAGGGATTAGGGTTTAAGGGTTGAGGGTTGAGGGATTAAGAGGGTATAAGGGTTGAGGGTTTAGGGTTTAAGGGTTGAGGGTTGAGGGTTCAAGGATTAAGAGGGTATAGGGGTAGAAGGATTAAGGTTGAAGGTTTGAGGGTTGAGGGTTCAAGGATTAAGAGGGTATAGGGATAGAGGGATTAAGGTTGAAGGGTTGAGGGTTGAGGGTTGAGGGATTAAGAGGGTATAGGGATTGAGGGATTAGGGTTTAAGGGTTGAGGGTTGAGGGATTAGGGTTTGAGGGTTGAGGGATTATTTAGGGTATAGGGGTTGAGGGTTTAGGGTTTAAGGGTTGAGGGTTGAGGGATTAAGAGGGTATAGGGGTTGAGGGATTAGGGTTTAAGGGTTGAGGGTTGAGGGATTTGAGGGTATAGGGGTTGAGGATTAGGGTTTAAGGGTTGAGGGTTGAGGGTTGAGGGGTTGAGGGATTAGGGTTTAAGGGTTAGGGTTGAGGGTTCAAGGATTAAGAGGGTAAAGGGGTAGAGGGATTAAGGTTGAAGGGTTGAGGGTTGAGGGTTCAAGGATTAAGAGGGTATAGGGGTAGAGGGATTAAGGTTTAAGGGTTTAAGAGGGTATAAGGGTTGAGGGTTGAGGGATTAGGGTTTAAGGGTTGAGGGTTGAGGGATTAGGGTTTGAGGGTTGAGGATTGAGGGATTAGGGATCTCCCACTCTCCCCCTCTCTCCCTCCCACTCTCTCTTTCTCCCACTCTCAAAAATATACTAAGAAAACCAAATTTCACATAACGTGCTCGCATTATAACACGAGCGCATTTTTGACTCAACTAAAATGGTAAAAAAGTCTATATATGCGTGATTTGAAGGCCCACAGTCTGAATATTCCCCTGGTTCTATGCATGCTCTGACAAAAAATAGCTTTTTGATGATGTTGTGAAGTGTGCAAGCATCTTTTTCACATTCCATCACCTTTTCCATGATCTTTTTACCACCTTTGCATGAAATAACAGAGTTTCCACATTGAAAAGACATATAATATCAATTGAAGTTTTAATTCCATTGAAAACTGATATACAAATGAAGTGTGGAAGGGAACAAGCTTTTGAACAAGTCAAATTATTGTGGAGTTTGAAGAAAGAAGAAGCTAAGGCTACATAATTGGGTTGAACTCCTCCATTTGAAAGTCTGGTTTTTAAGGTATGTTAAGTCTTTACACATTTTCTTTCATTCTATTATGGCTTGCTTTCATTTTTGTTTGTCATTATAACCTTAGGTTGTCAATGCACATTTTAAATTACCATTATATACACTTGCCAATTACCATTTTAATCTTGATGCAGAGCATCTACCAAGATCCACAAATCATCAAGGGTACTTCTGACCCTAACTTAAATTGAAGAAGATCAACAAACAAACTCAATCATCTTTTCATCAAAACATTAGAACTTGGTTTGAACTTTTTTTCAGACTCAAAAAAATAGATTAACCATCATAAAATTGATTGTAACATAGCATAAAGTTGATTAGAAACTCGTAACCATTCACGAAAATTAATCTTTTAAGACAACTCCAAGCCTCTCCCATTCCTCCGAAGGGTCCAAACACCTTCCAATACCTCTGCACAAACTGATGCAGTACAAAGGAATAAATCAACACCTTTCTTGACACACTTATTCAACTATATTTCCCTTCACAAAACGTTTGATTCGTATACTCAAATTAGCATTAAGAGTTCCCAATTCCTTAAGTACCTTCAAAACACCTTGAAAATATTGAAAATAACTGATTACAATCAACTAGGTTCCTCAAAACATCAACCAATGATTATTTCATTCACAATTTGTCTTAAATATTCCATAATGGCACCATTGTTTACAAACACAAACTATAATTCTTAAGGCACAACCAAACCATTATTTGCTTAATAAATCTTTGTTTGAGTTAGTACAACAAAAATGAAACCTTTCAGAAGTCTTCCCTTACACACAAACTTAGTTCCTTTGTTCACTGTCCACATTACTAATAGCCAAGCATCTGTAAGACATACCTTAACCCATCACATGACTCCTTTGGGACAACTTTAAGAAAACTGACCTTTTCACTATTTTAGGCCTCCAAGTAGGCCAATTTTACAAAGGAACTACCCTTAGATCTTCACACCAGACTTCCAAACCCAAAAACAGTCTTTAATTAGGTCTCAAAACAAGATAATTTCTAGGTCTTAGGACCTTACTCGCTCAACTAGGCTTCCAATACAAAAACCCCCATTTTTCAATGCAAAGAGGGAGGGTTTATAGAAACTCCTATACCCGGGCCTTCCCAAACCATTCCAAAGCATCAAACATCTTCAAAATACCCTACACAAGGTCAAAAGTTCACTACATAGACCAATCCTTCAACACTTTTTCAAAATCACTCCTTGGTTCCTCAAATTCTCATGGAAAAGAGCTTGTTTGAGCTAAGAACCCCATCCTATTGTTAACTTTTGTACACGATGATTGTAAGTATTATTAAAATGAAGCCTTCAATGAAATATATTTTTTAATTAACTTGAATGGATACATTTTTTAGGAACTAATATTCGTCTCATTACCATGGTATAGATAAAATTATCTGCCATGCCGAAGAAAAAGACAAAGAGGAAACTAACAGATGAAGAGAACGAAACCTTGAAAGAAAAGGAAAGAGTTCGGGTGGTGGCATATCGTGAAAAGAAGAAATCGGAAATGATTGATGAAAACAACCCGATTGTAGAGGAACCTCAACCATCAAAAAGAGAATGAGAATTGGCAGCACAATAGGCACGAATGCGAAAGCATTGTCGTAAGACAGATTCAGATACCGTAGTTGGAGACACACCCTCTACGACAAGTGAATATGAAGGGACACCACTAAGCACAAGCGAATATGGAGGGACACCATCTAGCACAAGTGAATATGGACAGACACCATCTACTGCAAGTGAATATGAAGGGACACCATGTACCGCAAGTGAATATTGTTGGACACCATCCAACACATCTCAAGTTGAGAGTACATCATCACTTAGAATTGATGAAGAAGGTATGCCATCATCCTCATGTGAACCTCAATGTATGTCTTCTTCTCCACCCTCGATCAAAGGTACACAATCTAGCCCACCTCAATTAAATATTGATGAAATTCCTAATGTTGAGATGTATGTACCTAGGAGAACACCACCTAGAATTTTGCGTAGAAAGCCAAAGTATTTGATTAATATTGATGATGAGATTTTGCAGCACATGGAAGGTAAGATTTCAAGATGCACTTGTAGAAGATATGCTGATAAGATTTGGGAATGATTATTTGAAAGGCTAAATGAGATTGCAAGATGTCAATTATTTGTTGAAATGATGTGGCGTGTAAAGTATAGGAACATCGTGAAGACTCTTGGGTTGAGAACATCGAATGCATTGAGTGAAGACACTATTGTGAAGAATCTAATGGATGCTTATGAGAGTGTGGGTAAGACCTCAAGCTCAAAGGATAGTAATGTCACCCGATGTGTCATTACATTGACTTTCGTAAGTTTTCAAACAAAGAGAGCTTGTCTAATTAAAAAGACTAGTCAAAAAATGGGAATTAGTAGAAAAACTTTATCAAGAGCCATTCGAAGGTGACAAAGAATTGAGGGCAATGATACAAATAAATTATGGGCATTCTCGGGGAGACTGTCAAGAAAAGATAAAGAAGTTGTCCAAGCCTTGAGAACACTAATTGAAGACTATTGGAAGAATAACACAAGGCCATCTCCGAATCAAAGGGATGTGGTAAGAAGGAGAATCGATAGTCAGAATCGTGAGCCACATCCAAAGCATTTTTTGGATATGACTCAAACCCAATTTTTTTGGAAATTTGAAAATGATTATCCTCAAATTAGTATTTCTCAAAGATTTTTTGAAATGCTTAAACCTTTTTATGTCAAGATAAATCACACATGCACTACTTGTTGTTGTAGACTACATATTGAGTTTTCTAACCATTATGATGTTTATCATTCTATATGTTTAGATTTGCATACTAACGATGTTTTCCAGGATTGTGGCATAGAAACCCCACCAAAATCTTCAAGAGAGTTCTTATAATTTTTTTTATGTGAAATAGAGGATGGCTAGATAGTCTATAGGACAACATGCTTGGATGGTTCATGCAAGCGTTGTAGTGGCTTCCAGCGTATGCCAGTATGTCAACATATGGAAAGCACAAATGAGGTGGGACAAAAACTAGTAGAGTTCAGGAAGTATAAAACAGTGGCACATGCTACAAAAGATGGGTCTCAAGCAAAAATGTGTGATTTGGTTATTGAGAAGATTCCAGTGTACCAATTTATGACCACATTTCGTCATAGTTTACTGTTTGAGTATGCAATGCATACCCATAGAGCCTAATGGTTGGACACACAGTTCAATCTATGCAAGGACACCTTTCCAATTGGAAGCATAGTATCTGTGGTTGAATTTGCAGAGAACTACACTCTATAGCCACAACATGAGGTGCAGTCACAATATTACAACTCCACACAAGTTTCGATATTTGTACACATAGCATTCATTCATGCATCTGATAGTACAGATGAGCAAAGGAAGGTATTGAGGGAGTACCACTTTTACATTAGTGATGATCGCACACATAATCTAGAGTTCGTGCAAGGTTGGTTCTAGATGTTCTATAGTGGTTTGGCTCAGAGCAGCATAGAATACGATCAACATATAATATGGTCTAATAACTGTGCAACACAGTTCAAGAACTCATGCATGTTCTACTGGTTGTGCAGGATACATGTCATTACAGGTGTTCAACATATGTGGAACTATTGTGAGGCCAGACATGGAAAGGGGGAGCATAATGGTGTAGGAGCATGTGTGAAAAGAGCATTAGCACAAGAAGAGTTAAAGTATAAAGATAATGCAAAGTTGATAGATGCAAAATCAATCGTCGAGTGGTGTAATGCTTTGATGGGTCTAGGTAATGAAGGTACGTCTTTAGTTCGTAGATTTTTTTGGTTGATGGATGATACTAACATTGCACCACATGAATACTATTGTACACTAATAGGATCAAGTGATGTACACTCTTTCCTTACCTCAAATGTAGGTTCATGGAGTATCGATACACGAAAGATGGCATGCTTTTTTTCTTCATGTACAATGCAAGATTGGAATGATTGTGAGTCAGGGGAGTGGGTTGACAAATGGTTCACAAGTTATCTTACCCCACTTGACACGTATCGCCCTCCGACGACATTGGAACTGACACAAATAGAATCATCGGTCTACTTTGACCACATATTAGATCTAGTTCAATGAGGTGATATATCTACTTTCTTAATTGTTGAAATTCCATATCGTTAGATCTTACTTTGTACTGTATTCGTAATGTTGAAAAATTTCAAGAGATTTTTTGCACATATCAATGCACGACATGTTTATGCAGTTATTGCAGATGAAGACAATGAAGAGGGAATAGACTATTACTTGTGTCATTGTGTTGAGACCAAAAATAAATTGGAGGCCCCAGTTATAGATGGAGAAAACATCGAATACCCTACAGGCTCAGTTGTGGTTACTGGAACATGGCTTAGAAGGTACCCACATTCAAGTGTTAAACATTGGCTATTTCAGGACTTTGACATGCATCGTAAGATTATTCATTACTCGAACCTTGTCATGGCATCCAATGTTCATTTGACCAAATATGGGGGTAGACCTTTGAACAAGATGTTATGGAAGGTCCGTGAGTCTGACCATGAGGCAATACTTGACACAATAAAGAGTAGAGCAAACCTAGATGGTTTGTTGGATTAATTTGTAAGTATATGCACATTGGTTCTTATTAATTTATACTTGTATGCACATTAATTTGTTTGATGCCAATGCTATCATCTTATTTTACAGTGATTGGTGTCCCCTTGCAAAAAATGTAGATATATGAGCCATCCAAGAGAATGTCAACCAGAAAAGCAATGCAACATCCTTATTTTGATGCCTGCATGCAACATATGTAAGTGCCTTCCATATATTTTTATTTCATTTTCATTTTGGATGCTTTTTCTTTTTCTCTTTTACTTTGTGTATTTGTAAGTAAACTACTAAGGTTTGATTGATCTTTCGTTGCAGAAAATGCTGATTTAAGAGCCATCAAAGAGAATCTCAGCCAAGAAAGCAATGCAACATACTTATTTTGATGATTTTGACAAATCTCAATCTTGATTTCAAGCCATTATAAGAGAGCATGTGAAGCTTAGCGAGGGAATCTCAAGTTACTCATTTGAAGTTAACCTCATAATGAGCACCTATGATGTAGACATTTAAAGAGAATCTTGAATGTATGAGTGACATTGTAGAAGATCTGAGAGAACGAAGTGCCAGAGGCATTGTAATAAGATTTAATTACATAATGAGATATATTCAAATATTGTAAGGTTGGAGTTCATGTTTATGGTGTAGTAGCACCTTGTTCTGTAAATGCCTTGAGTAGGAAAATTTGCAAACTTTGAATTTTGAAATGTAAACAATGTGAAAAAGGTCATATAAAGGTCATGTAAACAATTTGTACACATTTTTCTGCAACTCGTGTGACCAAGTGGACTATTTCAAAACATCAGAATAGGTATTTTTACACTAGACATGGTCCTCTTTCTCACCGAAACACATAGAATTGCTTTGAGCTATGTTCCACCAGATCGATCCCTTAAGGGTCCAAAGTGCAAAATGGCTGCAAACTTCAACATGCTAGTACTCAGATATCGTGACACTTAAAAAATTATCGTCTAATCCTACAGAAAGGATTTGGGCCCCTCTAAAAACACCTCTCTCGGTTTTGGCTATCGTGGAGTGGTTTACTTGTGGTGGCGGATTTTCAATTTGTGGAAAAAGTGTCAAATTCAAGCAGTGCAAAGTTGCAAAGTGGTGCAAATTTTTCTCTACAACTCGTGTGACCAAACTAACTACTCCAACGCATCCGAATAGGTATGTTTACGCTATTCATGGTCTTTTTTCCCACTGAAACATGTGGAATCGCTCCGAGCTACGTTCAACCAGATCGATTCCTTAAGGGTCCAAAGTGCAAAATGGCTGCAAACTTCATCATGCTATTACTCAGATACCGTGACACTTAGAAACTTCTTGTCTGATCCTACAGTGGGCCCCTCTAGAAAAACTTCTCCCAGTTTTGGCTATCTTGGAGTGGTTTTCTCATGGCAACGGATTTTCACTTGATGGAAAAAGCATCAAATGCAAGCAGTGCAAAGTTGCAAAGTGGACCAACTTCCGTTCTGCAACTTGTGTGACCAAGAAGACTATTCCAACACATACGAATAGGTATGTTTACACTAGGCATGGTCCTCTTTCACACTGAAACACGTGGAATCACTTTGAGCTATGTTCCACCGGATCGATCCCTTAAGGGTCCAAAGTGCAAAATGGCTGCAAACTTCATCCTGCTAGTACTTGGATACTATGACACTTAGAAACTTCTCATCTAATCCTACAGAAAGGCGTTGGGCCCCTCTAGAAAAACCTCTCTCGGTTTTGGTTATCTTGGAGTTGTTTTCTTGTGGTGGCGGATTTTCACTTGATGGAAAAAGCATCAAATGCAAGCAGTGCAAAGTTGCAAAGTGGTGCAACTTCTGTTCTGCAACTTGTGTGACCAAGCGGACTATTCCAAGACATTTGAATAGGTATGTTTATGCTAGGAATGGTCCTCTTTTTCATTGAAACATGTGGAATCTCTCCGAGCTATGTTCCACCGGATCGATCCCTTAAGGGTCCAAAGTGCAAAATAGCTGCAAATTTTAGCATGCTATTACTTGGATACCATGACACTTAGAAACTTCTAGTCTGATCCTACATAAAGGCGTTGGACCCCTCTAGAAAAACCTCTTTCGGTTTTGGCTATCTTGGAGTGGTTTTCTTGTGGCGGCGGATTTTCACTTGATGGAAAAAGTGTCAAATACAAGTAGTGCAAAGTTGCAAAGTGGTGCAACTTTTGCTCTGCAACTCGTGTGACCAAGCGGACTATTCCAACACGTCTGAGTAGGTATTTTTATGCTAGGCATGGTATTTTTTCACACATAAACACATGGAATCACTCTAAACTATGTTCCACCGGATCGATCCCTTAAGGGTCCAAAGTGCAAAATAGCTGCAAACCTCAGCATGCTATTACTTGGATACCGTGACACTTAGAAACTTCTCATCTAATCCTACATAAAGGTGTTTGACCCCTCTAGAAAAATCTCTCTTGTTTTTGGCTATCTTGGAGTTGTTTTCTCGTGTCGGCGGATTTTCACTTGATGGAAAAAGTGTCAAATTCAAGCTGTGCAATGTTGCAAAGTGGTACAACTTTCGCTCTGTAACTCGTTTGACCAAGTAGACTATTCCAAAATATTTGAATAGGTATGTTTATGCTAGGAATGGTCCTCTTTTACACTGAAACACGTGGAATTGCTTTGAGCTATGTTCCACCGGATCGATCCCTTAAGGGTCCAAATTGCAAAATGGCTGCAAACTTCAGCATGTTATTACTCAGATGTTGTGACATATAGAAACTTCTTGTCTAATCCTATAGGATTGCGTTGATCCTGTCTACAAAAACCTCTCTCAATTTTTGCTATCTCGGAGTGGTTTTCCAGTGGTGGCAGATTTTCACTTGATCGAAAAAGCATCAAATGCAAGTAGTGCAACTTTTGTTTTGAGACTTGTGTGACCAAGTGGACTATTCCAACACATCCAAATATGTATTTTTATGCTAGGCATGGTCCTCTTTTGCATTGAAACACATGGAATCGCTTCGAGCTATATTCCACCGGATCGATCCCTTAGGTTGGAGGAGTCTTAAGTTGCAAATTTGTAAGTTGCTTAAAGCAACAAATTTGAAATGATATTGAATGGCCCACTTAGCACTCATTGCATCTAAGGGATGCTCATAGAGGTGAGGCACTAGGCCTTCTTGGGAGGTCACCCATTCTAGTATACTCCAGCTCAAGTGCTTAACCACGAAGTTTTTTCCCCAAGGTTAAGCCCACTTAGCTTGCAACCCCATTTGCAAAACCTTCAGCAAGTGTTGTGCCTTATGAAACATTCATTATAGATCCCCTTTAGCTCATCAATTGATAAGTAGGAGGTATTTTCTACAATGTGTCAAATTGTGATATTGCTATCAAGATTCCATTGAGCAGTCATTTGTAGTATTAGATATAGCTCTACTTTCTATAGTATTGCACATGATTGCAAATAGTTTCAAAGATCTAGATAACATCAATAGTTCACATTACTCAAGAAGGATGAACATCTTAAAGACATTTGTAGAAATCAGGACAAGTAACCTTCTTGTGGACTTAGGGTTACAATATTTGATCTACAACATGTTCCAGCATTTCTTCAGTAGGATCAACAACACACATAATGAAGGTGTGTTTGTAGCCATGAAATATTATGGTTCGAACTATCCTGGAGAGTGATATTTTATCTCGACCAACCATATCTATACCATGGTTTGTTTGGAAACAAGGATGGGTTCTCTCTTCATTGGCATATACATTATTCCTCGATGTGTTCACACTAGTGTTACAAGACTAGGACTCGCCTCGGACTTGACAAGCCATTTTTTGACTTGGACTTGGGCTTAGAGCCCAGACTCGACAAATAGAAAAACCTAAGAAATTCAAAGATTTGTAAGGATTTAAAACTTGTTTCATGCACCCTTTAATAAATAAACCTTAAAGACACAATAGCATCATCAAATAGAAATTACTATGATCCCATACACAAACATACATCAATCACATAAGTATAAGCACAAATTTTAGCTGAAGCAAATGACACATTTAGATATATAAATATTGTGATATTGCTATCAGGATTCAACCGTGTAGTTTTACAAATCAAACTCATTGACCCATGATTCATCAGTAGTGGTTCACAAGAACCCATCTCTCATGATAATGAATGGTTCATAAGGAGGAAGATAAATCTTCATACATTTCTTCTATCACAAATGAGATAAGTTCTTGGTTTCATGAAGGTCATGAGACAACCATTAATGGGGAGTGGATACATGAAGAACTGATGGAGAATGATAATGGCTTCAGACTTGCTATAAAGGATTTTTTTTTTCGTTTCAATGATGCAAGAGGTTTTTGGTTTCACTACCATAATGAGCCTACAAAGAATGCATGTGAAACTCCTTTTGACCTTGAGGGTGTACTTACTCCATCTCAAGGATCATGCATTGAGGATGACATAGATCAATGCTAGGGCTAACCAATTAATAATTATACATGTGAATAAGTCGAACATGTACATGTCAATAAGGGAAGTACAAGTACTCAAAAACACGTAAGCCTCAAAAAGTATACACATGAATACGTAGTATACACAAATTAAAACAAATTATATGCACGAATACAAGGTATATGCATGAAAACATCTAAGCCACAAAGTATACACTCGAATGCACGTAAGTCACAAAGTATACACATAAGTTGTAAAGTATACACTTGAATACATGTAATTCATATCTATTGAACCATCAATTTAGAATGCAAATATGGACAGGCATCGATAAAAGATATTTGTATTAACCAAATAGCCATGTAGGAATACATAAATATATGTCGATATAAGTATGAAATATATATACAATATAGCCATATAGGCTTACGAGAATGCCATCTAGGCATACAATGTCAAATATGTCCAATAAAAAATATGTACAAAACTGCCATACATGCATACAACAAAGGACTTTGGAATCAAAAGTCATTGCTCTCCATGCGCAGGAAATAAAATCTTTCCCTTTCCTTTTTGCTCAGATGGCAATAGGTTTGTCACTCATTTTTGTTGCACTCATGGAGTGCTCTTGCTACTCCTCCTAGGGTTTAGTTCATGGTGAAGTTTTAACTGTTACAATAAGAAGCAAAGACATGAATATATATAAATTACATTATAAAAAATGATATATTTGAAAAAATAATCACTTACAGCCATCTCACGATCTCTCTCCATGAGGGAAATATCCTCACGCCCATGCTCAGGCGTGCTCAAGCCCTGTATAAACTATAAAAATAGACAAAAACTATGTGAATCAATAATGGTTTGATTTTTCACTAACTAACATCTATAACAACAAATGTAAATTAAAATTTACTAATTTGCCTCATACCTCTTCTGTCAGAGCCATCGAGGATTGTATAGCATATGTCACACCAATATCCATTGCCCTCATCACATTCGGAGGTGTATTGTCTCACAACAACTGAAAATAAAACAACAAATTATTCAACGTAATCAACGATGTGCATTTATAAACTACAAAAATCTATTAAGTACTTGATTCATTAGTTAAACTCTTTATTCTATTACCTGCGTGAAGGTTTGAGTAAATCCACCACCACTGGGAAGTGTTCCATCAAAACCTCCAATATTAGTTTGTTCAACATCCAAACTTGCATATTAAATTACCATTCGTAAAACAATGCCATTAATATGCAATAAACTTATAATTGTTTACTAGTTACATACCCTAGCGATAGGTTTACTGCAAAAATAGGTTGGTGGGGGTCTGATGTATCTAGTCTCAACACTGTGACCTTGCATTTTTATTAAAATCATAAAACATTTTTAGTTAATCTTGCATTTCAAAATCGAAATTTAATAAATTAAATTCAATGAACACATGCACTAACTTTTACCTGACTATCAATGCCATATGCCTCATGAAAAATGTCAGTTGCCCTCTCCATCTCCATAGCTGCAAATGGATCCTGCGTACCAGTCTCTTGAGGGTCAGTGGGGTCATGTGAACAAGTAGCCCCGTAAGATTGAAACACATGTGTTCGAAGGCCACCACTAGAAGACTCCCCTAGATGGCATTGTAGAATAGGGCTAGTATGATGGATGACACTTTGGGTCAAAGTGCTGATTTCCTGTAATGTCTCTCCATCAACACTTTCCTTCACGACAGAAGGCATAACAATGTGCTCATGAGGTGGCCTAGTGAGAGCTTGTCTGCCTTTCCATGCAGAATCCGGCTGTGCACCAAGTCTATCCTAAGCTAACCGCCCACCTCTCCCCTAGAAATCCCTCATATCAAAATAATTTGGGATCTTGTTTAATATGAACTCACTATATAGTTTCCTAAGGAAATATTGCGGGACCTCGCAATTGTTGCACGGTGGGTAATCGAAGACCATGTACCACCTATCATAAAACCGATCCTTCATCTGTTGGTGGTGACACCAATGGATAGGAAACCTCTTCGCATTGAGGGTAAGATTTTGATTTGTGTGTGGGTCGGTGAATAATGAGCACAAATCACCTTTTGTAATTTTTAAATCTTTCAGATCCTTGTATGATAGTTTATTTGCATAATAGTCCCTAGCCGCCTGCCTCCTATCTTCCCATCCAGTTATTTGTTTGCTAATTGAATCTATGTTTGTTAACATATCTTTCAATGAATTTGCTAGGGGCATTCTTTTTGTGGTTGAACCATTTGGATCACTCAACCTATTGATCAAATCCTCAATTTGTTTTTTGTTGTTCTCAATTTCACTCATTAAATTTTGTTGAGTGCCAAGAGGGGGTTGAGTGATTGTTGGAGGAGGTTGATGTTGTGGTTGATTTTGATCTTGAGGATTTGGTTGGTCTTCCTGTTGAGGATTTTGAGGGTTTGCAGGTTGATTTGCATCTCCTAAAAATTCAAACAAATTGATATCAAATTCAACCAAAAACTAACAAATTCAACCTAAAACTAACAAATTCAAAACAAAAACCATAGAATCCTTACCTCTTACAACTCCTCGTCATCGTGGTGCCATCGTTGTGAAGAAATAGGGATTCTTAGTGAGGAAATTCTCCTCCTAGAACACGAGCGCAATATTCTGGGATTTTTGGCCGCGGGTGCAACAAAAAAACCAGTCGAAATGCAAATGAGAGATTTGCATTTGTTTTTTTTCTTTTAATAGTTAATAACGCGAGCGTGTTATAATGCGCTCGCGTTATTTGTTTGTAGTTGTAGCCGCCGAGAACTTGCCTAGGTTTAACGGAGACATAACGCGCTCGCGTTATGGTTTTCAACTCTTTTTTTTTAGGGTGTCCACGGAATTGCTACCCATTTCCATGCACCCGCCCTGTGTACCTATAAAAAATTAGAAAAATGAGAAACACAATATGTCTAGTGAAGTCCAATTTTCATTAGGTGTGCACCTATGTCAACCATACCAAGAGTTATACTCCCTAATAACTCTAATAAGGTACCACGAAAATTCTCAAACTGATATGATAATGCAACACTAAGTTCAATGACTATGAAGAAAGTGAAGCACATAATGGAATGTATGCCCCCACCCTAAAGAAATTGCTAAACGACATGTTGTGAACAATTATTTTAAAGTATAAAATGATAAATTCCATATGATACAAGGTCATGAGAGCTTATTTGGAAAGCCCTATGCCAATGATATACATTTTTAAATAAAGCTACATCATGTTAAGGGGTTGCCCCCAAATGTAATACAGCACACAACATAGAATATGAACACATATAGGATCCACAAATCTAGGGTCAGTATACATCTTTTCTACACTAATATAATAGATCACAAAATTGACATCGTTCCCCAAGTACTTGTAGAACAATGAACACAATGGAAGAATGACACAAAGAGAGAATAAACAAGCTTTTGGGTCAACATGGAAGAGGCCTATGTAATATGCATCTCGGTTTGCACTTGTTTTTTTTCGTTTTTGATAAGAATTTTGAGATTTTTTAACAATTATTCATACAACAATAGATTGCAGCAAAAATAGAAGATATTGAAATTAAACTTTCACTCAAAACTAAACATTACATAGAGGGTTTACAGTTGCAAATTCTAGATTTTTCTACAAGCTTAAATACTAAGTTTTTATCAAAATAATGATAACCTAGTTCATACAATATTCCCTAATATCTAAATTAACAATACCCAAAAAATCTAGGAGTTACAATTTTTGAACTCATAGGAGAGATATGCTTGAAGAACCCTCTAAAATGGACGTCATTTGCAAGAATCACCTCCATTGGTAGAAATATAGCAAGCAAAGAGCTCTCCAAACCTGTATGACCCCAAATGAAGCATTACAACCTCCAAAAACCCTAGCTGCCCTTGTAGACAATCAACCCTCTCTCCAAGATGTACGATCAGCCTCGGAAGATGGTATAACCAACAATAAAGACACAAAAAATTCTTAAATTTGCTACTGATGTGGTCAAATCCACCCCACAATATGAAATCTCTAATCTGAAATATAACTCTAATGCCCAAACTATAAATCTCAATCTATAGTAAAGCTCAATTGTGATTCCTGAAGTGAAATCACCAAGATTTATCCAGATTGTATCTTTCAATGACATAGAAAATTTTACTTGCAAGGGGTTACATCCTCACAAACCCTACAAACCCTAAGAAGAAATCTCTCCTCCAAAACTAGAACCAATTTCAATATCTTCATCTAGCCTAATGGAAGAATGATCTCAAAAGCTCTTATAAAGCCACTCCAAACCCTAACACTTCCTTTTAGAGTTTTAAAATATTTAAATTTAAATTATTTCCCCCCTTTTGTCTCCCTAGGCATTGCACTTTAAGTTATAATCTTTTATAATTTAATTTTCACTTATGTCTCCCATGCCCCCCTTTGAGAAGTCACTTTTTAAAAATATTTAAACTTTAAACTTTAGTTTTAACTCCTTAATGTGGCACCCAAAAATAATAAAAGGTCCATACCTTTTAAATTTAAATATTTCACTTTATAATATTTCCTTATGACTCCCCAACTTTACTTTATAATTGAACTCCTTATTTCCCCTAAAAAAATGACTTTATTTTAAGGGTAAGTGCACCAATCTGTGACATAATTTAGGTGCCAAATTGAAAAAACATTAAAAAAAACCCAAAATAAGCCATTTGGTGCATGCCAAATGACTTAAAATCCATTTGGCGTGCGCCAAATGACTTATTTGACATAAAATCCAAAAATCGGGTTTCAAACCCTAATTTTGTCTTCAACCTACGGCTTGAGGAAGAGGATTTCAGGTTTGCAACTCGTGCTCGCCAAATTTCTTCCATTGTTTGCATCCTTAGCTTGCCATTTTCCATGAGGATGCCGCCAACACGTCGGAGAGGTCGAAGATTGCAAAGAGGTATGTATTTTTATTCTATTTATGTCGAATTTGATTTAGTATGAAAATTTAAATAGATTTTTATAATAAAACTTTGTTCTAATTCTCAGGGAATGAATCTCCACCTCAAAACATTGAGAATTCACAATCATCTCCTCATGAAGAGCCTCTTATACAAGAACAACCCGAAACCCCTCCATCAATTCATAGGCATCCTCAAGGAACACAAGAAAATATTCAAAATCAAATTGAAAACAATAAAAGAGACATTCAACAATTAATTGCAAGATTAACTGAGCATGCCGAAACCCACCCTTATAGGAGAGGGATTGCTGAATCTGTGAAGTCAATTCTAACTCATGTAGGAGAAATGAGCGAGAAAATAAATTTTTGGTAAAATAAGAGGCATGTGATGAGACAATTTTATGCTTGTGGTTTGTCATATGCAGATGTAAAAAACCTAAAAATTAGCATTTAAGTCAACTTGTGTGCCCTATTTATAGACCGAAAAACCAATGAACCTTTGTCCCATGCATGCAGGAGGTTCCCTGTCCATTCGTGCCACCATGAGTTAATTAAAAATAAATTTTGGGAGCGATGGTGGATGGTATTTGACCAACCTCCATGCAATAACCATGAGGTGCTGCAATAATTTTTGAGGAAACTCTATTGCGAGTTTGTCCTCAATAAAATTCCAAACTATTTTGACATCTTATACTTTCAGGGTAGAGGTGGGGGCTCCACACATGATAGACCTATTGCACGATGTAATCCACAGTTGGAACCAAGATCCTTGGGCAGACCCATGGTGGAGCATGTCATTGTTCCTTTCATTGTTAAGGACAGTGTAGAGGTGGACACGATGAAGTCAATTAGCTCACTCACCCATACCATTTTATAGTGTGTAAGTCCTCTAGTAGAGTGTGGTGTGGAGGAGACGTGTAGGCCCTGAGCTCCACCCCACCATTGTGGTGCTTGTGGTGTTGTTTGCACGTACGATTATCAAGGTGATCGTGATGCAATAACACAACCTACATTAGTTGCAAAGGCGATGGCTTTCACAGATGATATTTTGAATGATACATTCGGCATTGACACTCAGGTAAAATTTAGCAAGTTATTTTAATGTTGTTTATTAAAATATATTTTGAAATTTAAGAATAACTAAATTAGTAGAATTTTGATATGATGAAATTTCAAGGTCACACTATTCATGAGGGATGCTCTATTCCTATAGACCCCTATACATTCTGAATGATGAGTCCATAGGTATGCAACTAGTATTAAATATATTATTATTGCATTTGAACAATTGGATGTTATATTTGAATGTTTGTCTCATAACATGCTTCAGATTTCAAACAGTTTCCTGGTGCACCTTCTTCCTCCACACCTCATGATTCATATCCTCAAACAACATACAATCAAGTATCCTTTATTCATTAATGGTGTTGTAAATCTATGTTAGCTAGTTTTCGTAATTTTGCATATATACAAATCTAAAAAATTGATGAGAAACACAAACATTGCATTCAAGTATTCCTCGATCGCGTCACATTATGTTCTCCTAATTCACTTTTTGTTCCTTTATTCCTTCCTAATCCCTTACCATTAACATTTAATAGTTCACCCTATTTTCCATGATCCCCTCCTGGCCCATCCCACTAGTATCTTCTAGTTCATGCTATGTGTCATTATGTCCTACTCCCATCTTATTGTACCCATTATTATATCACCCTAGATGTTCCATGATCCCCTATGTTCCACCCTATGTTCCTTTATATCATCCTATGTTATGCCATATGATGAGCCAAGTTTTTGGCGCATTTTGATCATGCTTTTATAAATACTTTTCTATTTTTATTATGCTAAAACAAACATTCAGTCTGATTATGGGATAGGACATAAACCTTTTTATGAATTAAATATGATGAGTATATTCTAATAAAAAGTCCCATGATTATTATCTTTAATGTTTTATTAGTCTGATAAATACTTTATGGCTTTTGTGATCATAAAACCTTCCTGCAGCCTCTACTACCAAAACTTCTTGCAGCCATATCTGAAACAATATTTTCCTTAGTTTAATACTTAATGAATGAATAAATAAAAGTAATGGATTGTCTTAAATGATGAACGTGTTCAGCTAACCTTCTTCCTCAAAAAAAGATGGCGAGATATTTTGCAGGAACCACGATTGGAGGAAGGGAATTCAATTTCCACTTGAAGAATGAAGACTAAATCCATGAAGACTAGTTCAATAGCAAAAGATGAGGAGACAGTTTCAACTCATCCGCCATGCAGGGAGAGTGTTCCAGAAATCTAGGCCAGGTGTCTTGGAGTTGCATAAATCCAGGATGATGGCACTTTAAGGCTATTAAACTGATTTGACTTAGTTCTTCCATTGTCATTCATCCCCTTGCTTAAGTTAGTTAAATGTAATAAATGCCTCCCGTTTTATAAGGGAAAGGTTGGTTAGTAGTTAGAGTCAATTTTCAATAAATAGCCCCTTTTCCTTCAGAGAATGGGCTAGAAGAAGTTAGTACTGTAACACATTTTTCAGTTTCATAAGTTCAGTCAAGAGTTTGTGCTATGTACTTGTTTCCATCGAATCAATAAAGCTTATGAAGTTTGTTAACTAATTTGTTGCTTACTTTTGGCATTACCTAAGGGGGCCCACTTAGGGAACTGTCCATACTTTTATTCTGCAAGATAGAATAGCTGTATTTTCTTTCATAGAAGTTAAAGTGACTGTTCCTGCAGCTGACAGAAAAACAGAGCTGCCAACTCTTCCTACAGCCACTAGGCGCAGAGTAGTTTTATCTTTCAAGTTTTCATTTCCAAGCAAGTTATCCAGTAAAGTTGTTTCCAATAATTTAAATTTCAGTATGAAGCATTTTAGG
Organism: Sequoiadendron giganteum; assembly: GCA_007115665.2. Taxonomy (NCBI): domain Eukaryota; kingdom Viridiplantae; phylum Streptophyta; class Pinopsida; order Cupressales; family Cupressaceae; genus Sequoiadendron; species Sequoiadendron giganteum. The sequence goes on along the minus strand of CM021100.1, from coordinate 577,236,016 downwards.
AATCATGTATGTCTGGAAGGGTGATTAGTGCATATATTGTGCTAACCCATTTCAAGTTTACATCCCTGGGTTGATGATTAAATGAGGTTCTTTATTGGGTTATGACTGCTAGTTGTGATGTTCAATCCTTGAGTAGATCAATTTATGTTCCTAGTTATTAAGCTGATTAAAGAACACTACATTTTTGGCGTCGTTGCTGGGGATGGTGTCAAACTAAGGACCTATTATAGGCATGCTAGTACAGAGTTTAAGATTTCATTCGTAGTATTTTTAGTTTAGAATTCTGCATTCCAGCATCTCCATAAGTTAGTTCACTTTTGTTGTATGCATAGAAGAAGAGACCAATTTGGAAGATTCCTTCCTGGGAGCATAGATATTGAAGAAATTGAACCAAACCTATTCCAAGACGCCCCATAGCTAGATGCTAGCCAAGACTTAGTTACCTCATCTTCTTCTTCTGAAAAAAGCTTTAGCCTATCCGAAGAGATAGAATCAAATAATTCCCTTGCTCTTGTAGTTCATCAACCAGGAGCTAATCCAAGAACACAACCAAGAATGACAAATCCTATTTTTCCATTCCCAATCCCTGACCTACATGAAAATAATAACCTCAAGAACATCCCTACCTTAGTACTACCAAAGTTCTATGGACTTATTACTGAGGACCGTCATACCTTCTTGTTTGAATTTGACATCCTTTGCAGAATCTATGACTATACAACCTCATCACACAAGCTGAAATTGTTTCCTTTTACTCTAAAGGAGGCAACCTTGAGATGGTTCATGGGATTGGGAGCTAATGTAGCTAACACTTGAGATGAAATGAAAAATTGTTTCTTGGGAAAATATAAAGAATATTGTAGAGGAAATGATATGAGAGGAGATGACATCTTCAAAATGTCACAAAAGGAGGATGAAACCTTGGAGGATTATGTGTCAAGGTTTTTGTTTAGTGTGCAGAAGAATACTCATCATGAGCTAAATGAGGAATCTCAAAAACTTCTTTTCTTGAGAGGAGTTAATGATACTTGCATGGAGGCCCTTGACCTCATCGCAGGAGGTGATGTCACCCAAAGCGATTGGGATGATATCAAGAAAATTTGTTTCAATTACTCCAGAGTAGCTATAAAAAAGGGAAGGGGGTTTAGACCCTCTTCTATAAAAGGAACTGGCTCTGTAGTATCTAAAGGGGAGATTACTAATCTCTTGTTCGACTTCAAGCAGGATATCATCAATGATGTAGCCACTGAACTGGATACGATGTAGGCTAAAAGGAAGAAAGAAGAAGCTGAGGCAATGTTAGTTGAATATTGCCCCCACTGCCGACAAAGGAAGAAAGACCGTCGATGCAAAGCAGTGGCTAATTTGGAGGTGCAACATCTCCCTACTGAGTTCAAAACCATTGAAGGAGAGGAGGAAGTGATCTTTGTTGCCCAACGCAGGCCATGGGCCACAAGACAAGGTATGCCTTAGGACCCTTTGTAAAATTTTGGTTCATATAATAGTCAATGGCAAAACTAGTACCCTCCAAAATATGGGCCATACTCCCAACCTCACTGGAATAACCCTTGGCCAAATGCCTAGCGAAACCATTGGCAATCCTCACAAGGAAATTGGCAATCACCACATCAAAATCAGTGGCAGCCTTCGCAAGGGAATTTGCAATAGTCTAACCAATGGAGATGAGGCTAGCAATGGTCAAATCCATCCACTAGTTTCCTGCAACAATTGTAGCAGCAATCCATTATGCCACCTCGTACAGCTAATCAAGGTCAGAATCCAAAGCCAACCCAACTACCTTCTCAGGGAGTACCCAATCGAAATAACCAGTAGCAGCAGCAGGAAGTCTATTTTGTTGATCCTAATCATCAGCCTGCCTATGCTCTCAACCTGAATAATATCAATTTATGTTCAAGAACTATGCTGCCCACACCATCTCCTCCCATAATCTCAGAATTGCCATCTGAGGAGACTGACCAAGAAGAAGATACCAATGACCAAGCCCAACCAAATGAGCCAGTTCAGATTCCAACATTACCTAAAGCATCTGATAAAGTGTTCCCTCCTTTCCCACAAAGGTTGGAAGGTGAAAAAGTAAAAAAACAAGAGGAACCTACCTTTGACATCCTTGACCAGCTAAAGCATATATATGTGAAAATTCCCCTGTTCCAAGCAATCAAAAAGGTACCTATCTATAGCAAAGCCATCAAGGAGGCATGTTTGAAGAAACCGGGGAGGAAAAAGAAAGACCCTCAAACTATCCATATCATAGGTCAACTCTCTGATTTAATACTAGGGAAGCTTACCATCCCAAAATATTTAGACCCAGGCAGTCCTGTGGTGGAGATCAATATTAATGGGTTGCAGATTAAGAATGCTTTAGTGGATCTTGGTGCAGCTATCAATGTCATGACAAAGGACCTAGTTGTAAAACTTCGTATTTCTGACCTAAGGGCTACACCTACAATATTGCAGCTTGCTGATAGCTCAACTGTCAAACCTGATGGGGTAGTTGAAGACTTGGTAGTCACCTTGGATTCCTGGGAGTATCCTGCTGACTTTATGATTTTATCTCCAAAAACATCATTGGGGGGATACCTTGTCATACTAGGAAGGCCTTGGTTGTCTACTGCTGATGCTTACATTGGTTGTAGGTTGGGTAACATGACAATATCTGATGGGTATAGCACAAAGAAGCTTACCCTCTATTCTCCAGCCCAGCCCCAACTTGAGTCTTGAGAGGCTGTTTGGCCAGATTTGGGAGAAGAGGAGGAAGTGAATTATGTGGCCAATTGAATGATGATTACCAGAGAGCCTTTTGTTGCACAACAAGAAAAAAAAGATATACTATCCAATATCCTGCTGAATAACTATGGTACCGAATACTTTCATTGTGAAAAAAATCCATGCTCCTTGTAGACCATTCTTCCTTCATCTGCATTAGCCCATTATCCTGCAGCAACTGACTGCTTACACACCTTGCTACCCCACGAGGTAGAAATGTAATTTCTACCTGAGGTATCTATGGTTGATTTAACCTCTCAAGTTGAGGTAGCCTTAGGAAAAACCTTGAGTATCAATAAAAACCTCACTAGAGAGCAACACGAATCTATGGTCAAAATGCTTGCCAGTCATAAATCAACTTTTTCTTGGGAATATGGTGACATGAAGGGTTTAGACCCAAAACTTTGCACACATCACATATTCATTAATAGTGAGTTCAAACCTGTCAGGCAGCCTCAAAGAAGAATCAATCCAGTCTTGAGAGAGATTGTTAAAGAAGAATTGTAGAAAATGTTAACAACTGGCTTTATCTACCCAATCTCAGATAGTTAGTGGGTTTTCCCATTGGTTATTGTTCCTAAGAAAGGAGGGAAATGGAGATTACGTGTAGATTATAAAGAGCTTAATTTGACAACAAAGAAAGATTACTTCCCTCTTCCATTCATTGATCAAGTTCTAGATAATTTAGCTGGAAAAAAGTACTTCTCATTCTTAGATGGTTTCAGCGGGTACAATCAAATCAAGATTTCTCCTGAGGATCAAGAAAATACTACTTTAACATGCCCTTGGGGAACATTTGCCTATTCAGTTTTATCTTTTGGTCTCTGTAACGCACCTGCAACTTTTCAGAGGGCAGTCATAAGTATCTTCTCAGACATCTCATATGATTGCATGGAAATATACATGGATGACTTTACTATTTATGGTGCAACATTTGAAGAAGCTCAGGCTAACTTGAAGAAAGTATTACAGAGATGTGAAGATCATAATCTATCGCGGAGTAGTCAAAAGTGCTTCATGATGATGCAGGAGGGAATAGTGTTTGGTCACTATATTTCTGCTACAGGAATACAAGTTGATCCTGTTAAGATTGAGGTCATCTCTAATCTACCCTTTCCTACTAAGTAGAAAGAATTAAGAAGCTTTCTAGGCCATGCTAGATACTATAGAAGATCCATCAAGGACTTCAGCCAAACAGCAGGCCCTTTATACAGTTTGTTGAAGAAGGATGCAGATTTTTCTTGGACTGAAGAATGTGAAAAAGCATTCCTTGATTTAAAAGTTGCCCTTACACAGATACCTATTTTGAAAGGACCTAATTGGTCACTTCCATTTCATATTCATGCATATGCATTAGATTATGCCATTGGAGCCGTGTTAGGATAGAAGGGTGGTTCAACAGAACATGCACTCTGCAACATAAGCAAAAATCTGCAAGGGGCTGAGCTAAACTACACTATTACAGAAAAAGAGATGTTAGCAATAATCTATGCCCTCAATAAATTTAGGCATTACATCACAGGTTATCAGATATTTTTCCACACTAATCATACAACAATCTAGTATCTCATGAACAAAAGCTCAATAGCCGGGAGACTGGCAAGATGGTTGTTGCTGATGCAGGAATTTGACATTACAATTGTGGAAAAGCTAGGCAAAGCCAATGTGGTTGCTGATTTCCTTTCTAGAATTCAAAGGCAAGATGACTCTGCACTTATTGAAGACTCCTTTTTTGATGAGAACCTATTTTGCAATCAAGGTTATTCACCCATGGTATGCCGATATAGAAAATTATCTGGTTGCAGGAAGAACTCCTCCTCAATTCTCCCCTAAGAAAAAGAGATTATTGGTAGAGAAAAGTTTTAACTTTTTTTGGATTGCAGATTGCATGTTTTATACAAGGCCAGATCAAGTTATGAGGAGATGTGTACAAGAGGAAGACACTCATGATATATTGCATGCAAGCCATGATGAGCCGTGTGGTGGATATTTTGCTGCCAAAAGAATAGCAATGAAAATTTTAAATACTGGTTACTATTGGCCAACTCTGCATAGAGATGCAACCAAATATACCAAGAGATGTGATAGATGCCAAAGGATGGGAAGACCAACTCGCTCTAATGAGATTCCTCTATTTCCACAAGTTGTTGTTGCACCCTTCGACGAATGGGGACTAGATTTTGTAGGACCAATTGATCCACCTTCCAATGGTAAGTCCTACATCCTTGTGTGCACAGTTTGTGTGACAAAATGGGTAGAAGCTAAACCTATGAAGCATGCTAGGGATAATAAAGTGGCTGAATTCCTGTATGAGAAAATATTCACCAGGTTTGGTGTCCCTAGGGAAATAGTGACAGATCAAGGAGCACAATTCACTTCTACACTTATCACAGCCTTAGTAAATGAATACAATATACGTCACAAGAAATCAATTCCTTATCATCCCCAGCCTAATGGCCAGGTTGAAGTCACCAACAGGGAACTAGAGGCCATTCTGACTAAAACTATAGATTTGCATAGAAAGGACTGGGCCGCAAGGTTACCAGAAGCTATATGGGCCTATTGAACTACCTGGAAGACTGCTACAAGATGTACACCTTTTGAAATGGTGTATGGTAAAACAATTGTGATGCCAATTGAATTCGAATATAAGACTCTAAGAACAACATTAGAGATGGACATGGATTTAAAAAATGCACAAAGGGATAGAGTCATGCAGCTCAATGCACTGGATGAGCTCCAAAAGAATGACCTGCAACACATTGAGATAATACAAAACCAATGAATAAAGTGGCATGATAGATACATCAAGGAAAAGAAATTCAAAGTAGGAGATTGGGCCCTGCTTTATGACTCATGGTATAAGGACAGTCTAGGGAAACTACAAACCAGATGGTTGGGTCCATATGAGATAGAAGAGTTATTCACCAATGGTGCTGTTCAATTAAGGACCATTGATGAAATCCGGTTCAAGCTATTAGTCAATGAGCGTCGCCTAAAGCTCTATTTTAAACCCATTGACAAGGAAACACTTTTGAAACAGTTTGAAATTGAGCAGGATAGCAGTGATTCTGCAGCCAAAGGAATTGAGCCTAGGCTCAATTTCCCAGGCCATGCATAAAGTGCATATAAAATCATAATAAAGGGGTTATCTATTAAGATCCCCATTCCATTCATTCACGTCATCCACAATCTGTACCCACTCTCTCTCTTCCACATCATCCACCTACCATTCCCATATCATCCATGTTTCTCCGTGTCACGTATTGCAATGAAGAAGGGGGTCACATAAGATAATTGCGATGATTCTCTCCAAGTATGCTCCAGTTCACTTTAAGATTGTTTAAGTTACTTTATTTATTGCATTTAATTTAGTATTAATTAGTGCAAACAAATTTCCTATATGGTTGTCATTTCCTTTGGCTCGTTCGCACGATTGAGTACGCTTCTTTATGACTTAACTTCCGTCACATCATCGCTAAAAGCTTGTCCCATCTGTTGTCACACACCCCCAATATTTGGAAACTGTAATTACTAATCAAATAATCTTTCCTTCCTGTAATAATGAACTTGAATGTATTCCAATTATCCATGATTACTCTCACCCTCCAAAAGATTGCATGATTATATTGTTTTCCCTATTTTTCTGTCACTTTTGAAAAGTAGTTCAAAAGTTTCAGTTGAGGGGAAGGGTAGATTACTGAAGAATTGCAGAAGATTCAATAGTTGGGCTATAGGGAGTTCGGTTGAAAAGAAAACTAGGTGAGGAAAAGCCAAGGAAATGGGAGGTCAACCAATTTGGCATGAACCTATAGACCATAGCATCCTGTTACAGGACGTGCTGCATGTGCCACTATTCAGACAATATGGGTGGCTCAATTACTTCTTGAAGCTCGGGACTTTCAATATAGACATTGCAGAGGAATTTACAAGGACATTTCAGGATGGGGAAGAAAAAGTTAGGGGCATAACAGTCAATGCGTCAATTGAAAAAATTGCTAAGATTATGGGGTTACCTCAGGTCGGAGAACCATTTCCCAGAGGAAGAGATGCAAGAAGCACCAAGGCTGAGTTCACTCGGCCAAATGATCCTCCTCTGCGAGTGGATAAGCAAGGTGCGCAAAGAATGAGTCTACCACTGGACTGGGTGTCACGTGTAGGGTACATCATCAAATACATAACCTATGAAGGTAGGTTTTCAGTCCTACATTCTCATCATTTTAAACTCTTGTCTCATTTACACCATGGACTATTGATGAATGTTCACGACTTCCTTTATAACTTGCTATTCAACAGTGCTACTAAATTTAGGAAAGGTAGGGTTAACATTGTATCTCACCAATGTCTTATTAAGTTCCTTGTTGAAAAATCCATTCATGACGCATCAGGGATGACTTGGGAGGAATTCACTATCCAATTCAACCCTCAAATTCAAAATATAGAATCTAGGGGTGAACCTCTTACCTTTAAGAAACGTACCTCCCAGTCTGTAGGCCAGACCTCTGCTGCTAGGTTCCCTCCTCAGGAATCATCCGACTCACAAGATGATGTTCCTCTTTCTGAAAGAACTCCCAAGCCACTAGCACAAAGTTCTAGCAAAATCCCTGAGCCATCTCCCAAGGATAGGAAAGGAAAGTCACCTGTTGTAGCAACCCTTGAGCCTGTAAAAAGGAAGCCAAAGGGAAACTTCTCTATTCCTGTGGCAATGCCTTCCAAAAGGCATAAAATAGTTCCTCCCTCCATAAGAAGGAGCTCTAGGCTCCAAAACTAGGTGGCCTACCAATCATATAATATTACTCTTGCCACACCACCTTCAGATCCTTCTAGTCCTGAACTGAGAAATGAGGAACCTGTTACTGAGGAGGTTGTGAGTACACCTGAAGGGGCTAACCTGGATGAGTTGGTTGCCATTGCAGAAAAGCTACAGAAAGGTATGGAATGTGATAAGAAGAAGGAAGAACTGGTTGTGTTTCCGCCTGAGGAAGAGTAGCCATAGGAAGGTCAACAACAGGATGGTGATTTGGGACAGGATAACCCTGAAGAATCACATAATGCAGAAGTAATCGGAGAAGAACAAGAATAAGAAAAGAAGGATGTACTTGAATAAGTACAGGAGACACTTGTAGTATGCTATAATCATAGAGCACCACTCCATGTCACAATTTTTTTTGCAGGAATGGCATGCTTTGCAGAGCTTCAGCAACAACAAACTGCTTTTACACTGGAAATTGAGAGACTACAAAGGATAATCCAGAATAAGAATCTAGAAATTGCTAACTTAAATGACACTCTCAACTAGGTAGTAGAGATCATTCCACAAATAATGGAATGTTGAGCACCCTCACTCGTCTATACAATGTATCTCCAGGAGCTGTATTTGAACTTCCAGCTAATTAGAGTCTAGAAAGGTAAGAATCCTTCTTTAAATACCGTTGAGGAGTTTTATGAAGCATATAGGGACTCACCTTTGCATATCAGGAACCTCCTGTGTGAGTTTTATTTGCACAATTTGGCTATATCCTAGGATAAAGAATGAAATCCTTTATGTTATGTCGATGATATTCATATCAGCCCTTTAATCTCTTAGATCACCAATGAAATCAACAGAGGGGAACAATTTAATAGCCATATGCATGATATTGTAAATACACCATTGTCTGTGAGAAATGAATCTAGAAATGGAATGGGTATTTACTTTGATTGGATGAAATTGTGGAGGGATGAAAGAGCCAGGCCTCTGATTGAGCCTCTAAGACAAGAGGTATTTTCTCAATATTCTCAAATCATAAATAGTGATTTCATTGCTGCAACCCTGCACATTCAGAACAGATGGGAGCATCTTTCATTTCAATTGAAGAAAGCAGAACCACATACTCCCAACACCTTGTATGCAGCAACCAGAAGAGCAGAGAGGTACATGAGGAATGCCAGAACAAAGAGGGAGAATTGGTTGCCATTGGTTATGTAGCTGCCTATTCTTCTATGGCCATTATTGGCTATACAAGGGGACAACAACACTTATAACAGAAGTTCTGAAGATAATAGATGGCAAAGGTTGGAGGCAATGAGAGCTCACTTCTGGAGTTTTCAGAATGGCGAATGTGGGCAGCAACTGAGTGCAGATCTAAGAGAGTTTGCTAGAAGAATGAATGTTAGACTTGCTAAAGGGTCCAATAAGTAGTTGGTTGAGGGGAGTGATGAGCCAAGTTTTTGGCGCATTTTGATCATGCTTTTATAAATAATTTTTCGTTTTTATTATGCTAAAACAAACATTCAGTCTGATTATGGGATAGGACAAAATTTTTTATGACTTAAATATGATGAGTATATTCTAATAAAAAGTCCCATGATTATTATCTTTAATTTTTTATTGGTCTAATAAATACTTTATGGCTTTTGTGATCATAAAACCTTCCTGCAGCCTCTACTACCAAAACTTCCTGCAGCCATATCTGAAACAATGTTTGCCTTAGTTTAATACTTAATGAATGAATAAACAAAAGTAATGGATTGTCTTAAATGATGAACATGTTGAGCTAACCTTCTTCCTCAGGAAAAGATGATGAGATATTTTGCAAGAACCACGATTGGAGGAAGGGAATTCAATCTCCACTTGAAGAATGAAGACCAAATCCATGAAGACTGGTTCAATAGCAAAAGATGAGGAGACAGTTTCAACTCATCTGCTATGTAGGGAGAGTATTCCAGAAATCTAGGCCAGGTGTCTTGGAGTTGCATAAATCCAAGATGATGGTGCTTTAAGGCTGTTAAACCGATTTGACTTAGTTCTTCCATTGTCATTCATCCCCTTGCTTAAGTTAGTTAAATGTAATAAATGCCTCCCATTTTATAAGGGAAAGGTTGGTTAGTAGTTAGAGTCAGTTTTCAATAAATAGCCCCTTTTCCTTCAGAGAATGGGCTGGAAGAAGTTAGTACTGTAACACATTTTTTAGTTTCAAAAATTCAGTCAAGAGTTTGTGCTATGTACTTGTTTCCATCCAATCAATAAAGCTTATGAAGTTTTTTGCCTAATCTGTTGCTTACTTTTGGCATTACCTAAGGGGGCCCACTTAGGGAAATGTCCATACTTTTATTCTACAAGATAGAATAGCTGTATTTTCTTTCATAGAAGTTAAAGTGACTGTTCCTGCAGTTGACAGAAAAACAGAGCTGTCAACTATTCCTGTAGCCACTAGGCACAGAGTAGTTTTATCTTTCAAGTTTTCATTTCCAAGCAAGTTATCCAGTAAAGTTGTTTCCAATAATTTAAATTTCAGTATGAAGCATTTTAGGAATCATGTATGTCTGGAAGGGTGATTAGTGCATATATTGTGCTGACCCATTTCAAGTTTACGTCCCTGGGTTGATGATTAAATGAGGTTCTTTATTGGGTTATGACTGCTAGTTGTGATGTTCAATCCCTAAGTAGAGCAATTTATGTTCCTAATTGTTAAGCTGATTAAAGAACACTACACCATATTTATCCATGTTTCATCCTAGATAACTCTTCTCTATTATTTCTACACACAGGTCAAGTTCACACTTTGTGTACTATAGTCAAACCCTAGACACCTCCTAATTCACCCAATGTTGCATTATTCCCTAATAATCGCATGCCATTAACCTTAAATTTTCCACCCTATATTTTGTTATCCCATCCTAGCCCATCCCATCAATCTATACTAGTCCATCCTATGTTCCATTAATCCCTTTGGTGCAGGGGAACCACTCTTTTCTATGTTTCTTCATTAAGTGTCTGATAGTGGTGCAGGAGCACCCATGGGTCTAAGGGAGCTAGAATCATTTGTTATGTTTTATTTATTTGTTTAATGTTGGAATAGGTCTCATGGACCATTTCATTTCTTTGTAATAGGTCTCCTAGGGATTTGGTGGAGTTTTGGTCTGAATGACCAACTTTTTGTACAAACAAGGTCTCCATCCTCCTTTGTAAGTCTAGTACATTTTGGAAAATTAAGCAAAAAGGATGACTTGATGTAGCTAGACACCTGAGGGGAGTCATATTTTTCATTTTTATGATTTTTGGATGCGTTTCACATAATTTGGAGGTATCTTTGTAGTCGAGTTGGTGAAAGTTGGCTAAATTGCCTTAATTAGGCATTACAGAGTAAAAAATGAAATCTTTTTGTGTTTCCAATGGCCAACTGATTCAAATTTCAATTGGAGGAAGTTGGAGGAGGTTTTAAGGCTTCATATATTCCTCTCTTGGTCGAGGCAAGGCTGTTCTTGAAGTTTGGAAGAAGTTTTCAATAAAGAGTTTGGTGATTTCTGTGTTTTCTTGAAGAAATTATTGATCCCATACTTGGTATGGTCTATACATGTTTCATTCTCCAAGCCTATAATAGTTGGATAGGTAATTGAATAATATTTATTTTGGAATTGGAGTGGTGAGATTCCATTGAGTATCGATGGAGATATCTTAATTTTACTCTCGGGTGGTCTGAAAACCCTCAAAATAAGGGTTATGAGTGAATTATGGGTGTTTGTTCCATCCCGATGTTGTAGAGTTGCTAAATCCTAGGGGGATGGAAGGTATATTCCTGTACTATTATTTCTTCAATGTATTGGATAATGGAAGGCTCATTGGAGGAAGTGTTGTGAGATTCTTTGCTTGGCATCTCTATGTGGCAAGCCTAATTAACAAGCAAAAAAGTGAGTTTTGTTTGGTTTCTAGAAAATATGTTTGGGGGGCACTTAGGAATGATGGTAACAGGTGTGGAAAACCTAGAGGATTTTTTTTTGGGGCTTTGGGGTGAAGGAGAGAGCCAAGATATTCAATACCCAAGTGTAGGTCTGTGATTTAGGTCTCTTGGAGCAGCGATAGAAAAGGTTATTGTGAGTTATGCCTTGACAATTAAGAGGAAAGGTTTTGGAACATTGTAGGGGTCCATGTGGGGTGTCTGAATCCATGGGTTTTATTTCTTGACAGTCCTCCATGTGATTTTTATTCTAAATTTCCTACTGGGTAAGGGCTACAATCCTTAAGAGGGAGTGGGGTCTAAATCACCAGAGTGATAGTTGTTTGTTGAAACCTAAGTGCTAGAGGGTTTTTGAACCTTGTTTTGTCCTAATGTGACATGATCCAAATGATTTCAAGCTTTGTGGGTGGTCTGGGTTGTGAACCCTAAGTGTGCAGGGGCTGATCACTTAAAGAATAATGGAGTTTATGACTCCTTGTAAGAATATTTGAGAGAAGCGTCTATTTGGATTGTCTTTGCCATCATAGTTGTGTGTTTACCTTCCTTGCCACTTTGCATCATAGTGGTATTAAAGCCTGATTGCAGTTAATTGTTGAAGGGAGGACATCGTTCCTCCAAAACAACCTGGACCGATGGTTCCAAAGGAGTTGAAGCCCTTGAGACAAGAGGTAGA
>CM021100.1:577146622-577222743 GCA_007115665.2 Sequoiadendron giganteum | reverse complement strand
ATCAGTTTGGTTGTCCCCAATACCATGGAGGATTGCATACAAATTGCACATAAGGCTGAAGTGAAGATAAGAAGAAAACAAGAGCAAAAAAGTAGAGGAAGAGGCAAGAATTTCAGAGGTAGAGGCAGCTTTGGGGGCCTAAATCAGTCCCAAAAGCATCATGAGGAGTCTAATCCTAATGAATCAAGTGGAGAATCAAGCAATAGAGGGGGATTCAGGGGTAGGAGACCCAATGGTAGAGACAAATTTAATGGAGGGAGAAGTTCCAATCAGTTTTTAGGGAGATGTTACACTTACAACTAGCCTAGGCATCCATCCTTCAAATGCCCTAAAAAGCAAGGATCAAGCTCTCATGGTGGAGAGAGGAGGAATCAATTGGTACATGAAGATGAAGAAAGTGTGATCTCACCTGTAGTAAACCTCACATGAGAAGTTGGAGAGAACTTGATGATTAGGAAAGCATTGCTCAAGGCACCAATCCCTGAAGAACCCCCATAAAGGAAGGCACTCTTTAGAATAAATTGCAAGGTACAAGGTAAGGTGTGTAAAATAGTAGTGGACTCAGGATCAACTGATAATCTTGCTTCAATTGAGATGGTAGAAAAATTGAATTTGAAAAGGATTTCTCACCCTAACCCATACAAAGTTTCATGCCTTAGTAAAGGACAATAGGTCTTGGTGAATGAGAAAGTATGGGTAGAATTCAACATTGGGTCATACAAGGACAAGATCCTATGTGAAATCATCCCTATGGATGTGTGCCATTTGATACTTGGGAGGCCTTGGTAGTTTGATAGGAAGGCCAAGCATGATGGGGAGAAGAATACATACTCCATTGTGAAGGATGGGGTGACTTACAACCTCACACCTCTCATAGAAGAAGACAAGGAAAATCATGAAGGGCCTAGTGTTTTGATGGTGGGTGAGAAGGTTTTCATGAAGACCTTGAAGGAAGGAGGAGGAAAATGATTCTTCTTGATTATGAAGCCAAAGAGTGAAGCAGATCTGCCCACAAAGAAGAAGGAAGATGTACCTAGAGAGGCCCAAGAGTTGTTGGAAACCTACAAGGACATAACGATAAATGAAATACCTAGTTCCCTACCTCCCATTAGGGATATAAGCCACCATATTGATCTAATTCCAAGGGCTACATTGCCCAATAAAGCTGCATATAAGATGACACCTGCTCAGATGAGGAGATTGCAAGACAAGTGCAAGATTTGTTGGATAAGGGGCTAGTGAGAAAGAGTTTGAGCCCATATGCTATTCCTATTGTCCTAGCACCAAGGAAGGATGTAAATTGGAGGCTTTTCACTGATTCAAGAGACATTAAGAGCCATAAAGAGCCATTAAGAGATATGATATTGAAGAGGTTACAAGAGAAGTTGCTGATCAACATGGAAAAGTGTGAATTTATGAAGGGAGAACTAGTGTACCTTGGATTTGTCATCTCCAAGGGATGTTTGGAGATGGATCCTTCAAAGGTGGATGTTATTATTACTTGGAAAACACCAAAATCCATGGGAAATGTGAGAAGCTTTCATGGAATTGCAATATTTTATAGAAAGATCATCAAGAACTTTAGTCAAATTTGTGCACCCATCTTGGACACCATCAAAGGAGGTAACAAGGGTAAGTTTTCTTGGACCAATGTTGCTGATAAAGGGTTTGAATATCTGAAAAAGAGAGTAGCACAACAACCTATACTTGTGCTCCCTGATTTTGATAAGGTTTTTACAATTGAATGTGATGCTAGTAACCAAGCAATAGGGGTTGTCTTGAGCCAAGAAGGCAAACCGGTTGCATTTTTTAGTGAGAGGCTGAATGAAGCAAAGAGGAAGTATTCTTCCTATGATTTGTAATTGTATGCTATGGTCCAAGCCCTCAAAAAGTGGAGACACTACTTGTTACCAATTTTTTTTTTTCTATACTGATAATCATGCTTTGAGTTTCTTGAATGCACAAGATAAACTCAATCATAGGCACATGAAGTGGGTGGAGTCTTTACAAGCCTATACATTCACAATAAAGCATAAGAAGGGCCAATAAAATAAGGTGGTAGATTCTATCAGTAGAAGGGCATTTTTAGTGCAACAGATCCAACTCCAAATCATGGGGTTGATGCATTGAAAGACATGTATCATGAAGATGCAGATTTTAAGGAGGTATACAATGTTTGTGATCAACATTTGAATACTTCTCATGGTGAATACTCTAATTTTCTATTGCAGAATGGTTTTCTCTTCAAAGGAAGCCAATTGTGTGTGCCTAAATTCTCAATGAGGGAGAATATTATTAAGGAGAAACATAGTGGGATTCTTGGAGGTCATTTTGGCCTTGATAAGACATTAGAACAAGTGAGGAGGTACTACTATTGGCCAAGGCTGCAAGTGGATGTGAGAAAGTTTGTGGAAGGATGCACAATCTACCAAAGAGAAAAGTGAACTTCATCAAATGCAAGGCTCTATCAACCACTTCCCATTCCCAATAGGCCTTGGTAGGGTGTAAGTGTGGATTTTGTATTGGGGCTGCCTAGAACCCGAAGAGGTTTTGATAGTGTTTTGTGGTGGTTGATAGGTTTAGTAAGATGGCTCATTTTCTTCCTTGTAAATGCATCAATGAAGCATCTAGTACAACAAGTCTCTTCTTTAAGGAGGTTGTTAGAATACATGGATTTTCCTTAAGCATTGTTTCTGATAGGGATTCTAAGTTCATAGGTCACTTTTGGAGGACCTTGTGGAAGAAACTTGGCACAAACCTGTCCTTTAGCTCTGCATACCATCCAGAAACAGATGGAAAAATTGAAGTGGTGAATAGATCATTGGGAAATCTCTTGAGATGTCTTACCAAGGAGCATGGACAAGCTTGGGATCTGATTTTACCTTAGGCTGAATTTGCATACAATGACTCCATGTATAGGAGCATTGGTAGGAGCCCTTTTGAAGTAGTCTATGGCATGCACCCTAGAGGGGTCTATGAGTTAAGAGATCTAGAAGGAGTTGATAGGATAAGTGCTAAAGGATATGACTTTGTTGTTACAATCAGGGATACCCATCAACAAGTGAAGGAATCTCTACAAAAGAATGTTGAAAAGTACAAAGAAAGAGCAGATTTGAAGAAGAGGGATGTTCAATACAAGGTTGGAGATTTGGTGATGGCTCACTTGAAGAAGGAGAGACTTCCAAAGGGAAAGTATACTAAACTCATATATGCCTCTCTTGGTCGAGGAAAGGATGTTCTTGAAGTTTGGAAGAATTTTTCAATAAAGAGTTTGCTGATTTATGTGTTTTCTTGAAGAAATTGTTGATCCCATACTTGGTACAGTCTGTGCATGTTGTTTCATTCTCCAAGCCTATAATGATTGGGTAGGTAATTGAATAAGATTTATTTTGGCGTTGGAGTGATGAGATTTCATTGAGTATCAAGGGAGATATCTTAATTTTACTCCTGGGTGGTCTGAAAACCCTCAAAATCAGGGTTTTGAGTGAATTATGGGTGTTTCTTCCATTCACACATTGTAGAGTTGCTAAATCCTAGTGGGATGGAAAGTATATGCCTGTACTATTAAGAGGGAGTGAGGTCTAAATCACCATAGTGATAGTTGTTTGTTGAAACCTAAGTGCTAGAGGGTTGTTGAACCTTGTTTTATCCTAATGTGACATGATCCAAATGCTTTCAAGTTTTGTGGGTGGTCTGAGTTGTGAACCCTAGGTGTGTGGGGGTTGATCATTTAAAGAATAATGAATTTTATGACTCCTTGTAAGAGTATTTGTGAGAAGCATTGAATTGGATTGTCTTTGCCATCATAGTTGTGTGTTTACCTTCCCTACCACTCTGCATCAGATAGGAAAGGTGTGTTAGGATGTTTGAGTTGAGTCCTTGAGTCTTAATAAGGTCTAATGTGACCATTATATTGTAATTGATCAACTTTGAGGGGCTTTTGTATTCATCTTGTAAGGTTTTCAAATCATGTGGAAGGAATTCTCAAAGTTGACAAGGGGTGTCAAAGTAGATAGGATGATGTTTTCTTGAGTAAGTCATGATTTCCTAGTTGAATAAGGTCTCATTAGACTATTTGTAATAGTTTAGGTGTTTAAGAGGGTCTAGGAAAATATAAAGAGTCAAAACTTGAAAGTGCTAAATTTGTGAGCTGCATAAATGCAACAAATTTGTAATGCAACAGTAATGAGAGGTTTAAAAAGTAGTTGTAAGGTAGTTGGGCACTAGTTTGATGAGGAGAAGCCTTTAAAAAGGCATGAAAACTCATTTTATAACATTGGATTGAAGTTTGAAGCATTGACAATAAGAATATCTATGTTTTTCATCAAATTTTTGAGTTTTCTTGTCATTTGCAGGCCTGCATGAGCCCGTACAGATTCATTGTGCCATGTAAATCATTTTACTTTGTGGTGGCAGGTGTTAAAAATCTTATGGAACAAGTTTGAGGGAGATCCATTGTGATTTGTGGTAAATATCCTTGTTTTCCTGTGACAGACTGAAGACACAATATTTGAGGGTTTTGTAACCAAAATCATGATTTAAGGTCCCTTACACCGATTGTACCTATTGTAACTAGTGTAATGGGCCTTAGGGAGTTTGAGTAGGTTGTAGGTTACATGATTAGAGTTGTGGAGAAGGAACTAAGGAGATAAACCTATTGTCTTGATGAGTTTTGTGAAGAAAAACACATGAAGATGGAGCCTTGGGTCTAAGGTTTGTGGAAATCAATGAGAGTGTGGAGTTTTTCCCAACTTTTGAGCATATTGGGGTCAGAATACACATGTCTAAGTTAGTGGCATGGTCTAGGAGGTTGTGCAAGTGGGACTTTGAATAAACCCTCTTGACTTGGCATAAAATTGAGGGTTTTAGAGTTTGATATGTTGGAGGAGTCAACCCTGGGTGTTGATTATGGTTTTAGAGGTTTGAGGGCATAGAAAATGCAGCCCAAAGGTTTCAAGGTTTTCTGTTAAGTTTAAAGGTATGTTACTTTATAATTCTGGCCTAATTCATGGCCTAGGACAACATTGAGGGTCTAATTTCAAGGGATTGGTCCAAAAGACTTGTATCTGGTTAAGAGATATGTTGTATAAATCTGAAATGGGTATCTGAATCCACCTTGTGATTGCCAAGTTTTTTGGAAAGCATGGGAGTTAAAGGCCAAAAACTAAGTTTGCACTACTTCTAGGTTACATGGGTGAAAGTGAGAAGTTAGACTCTCGATTGTTGTCAAGGTTTGAAGATTGTTTGGATAAATATAATAGGCCATTTTAATATTTTTAGATGTCTCTTGAATATAATTTTTCACTTTGAATGAGTTTGAGCCCGCTCTCTGCATCACCCTTCTATTCCCATCCCATTACCCTCTTATTTCACGTTATGTTCCATTATCCCCTCTTGGTCTTTATATCAACATGATACCTGAGATATTGTTTCATTTGCAGATGTTTACAAGAGATAGCCCTGGTGATGTTGGTGGCACGATGGACCATGGAGTTGCTACAAAAATAGCCAGTTCTGATCCATTGAGAGAGGTATGGAATAGATTAGTCGATTTGACATTATATTTTCTCTTTTATGGTCTATTATAGAAAATTTTGATGATACTTTTATGTAATTTAATTTCTATCTTCATGGTTGCTACAGGCGGTTGTCACTCCAGATCATGGATGTGGTGATGCTGTAAATGTGCATGCTGACTATATGTATGCGGTAAGTGATTATATATTTTGTTATATGCCATTCCACAATTCAATTTATATGTTTTAACATCTTTACTTTTAATTGTATCAGCTGAAGGTCTAGAGTGAAGGAAGGAGGACTAGCGAGCATGGTCAAAATACAAGAGAAGCAACAGTCACTCCATCGAGTCAAATTTCAAAGGCAACATGGGATCTATTTCCCTCCTCTAGAGGGAAATGACTATGTATTAGTGTTGTTTATTGTATGCCTATGTGGCATTTTGGAACATATGTTTTGTACTATCGATATATACGTGATATTTTATGTCCATATGGCTCCTTTGTACTAAGCCTATATGGTTTTTTTGGATATGTTGTATATACTTTTATCAATATATATCATTGTATAGCCTTTCAGATTTTTATTAAAGAAACTCTTATTTTGCTACTACAATTCTTGAATGATGTTATCATGCATATCATGTAAGTTGTATGCTTGAATTTTGTAGGCAATGATTTTGTTTACAACTAATACTTAATTAAATACTATTGAATGCTCAATAAGCCCTATCTAAAGCGTATTGTATAAATAAGCTCCATTCATGGTGGTTTGTATCCTTTAGAATGCTTCAATTACTTGTGTCTCACTTATTCACATGTATGCTTCACTTATTCACATGTATACTTCACCTATATTGTGTGTATTTACGTATATGCTTCATGTTTCCAATGCATAGCAGCAAAAATATTTTGGAGAAAATTTTGACAAACCAAAAGTATAATACTTTGTGAAAAAACTGGGAAAAATTATACAACAAAAGATAAAAACTTTTTAAAAAAAAATTGAAAGTTATTTCCATAGCATATAGAGATATAGAGAGAAAATAAAATAAATATTTTAACTAATGAATTGTAAAAATTGGATTTTTGTAGTTTATATTCATATCGTTGATTACATTGCATTGCACATCTTTCAAAGTCAAAGCATTACTTCACTTTGCATAAATAATAAGTAGATGCTGATAGATGACCAAATTTCAATTACAATATAGTTTGTACAAAGTCAACCTAAGTAGTTATGCAATTTTCTTCACATTGCATAACTAATAACTAGGAGCAACTGCCGATTGCATTTTCTTATCATGGCATTCTATGATACCAAATTTCTTTGAGGTATTTTTTGAAATAGTTCCCTGCCTTGTCTATGTTACCACATTTTTCATACATGTCTACCAAAGCATCTTCTCAAACAATTCACTGCCTTGTTGCTATGGCTAAAAGCCTAAAACAAGTTATTTTGAACAAGCTATGGATGCTTCGAAAAAATATATCAAAAGCATAATAGTAAGCAATAGCATACAAAAGGCAATGAACTATTTGAAAAATGCATCAAATAAATGTGGTGATGGAATGCCACGACAAGACATAGACAAGGCAGTGAACTAGTTCAAAATATGCCTCAAATAAATGTGGTCTCATGGTGACGGAATGCCTATAAAATCATTTTTACACACTCAACTACTTGCATTTGACAATTTTTTCCCCAAGCGAGAAATCGCCACCATGGGAAAAGGTCTCCAAGATAGCGAAAATTGAGATAGGTTATTGTAGAGGGGCCCAACATGATCCCATAGGCTTGGATGAGAAGGTTCTAAGCATCATGGTATCTGAATACAAGCATGTTGAAGTTCGCAGCCATTTTGCACTTTGGACCCTTAAGGGATAAATCTGGTTGAACGTAGCTTGGAGCAATTTTGTGTGTTTGGGTGCGAAAGAGAACCATTCCTAGAATAAAACCTCATATTTGAATGTGGTGGAATAGTTCATTTGGTCACATGAACTGCAGAACGAAAGTTGCACCACTTTGCAACTTTCAACTACTTGCATTTGACAACTTTTTCCCCAAGTGAAAATTCACCACTACGATAAAAGGCCTTCGAGATAGAGAAAACCAAGAGAGGTTATTGTAGAGGGGCCCAACATGATCTCATAGTATTAGATGAGAAGTTTCTAAGTATCATGGTGTCCGAGTAATAACAAGTTGAAGTTCACAGCCATTTTACACTTTGGACCCTTAAGGGATCGATCTAGTTGAATGTAGCTCAGAGTGATTCTACGTGTTTGGGTGTGAAAGAGGACCATGCCTAGTGTAAAAATACCTATTTGTATGTGTTGGAATAGTTTGTTTTCTCACACGAGCTGCATAAGGAAAGTTGCACCACTTTGCAACTTTCATCTACTTGCATTTGACAACTTTTTCCCCAAGTGAAAATTCGCCACCACAGGAAAATTCCTTCGAGATAGAAAAAACCAAGAGAGGTTATTGTAGATGGGCCCGACACAATATTGTAGGATTAGATGGGAAGTTTCTAAGAATCACGGTGTTTGAGTAATAGCATGTTGAAGTTTGTAGCCATTTTGCAATTTGGACCATTACATGATCGATCCTGTTGAACATAACTCAGAGCAATTCCGCATATTTGGGTGTGAAAAAGGACCATGCCTAGCATAAAAATACCTATTTGGATGTGTTGGAACAGTTCGTTTGGTCACATGAGCTATTGTACGAAAGTTGCACCACTTTGCAACTTTCAACTACTTGCATTTGACAACTTTTTCCCCAACTGAAAATTCGCCACCACGAGAAAATGCCTACGAGATAGAAAAAAAAAAGAGAGGTTATTGTAGAGGGGTCCAACAGTATCTTGTAGGATAAGATGAGAAGTTTCTAAGCATCACGGTGTTTGAGTAATAGCATGTTGAAATTTGTAGCCATTTTGCACTTTGGACCCTTAAGGAATCGACCTAGTTGAATGTAGCTCAGAGTGATTCCACGTGTTTGAGTGCAAAAGAGGACCATTCCTAACATAAAAATACCTATTTGGATGTATTGGAACAGTTCATTTGGTCACACGAGCTGCATAACGAAAGTTGCACCACTTTCCAACTTTCATCTACTTGCATTTGACAACTTTTTCTCCAAGTGAAAATTTGTCACCACAGGAAAATTCCTTCGAGATAGAGAAAACTGAGAGAGGTTATTATAGATGGGCCCAACACAATCTTGTAAGATTAGACAATATGTTTCTAAGCATCATAGTGTTCGAGTAATAGCATGCTAAAGTTTGCAGCCATTTTGCACTTTGGACCCTTAAAGGATTGATCCGGTTGAACGTAGCTTAGAGCGATTTCATGTGTTTGGGTGTGAAAGAGAACCATTCCTAGTGTAAATATACCTATTTGAATACGCTGAAATAGTTCATTTGGTCACACAAGCTACAGAACGAAAGTTGCACCATTTTGCAACTTTCAACTACTTGCATTTGATAACTTTTTCCCCAAGTGAAAATTCACCACCACGGGAAAAGGCCTCTGAGATAGTGAAAACCAAGAGAGGTTATTGTAGAGGGACCCAACATGATCTTGTAGGATCAGATGAGAAGTTTCTAAGCATCATGGTGTCCAAGTAATAACATGCTAAAGTTTGTAGTCATTTTGCACTTTGGACCCTCAAGGGATCGATCTGGTTGAATGTAGCTCAAAGTGATTCTGTGTGTTTGGGTGTGAAAGAGGACCATGTCTAGTGGAAACATACCTATTTGGATGCGTTGGAATGGTTTGTTTGGTCACACGAGCTGCATATAGAAAGTTGCACCATTTTGCAACTTTCAACTACTTGCATTTGACAACTTTTTCTCCAAGTGAAAATTTTTGACCACAGAAAAATGCCCCTGAGATAGTGAAAATTGAGAGAGGTTATTGTAGATAGGACCAACATGATCGTGTAGGATTAGATGAGAAGTTTCTAAGCATCACGGTGTCTGAGTAATAGCATGCTGAAATTTGTAGCCATTTTGCACTTTGGACCCTTAAGGGATTGATCCGGTTAAACGTAGCTCAGAGTGATTCCGCATGTTTGGGTGCAAAAGAGGACCATTCCTAGCATAAAAATACCTATTTAGACGTGTTGGAATAGTTCGTTGCATCACACGAGCTGCAGAACAAAATTTGCACCACTTTGCAACTTTCAACTACTTGCCTTTGACAACTTTTTCCCCAAGTGAAAATTCGCCACCACGGGAAAATGCCTCTTAGATATAAAAAAAAAAGAGAGGTTATTGTAGAGGGTCCCAACATGATCTCGTAGGATCAGACGAGAAGTTTCTAAGCATAACGATGTCCGAGTAATAGCATGTTGAAGTTCACGGCCATTTTGCACTTTCGACTCTAAAAGGATCGATCTAGTTGAATGTAGCTCAAGGTGATTCTGCGTGTTTGGGTGTGAAAGAGGACCATTCATAGCGTAAACCTACCTATTTGGATGCATTGGAACAATTTTTTTGGTCACACGAGCTGCATAATGAAAGTTGCACCACTCTGCAACTTTCAACTACTTGCATTTGACAACTTTTTCCCCAAGTGAAAATTTTCCACCACAGAAAAATTCAACCGAGATAGTGAAAACCGAGAGAGGTTTCCCAACACAATCTTGTAGTATCAGATGAAAAGTTTCCAAGCATCACAGTGTCCGAGTAATAACATGCTGAATTTTGCAGCCATTTTGCACTTTGGAACCTTAAGGGATCGATCCGGTTGACCGTAGTTTAGAGTGATTCCACGTGTTTGGGTGTGAAAGAGGACCATTTTCTGGCATAAACATACCTATTCAAATGCATTGGAATAGTTCATTTGGTCACACGAGCTGCAGAATGAAAGTTTCTTTGCTTTGTAACTTTCAACTACTTGCATTTGACAACTTTTTCCCCAAGTGAAAATTCGCCACCACGGGAAAAGGCCTACGAGATAGAGAAAACCAAGAGAGGTTATTGTAGAGATGCCCAACATAATCTCATAGGATCAGACGAGAAGTTTCTAAATGTCATGGTGTCCGAATAATAGCATGCTGACATTCACAGCCATTTTGCACTTTGGACCCTTAAGGGATTGATCTGGTTGAATGTAGCTCAGAGTGGTTCCATGTGTTTGGGTGTGAAAGAGGACCATGCCTAGCTTAAATATACCTATTTGGATGCATTGGAATAGTTTGTTTGGTCACACAAGTTGCATAATGAAAGTTGCACCACTTTGCAACTTTCAACTACTTGCATTTGACAATTTTTTCTCCAAGTGAAAATTTGCCACCATAGGAAAATGCCTCCGAGATAGAAAAAACTAAGACAGGTTATTGTAGATGGTCCCAACATGATCTTGTAGGATCATATGAGAAGTTTCTAAGCATCACAGTGTCTGAGTAATAGCATTCTAAAGTTTGAAGCCATTTGGCACTCCGAACCCTTAAGGGACCGATCCGGTTGAACGTAGATCGAAGCGATTCCGTGTGTTTGGTTGCAAAAGAGGACCACGCCTAGTGTAAACATACCTACTTGGATGCATTGAAATGGTTCATTTGGTCACACGAGCTGCAGAACGAAAGTTGCACCACTTTGGAGCTTTCAACTACTTGCATTTGACAACTTTTTCTTCAAGTAAAAATTCGATACCACAGGAAAATGCCTCCGAGATAGCAAAAACCGAGAGGGGTTATTGTATAGGGGCCTAACATGATCTCATAGGATAAAAAAATAAGTTTATAAGCATCACGGTGTCTGAATAATAGCATGTTGAAGTTCACAACCATTTTGCACTTTGGACCCTTAAGGGGTTGATCCGGTTGAACGTAGTTCAGAGTGATTCCATGTGTTTGGGTGTGAAAGAGGATTATTCCTAGCATAAATGTACCCATTCAGATGCATTGAAACAATTTTTTTGGTCACACGAGCTGCAGAACGAAAGTTGCACCACTTTGCAACTTTTAACTACTTGAATTTGACAACTTTTTCCCCAAGTGAAAATTCAGCACCACAATAAAATTCCTCCGAGATAGAAAAACTGAGAGATTATTGTAGAGGGGCCCAACATGATCTCATAGGATTAGACAAAAAAGTTTGTAAGAATCATGGTGTCCAAGTAATAGCATGCTGAAGTTTGTATCCATTTTGCACTTTGGACCCTTAAGGGATCGATCTGGTTGAACATAGCTCAGAGTGATTTCATGTGTTTGGGTGTGAAAGAGGACCATTCCTAGCATAAACATACATTTTCAAACACGTTGGAACATCTTGTTTGGTCACACGAGTTGCAGAACAAAAGTTGCACCACTTTGCAACTTTCAACTACTTGCATTAGACAATTTTTTTCCAGAGTGAAAATTTGCCACCATAGGAAAATGTCTCCAAAATAGAAAAAACCAAGAGAATTTATTGTAGAGGGGCCCAACATGATCCCATAGGCTCAGACGATAATTTTCTAAGTGTCATGGTGTCTAAATACTAGTATGCTGAAGTTCACAACCATTTTGCACTTTGGAGCCTTAAGGGATTGATCTGGTTGAACATAGCTTAAGGCGAGTTCGCGTGTTTGGGTGCAAAAGAGGACCATGCCTAGCATAAATTTACCCACTCAGATGTGTAAGAATAATCTATTTGGTCACACGAGATGCAAAACAAAAGTTGCACCACTTTGCAACTTTCAACTACTTGCATTTGACAACGTTTTCCCCGAATGAAAATTCACCACCATAGGAAAATGCCTCCGAAATAGAAAAAATTGAGAGAGGTTATTATAGAGGGCGCCAACGTGATCTCATAGGTTTAGAAAGAGATTTGGTAATCACCAAGGTTTATGAGTAATACCCTATCAAATATTGTTTCTTTTTTGCACTTTTGACCCTTAAGGGATCGAGTCGGTTGAACCTATCTCAAAGTGATTGTGCTCTCTTTTCGATGGAATTAGGTGGGCAGCAGACTTAACTCCATTCTAGTTATAGTTTGGTTGGATTTCAAGTGATTTTGTGCATTTGAGAAACCAATTACTGAGGGCCGGTCTGTATACCCTATTTTAAGGGTTTTGAGTGCATTAAAATGCAATATTAAGCCTTCCACCCACCGTATGTTACCTTTTGTCTTGTTGTGACTTTACCTTTGGTCATCAAGAAGGGAGGATTTGAGACTTTGTAGGGGCATCCATTTATTGTCCATTTTCAGTGGTGTGGGCCTGATACAGGCTTGTATGTGGTTCTTGTCTTGACTATCCTATTGGGAAGTTCTACAAGGGTTAAGGGTAAAAGAGGCATAAAGCTAGAGTGATGAGAAATGGAATTCCTTAGGTGCAAGTTACGGTGTTATGTCCTAGAGTGGTCAGGATAAACATATTCTAGGGTAACAAATCTGGTCCAAACCTCTATCTCAGTTTGATTGGCCAAAATCCCATGTCAAGTGGCAAGGTTACCCTATTGTGAGTTTGGTGAATTGATGTCCAAGTGGGCATATTTGAGAGAAGTTGTGTCATCTCTCCTATTTGGTTGATCCACTCTACATGATGGTTCTTATTTGGAACAACCTCATTAGGTCCCCTTGTGGCATTGTAGATTGGTCCATAGTAGTTGTTTAGTTGAATGTCATACCCTAAGGTATGTTAGAGATGACCTAGGTTGCATCGATTTCTATGAGGCATACGCTGCCCCTACTTTGTCAAACCTACAGATTTGGCAAGACAGTGAGCTCACTAGCTCGCCAATTCGGTAAGGTGAGTTTTGAGGAATTCAATGAATTTTCCTTGGGGATTATTTAAAGTTGAACCTTTGTAGGGTCCTTGTTGAGTTTGATGCTATTTTACAAGGTTGAGTTAATTGAAAGTTGATTTCTTGCTTGGCATATTTGAGAGAAGTTGTGTCAATTTGTGTCTTGGGTTACCACCACCTCTGCATCAGTAGGGGCAATAAAATATGCTTTTCTACAATTATATTAGACATTATATCATTCTTACTCATGAATCCACATGTTTTTCCTTGAAGAAAACTTTAAATGTAAACCATGAAGCATTACAACTAATTTTAAATGTAATATACATATTTAATTGAGGCATATATTAAGGAATATACACATTTGCATGTATTAATTTCTCATAATTTTTTTATATAAAAAAATACACTAAGTCAATGACAAATATTACAATAGTGATGGAAGAAAATCTTGAAAATATTCTCATTTTTCAATACTTGTATCAATACATATAGGGAAATAATCCTCCCATTTGCAGCATAGATCATGGAATATATTATACTTCAAAAGAAACAAAAGCAGTTGCTGCCCAGTTTCGTTTCTCCATTCCACCTCAGCTAGCCCAATTATTTACATTCCAAAATGTTTCAAAACATGTATATCCCTTGATCCCTACGAAACACATGGGTAGTAGCCTCTCTGTGGTTGTGTAGTATCATAGGAATTTAGTCCACAAAAAACCTACAAAAGCCTCTCAATCTTAGACATAGAATCACATAAAAATCATTAAAAGAGCAATAACTAAATAATGTTGGTCATACAGTTGACGAGACCTACTATCAACTTCATGCATGCTAGATAAGGAGGTCAATTAAAGGTCCTACAATGGTGATGTTCCCCTTCGCTATTTTATCATCTCTCGATGACTCTACGTATAAATTTCAAATATATCACTGAGAGGCTTAACATAAAACATGTAGCATATAAGAATCTAATAAATCTAGGAGATGGAAAAGAAAGAGAAGATTGACAACCAAAAAATACACCAACAACCGATGTTTCTCATACCACTGAACACTTGCACCACCAATCAATGTTGTTCTTTTCTTATATACTTTGACAAACTTGAGTATTACCTATAGTCACAATCAGAAAATGATCAATGATAGTTGTAAATGCATATGACATCAAACACTAATGGTGAAAAATCCTTATTGCAAGGTGTTGGTCCAAAAGAGTGATCAATAATATGACTTTACAAATTCAATGTGCATACTTACAAATCAATCCAGGGAACCATTGGGGTCTTTTCTACTCTTTATTGTGTCGATTATTGCCTCATGGTCAGACTCACACACTTTCCACAAGTTCTTGTTCATAGGTTTGCCGTTATATTTGATCAAATGAACATGGGTGGTGATGACAAGGTTCGAGTAGTGAAGAATTTTCTAATGCGTGTCGAAGTCCTCAAACAACAAAACTACAACATTCTTAACTAGATACCTTTGAAGCCATGTTCCAGTAACTACCACCGAACCTGTAGGATATTTTATGTTTTATCCTTCTATAACTGGGGACTCTAATTTATTTTTGGCCTCGATACAATGACACAGGTAATAATTTGTACCCTCTTCATTGTCTTCATCTGCAATCACTGCATAAACATGCATGCATTGATATGTTCATATTGTTAGATGTATTTACTGATCAACATAATTAAACTTGTAAGTAAGATATATTACCTGGTTCTAGTAGGTCTAATACATGATCAAAGTCAATGGATGATTTCATTTTTGTGATTTGTAGAGCCACCGGGAGCTGATAAGTGTCAAGTGGGGTTAGACTTCTTATAGACCATTCGTAAACCCACTCTGTTGACTCGCAATGATTCCATGATTGAAGTGTACATGCATAACAAAAGAATGCCATCTTCCTTGTATGGATAGTCCATGTACCTACATTGGAGCTTCTAAAAGAGTGTAGCTCGCTCGATCCTGTTAGTGTACAACAATCCTCATATTTTGCAATGTTACTATCATCTACTAAATGAAAAAATCTATGAACTAAAGAATTACCTTCACTACCTGGACCCATTGCACCATTGCACCATTGGACAATTGATCTTGCATCTATCAACTTTACACTGTTTGTGTACTTTAACTCTTCTTGTGCTAGGGCTCTTTTGATACATGCACCTACTCCATCATGTTCCCCCTTTCCATGCCCAACCTATGAGAAGTTCCACATATGCTGAACACCACTAATTGTATGCATCCTACTCAACCAATAAAAAATTATGGCGTTCTTGAATTGTGATGTACAATTATCTGATGATATGATATGTTGACTAAATGATATGCCCCTACTAGCTAGATCAGCATAGAACATATGAAAGCAACCTTGCACAAACTCTGTAGAATGTGTGTGATCATCACTGATGTATAAGTGATACTCCCTCAATACTTTCCTATTTTCCTTTGTACAATCATTTTCATGAATGAATGTTATATGCACAAATATAGCAACCTGCATGGAGTTGTAGTACTATGATTCCACCTCATTCTGTGGTTGTAGTTTGTAGTTCTCAGTGAAGTTGACAACTGAAATGATATGACGAAGTGGAAATCTATCCTTGCATAACTTGAACTATGAGTCCAACCTCTGTGTGTATGCATTGCATAATCATAGACCACCTGATCATGAAAAATTCCCATAAAATGATACACTAGAATCTTATCACTGACCAATTCAAACTTCTTTGTTTCTTTCCCATATTTTAGACTATATGCCACTATCTTATATTTTCCAAATTCCACAATTTTGTCTCCAATTGTGTGTGTACTAGCCATGTGTTGGAAAATTGGCAAATGTTGCATGCCACCAAAATGATCACATGTGCCATCCAAACATGATTTTTTGTAAAAAAAATGACCATCCTCTCTTTCACATAAAATGGAAGACAAAAATTTCCTTGACGATTTAGGTGGAGGCATTATGTTACATTGTTGCAAAAAATTGTCAGTATGCATATCTACACATATACGTCGATAAACATCATAATGGTTAGAAACCTCAATATGAACCCTACAACAACAAGTAGTGCGTGTGTGATTTATTTTGACATAAAAAGGCTTTAGCATTTCAAAATACCTTTGACATATTTTAATATCAGGAAACTTTTGTACAAAATCAACAAAAAATTGGGTTTGAGTGGTATCCAAATAATGCATTGGATGTGGCTATGGTTTTTACTACCAATTCTCCTTCTTACAACATCTCTTTGATTAGGAGAGGTCCTTGTGTTATCATTCCAATAATTCACAATTAAATATCTCAAGCCTTGAGCAATTCTTGTATCTTTCTGTGGCACTCTACCCAAAAATACCCATAACTCATTGCTATTTGGATCCTCCACTTTTTCATGCCTTCCTTTGGATCTCATTAGAGATGATCTACTTATTTTCAGACTTACTTTCCTTTGTAAGGTTCACCTTGTTCCTTGTTTGACTACTTAACAGTGTTGTCATCACATGTCATGTGGCACAACTATCCTTCGTGCGTGAGGTGGAACCCACGCTCTCGTATGCACTCATCAAGTTCTTTACAATGGAATTTTCACTTCAGTCATTCAAAAATCTTAGCCCAAGAGCCTTCATGGTGGGCCTAAATTTTAGTTTCCTCATCATTTCAACAAATACTTGGCATCTTCCACCCTCAGTTCGCTTCACAAAAAACAAACTCCATATCCTTTGTGCATATCTTTGACCTGTACGTTTTGGAATCTTATTACGCATCCATTTCAAAACATTTGAATCAATATCAATCAAAAATGTAGGTTTTCTGTGCAAAACTCTAGGAGGAGTTCTCAAATGTAAATTTATGTCAATATTGGGAAGGTCAACAATATTGGGGATAGATCGTGTACCTTCAATTGGAGGTACAATTGATGACATACCTTGAGATTGGCATGTAAACGATGTTTTACCTCCAAATTGAGATGTCATTTGTGGAGTTCCTTCAAATAGAGATGTGTTTGCTGATGTACTTTCAAAATGCAATGTTTTTGATGGTCTGTCTTCAATTGGAGATGTGATTTTCGATGTACTTGGAAAACCACATGTTGTTGTCAATGTGTCTTCAACTGGAGATGTGCATTGAGCTTCACCTATGGTTGATGATGTGCCCCCAACTTCGGTATCCATTCCTGTCCTTCCACTAAATTTCCTCATTCATGCCCTTTGTTTTGCAATTTGACATCTCTCTTAGATTGCACGGGAATTTTTGGCTATATGGGCTACAATTCTTTTGCTTCACGAGCTAATTTTTTGATTCTCTTCTCCTTGCATTTTTAACTGCAAACTATTTGGGGTTTTAATGAAACTCCTATCTCACAGACCTGCCAGACCCATACAAAGCACCAAACAAACTTACCAAACCCTGCATATGGTGAAAAATACATTACATGGATAGTCCTTCCCACATTTTGTCAAAACACCACTTGAAGCCCTAATTTTCACCATGAAAAGACCCTACTACCGTCCTAGAATATCATCCCAAACACCCAACCTTGAACCCGCAACATTCTAAATAGGTTAGGCATGTATTTTAAAAGTTAGAGGACCCATTCCACAAGTTATAGTATACAGAAAATTGTAATGGGTCGAATTACATAATGAAACCCTTCAATCCAAGAACACGATGAAAGTAGGTAGCAGTAGTAAAAACAATATAACTTTCGTTATACAAAGAGTTAGAACCTCTATATAGATGAAAATGAAATATAATTCATTAATATACAATATCCAACCAATTTCATATCATGTTACAGTCCGTATTGCCTATACAACAACAAGAAAATTGAGAGAAACTAGTAAATTTCTAGAAAATAACATGCTTCTTGATAATAAAAAAATGGGGTACAAATCAACCAACAACCTCTCCTTCGAGGGATTGAAGGTTATTATACATATTTTGATTTCATTCCAACTCCCTCGAACTCTACAACTTTTGCATCTTTTAGCAACTTTTTTTACCACATTTAGCCAAATTGCAAGCTATGACACAAATGAACTCCCTTAGCTCCAAATACATTATAAAATGGTCTAATTGACCTTACTAAACATAGTATACTCAACATTAACTAAAATCCTAGCATTTGACCATGCTCACTAAAGATGACATTTTTGACAAAATTGAGCTTACAAGGTGCTCCTGCACCAGAGGCCTGGAATGTTGATTTTGAATAAACCCTCTTTGTTTCAAGAGTAGAAAGGCCTAAAGCAAGGTTTTAGTGTTTAGATGCATTAGAGAGGGTTCCAGTGACTAAGATATGATAAGATATGAACAATTTTCTCTATTGTGAATGCTACAAGGAAGTGAATGTGAATTGGTCAGTTCAACATTGAATTGAGGTTTTTGAGATTGAATATTGTTTGAAACTGATCTAATTATGATTGTTGAAGGTTTTGTCTCCCTGCTCTGCATCACAAGCCTAGGGTATAAGTTGTTGCCACCTAAATGAAAACTAGAGAATCTTGTGTTTATTTTTCTCAAAACCAAATTTTTGATTGTCAATGAAGTCATGAAGAATATGAATTCAAAGAAGGGTTTGTGATGCTAAATCTTATAATTATTCACTATTTCTTTGGCAATGAGGTAACTTAGAAAGACAATAAGCATTCTCAATTGCACAAAATTTCCCATTTTTTTATTTATTAGAAAGGTAAATGGTATGAATGAATGGAAACTTGCATTAACAACTATGTCAAATCACTTGAATTTATCTAAGCACATGTGATGAAGGTGATTTTTTTATGGAGCTAAAAAATTAATGGACACTTTCATTAACATTGATGAAAGCTATTAGGTTTTCCAAATTAGATGAAAATAAAAGTTTTCCAAATTAGTTGAAAAAGGAATGAAATACAGTGAATTCCACTAGCCATGCTAGAAATGAACTACTATAAGCAATGGGAATAGAATTCATAAGTAAATTTATGTTAAGTAAATGTCATGTTTTTAATTTTTTTGTTCTTCAAACTCATAAAAATTGATTTTTTTAATGCAAATCCCATCTAATTCAATGTTGAATTCTATGTCCAATTTTTATGATTAATAAAATAATTAAGGAAATTTAGTTTATATTGTAAAAAAAAAAGCAATATACTAAATATAAAAATTTCAATATTACCAAAATGAATATATTACCTCACATAATGTAAAATGATGTAGAAACTTCAAAATGTCTTCTTCTATGTTGTCTACCATGCAAATTGGTGGTAAAAAGGTGATGGATCAAGCATAGATTGGTACAATATCAAGTCAACTTTATAAAAAAAGGTGTTTCTGACTCGGATAAAGCGTTGACCCAAACAAATACAGGAGAATGTGGGCTTGAATCATAGGGTCAACCCTTATTTTACTGTTTCAAGGTAAAACACATTTGGCGAGCATCAAATATGCTATTTTGAAAAGGAGAGACCTAAGAGAGAGGGAGAGAGACAAAGTGGGAGAGAGAGAGAGAGAGAGAGAGAGAGAGAGAGAGAGAGAGAGAGAGAGAGAGAGAGAGAGAGAGGGAGAGGGAGAGGGCGTGGGAGGGAGAAACCTAATAAAGAGAGAGGGAGAGAGGGTGGGAGGGAGACACCTAAGAGAGAAGGAGAGGGAGTCAAAGTGGGAGAGAGGGGGTGGGAAGGAGAGACCTAAGAAAGTAGGGTGGGAGGTAAGTGAGGCTTGACAGAGAGGGATTGTTAGAGAGGGCATTGGAGTGACACAGATTAGTGTAGGTAGCATGGGAGGGAGTGAGACCCGAGAGAGATAGACTTGAGAGGGAAATAATTTATTCAGTTATGGTGGGGGGAAAACCTGAGAGAGGGAGTGGGAGCCTTAAATTGTAAACCCTATACCATTAACCCTTAAACCCTAATCCATCAACCCCCATACCCTCTTAATCCCTCAACCCTCAACCCTTAACCCTTAAACCATAATCCCTCAACCCCCATACCTTCTTAATCCCTCAACCCTCAACCCTTAACCCTTAAACCCTAATCCCTCAACCCCTCTACAATATTAATCTCCCAACCCTTAACCCTCAACCCTTAAACCCTAATCCCTCAACCCCTATACCCTCTCAACACTCAACCCTTAAACACTAATCCCTCAACCCCCATACACTCTTTATCCCTCAGCCCTCAACCCTCAACCCTTAAACCCTAATCCCTCAATCCCTATACCCTATTAATCCATCAACCCTCAACCCTCAACCCTTAAACCATAATCCCTCAACCCCCATACCCTCTTAATCCCTCAACCTTCAACCCTTAAACCTTAATCCCTCAACCCTCAACCCTCAATCCTTAAACCCTAATCCCTCAACCCCTATACCCTCTTAATCCCTGAACCCTGAACCCTCAACCCTTAAACTATAATCCCTCAACCTCTATACCCTCTTAATCCCTCAACCCCTCAACCCTCAACCCTTAAACCCTAATCCCTCAACCCCTCTACAATCTTAATCCCTCAAACCTTAACCCTTAACCCTCAACCCTCAACCCTTAAACCCTAATCCCTCAACCCCTATACCCTCTCAACCCTCAACCCTTAACCCTTAAACCCTAATCCCTCAACCCCTATAACCTCTTAATCCCTCAACCCTCAACCCCTAAACCCTAATCCCTCAACCCCTATACCCTCTTAATCCCTCAACTCCCATACCCTCTTAATCCCTTAACCCTCAACCCTTAAACCCTAATCCCTCAACCCCTACACCCTCTTAATCCCTCAACCCTTAAACCCTAATCCCTCAACCCCTATACCCTCTTAATGCATCAAGCCCTCTACTCTCTATCCTTAAACCCTAACCCCTTGACCCCTATACCCTCTTAATCCCTCAACCCCTCAACCCTCAACCCTTAAACCCTAATTCCTCAACCCCTCTAAAATATTAATCCCTCAACCCTTAGCCCTTAATCCTCAACCCTTAAACCCTAATCCCTCAACCCCTATACCCTCTCAACAGTCAACCCTTAACCCTTAAACCCTAATCCCTCAAACCCCATACCCTCTTAATCCCTCAGCCCTCAATGCTCAAGCCTTAAACCCTAATCCCACAACCACTATACCCTATTAATCCCTCAACCCTCAACCCTTAACCCTTAAACCATAATACATCAACCCCCATACCCTCTTAATCCCTTAACCCTCAACCCTTAAACCCTAATCCATCAACCCCTATACCCCTCTTAATCCAATCAACCCTCAACCCTCAACCCTCAACCCTCAACCCTTAAACCCTAATCCCTCAACCCCTATACCCTCTTAATGCCTCAACCCCTCTACTCTCTACCCTTAAACCCTAATCCCTCGACCCCTATACCCTCTTAATCCCTTAACCCTCAAACCTTAATCCTTAAACCCTAATCCCTCAACCCTCAAACCTTAACCCTTAAAACCTAATCCCTCAACCCCTGTACCCTCTTAACCCCTCAACCCTCAACCCTCAACCCTTAAACCCTAATCCCTCAACCCCTCTACAATATTAATCCCTCAACCCTTAAACCTCAACCCTCAACCCTTAAACCCCAATCCCTCAAACCCTATACCCTCTCAACCATCAACCCTCAACCCTCAACCCTTAAACCCTAATCCCTCAACCCCTATACCCTCTTAATCCC
The DNA here is from genome assembly GCA_007115665.2 of Sequoiadendron giganteum. Taxonomy (NCBI): domain Eukaryota; kingdom Viridiplantae; phylum Streptophyta; class Pinopsida; order Cupressales; family Cupressaceae; genus Sequoiadendron; species Sequoiadendron giganteum. The sequence goes on along the minus strand of CM021100.1, from coordinate 577,200,837 downwards.
TCAACCCTCAACCATCAACCCCCCCTCAACCCTCAACCCTTAAACCCTAATCCCTCAACCTCTATACCCTCTTAATCCCTCAACCGTCAACCCTTAAACCCTAATCCCTCAACCCTTAACCCTTAACCTTCAACCCTTAAACCCTAATCCCTCAACCCCTCTACCCTCTCAACCCTCAAAACTTAACCATTAAACCCTAATCCCTCAACCCCTATACCCTATTAATCTCTCAACCCTCAACCCTTAAACCCTAATCCCTCAACCCCTATACCCTCTTAATCCCTCAACCCTCAACCCTCAAGCTTTAAACCCTAATTCGTCAACCACTATACCCTCTCAACCCTCAAACCTTAACACTTAAACCCTAATCCATCAACCCCCATACCCTCTTAATCCCTAAACCCTCTTTCTTAAACCCTAATCCCTCAACCCCTATACCCTCTTAATCCCTCAACCCTCTACTCTCTACCCTTAAACCCTAATCCCTCGACCCCTCTACAATCTTAATCCCTCAACCCTTAACCCTTAACCCTTAACACTTAAACCCTAATCCCTCAACCCCTATACCCTCTCAACCTTCAACCCTTAACCCTTAAACCCTAATCCATCAGCCCTCAATGCTCAACCCTTAAACCCTAATCCCTCAACCCATATACCCTCTTAATCCCTAAACCCTCAACCCTTAAACCCTAATCCATCAACCCCCATACCCTCTTAATACCTTAACCCTCGACCCTTAAACCCTAATCCCTGACCCCTATGCCCTCTTAATCCCTCAACCCTCAACCCTTAACCCTTAAACCCTAATCCATCAACCACCATACCCTCTTAATCCCTCAACCCTCAACCCTTAAACCCTAATCCCTCAACCCTATACCCTCTTAATCCCTCAAACCTCAACCTTCAACCCTTAAACCCTAATCCCTCAACCCCTATACCCTCTTAATCCCTCAACCCTCAACCCTTAACCCTTAACCCTAATCCCTCAACCCCCATACCCTCTTGATCCCTCAACCCTTAAACCCTAATCCCTCAACCCCTATACCCTCTTAACCCTCAACCCTTAACCCTTAAACCCTAATCCCTCAACCCCCATACCCTCTTAATTCCTCAACCCTCAACCCTCAACCCTTAAACCCTAATCCCTCAACCCCTATACCCTCTTAATCCTTGAACCCTCAACCCTTAAACCTATCCCTCAATCCCCATACCCCACAACCAACCTCAACCCTTAGAACCCCATCCCTCAACCCTCTATAATATTAATCCCTCAACCCTAAACCCTAATCCCTCACTCCCCTATATCTTCTCTCAACCTCAACCCTCAACCCTTAAACACTAATCCATCAACCCCCATACCCTCTTAATCCCTCAACCCTAAACCTTCAAACCTTAACCCTTAAACCTTAATCCCTCAACCCCCATACCTCTTAATCCCTCAACCCTCAACCCTTAACCCTTAAACCCTAATCCCTCAACCGCTATACCCTCTTAATCTCTCAACCCTCAAACCTTAACCCCTAATCCCTCAACCCCTATACCCTCTTAATCCCTCAACCCTCAACCCTTAACCCCTAACCCTAGCCCCTACCCTCTTAATCCCTCAACCCTCATACCCTAAACCCTAATACTTAACCCCTATACCCTCTTAATCCCTTAACCCCTCAACCCCTATACCCTCTTAATCCCTCAACCCTCAACCCTCAACCCTCAACCCTTATACCCTACTCTCTTAATCCCTCAACCCTCAACCCTTAATCTCTAAACCCTCTACTTGAGAGAGAGGGAGGGAGAGGTGGTGGGAGGGACATACTTGAGAGAGAGGGATAGGGAGAGGGAGAGATAGAGAGAGGGAGTGAGAGAGGGAGGGAGTGGAAGATAGATAGAGGGAGTCACTATGAGAGGGAGAGGGTGTAGGAGGGGGATACTTGAAAAAGAGAGAGACGAAGATGGGGTAGGACAAAGATACTTGAGAGAGAGAGAGGGAGAGAGGGTGGGAAGGAGAGACTTGAGAGAGAGGGAGAGAGAAAAAGTGGGAGAGAGATAGAGGGAGCTAGAGAGAGAGGGAGAGAGAAAAAGTGGGAGAGAGATAGAGGGAGTGAGAGAGAGGGAGTGGGAGAGAGAGGGGGAGACATAGAGACTAAGAGAGAGAGTGAGAGAGAGAGGGAGGGAGAGGGGGTGGGAGGGAGAAACCTAAGAGAGAGGAAGAGGGAGAGAGGGTGGGAGGGAGACACTTGACAAAGAAGGAGAGGGAGACAAAGTGGAAGAGAGGGGGTGAGGAGGAGAGACCTAAGAGACTGGGAGAGAGAGAGAGAGAGAGTGATAGATAGAGGGATGGGATTGATACAAGGAGTGAGAGAGAGATACTTGAGAGATGGAGAGGGGGTGGGAGGGAGAGGGAGTAATCGAGGGAGAGGGAGTACTTGGGATAGAGGGTTTCAAGAGAGATGGAGGGGGTTGGGGGAGATACCTGAGATAGAGGGAGAGAGAGTGGGAGGGGTGGGAGGGAGATATCTAAGAGATGGAGAGAGAGAGAGGGAGAGAGATAGAGGGAGTGAGAGAGAGAGAGAGAGAGGATGTGGGAGAGAGATAGAGGGAGTGAGTGATAGAGACAAAGAGGGGCCTGAAAGAGGGAGAGGGGGTAGAAGGGAGAGACTTGAGATACAAAGAGGGAGGGAGAGTGGGTGGGAGGGAGAGACTTGAGAGAGAGAGAAAATTGAGAGAGAGAGGGAGAGGTGGTTGAGGGATAGAGGGAGTGAGATAGGGAGGTAGTGGAAGAGAGATAAAGGGAGTGACTCTGAGAGGGAGAGGGGGTAGGAGGGGGAGACTTGACAAAGAGAGAGAGGGAGAGGGGGTAGGGTGGAGATACTTGAGAGAGAGAGAGGGATAGGGGGTGGGAGGGAGAGACCTAAGAGAGAGGGAGAGAGATAGAGTGGGAGAGAGTGAGAGAGAGGGAGTGTGTGTGTGTGAGATAGAGAGAGGGGGGGTGGAGATACCCGAGAGAGAGAGAGAGTGAGAGAGAGAGGGAGAGAGATAGAGTGAGTGAGTGAGTGATAAACCTAAGAGAGGGAGAGGGGGTAGGAGGGAGAGACTTGAGAGAGAGACAAAGAGAGAAAAATAACAACCTAAGAGAGGGAGATGGAGTGAGAGAGACAAAAAGACCAAAGAGGGAGAGAGAGAGAGAGAGGGAGAGTGAGATAGATTTATTTAGGTACCTATGTGGGAGGGAAAGAGACCTAAGAGAGGGGATTGGACTGAGAGAGTAGTCTAGGTCACGTGGGATAGAGTGAGACCTGAGAGATAGAGACTTTAGAGGGATAAAGAGTTATCCAGTTACTCTAACGAGTTAGATAAGGTATGAAAGGTAAAACATCGACTATCCATCTACAATCATAAACTGTGCACTCTAAGAATTATAAAAGTTGTTCACCAAAGAGGGGAAACTATAGTTTTGTGCAAAGCAAGCCAAAGGGCCTACTTTGGATGTGTTAATTGACATGATTTGCCAAATTTTATCATATTTTCGTCCGTGCTCCCTATCTCATTTGCGCATCTTTCGATGCAAGTTTATAAAAAAACCATGATAGCATTAACCTCTCTCTTAGCTATCTAAATATATAATTCTTTTTCATTTTGATTTAGTTAAGGTTTTGATCCATGGCTTCTATTTTAAATGCCTTTGTTTTTGGTCAAAAACCAACATGTACTAGTTTTAGGATAGATTTTTACCCGTTCATCAAAACATGAAATAAATTAAATTTTTTGAAACTAGACTCCATTCTACATATGATGAAAAAAAAAAGAATCAATTTTTGATTAGTTTGCAAAACATTTAGGGGAGAGCACACTCAAATTTCAGCTTTTCAAGATGTGTCCACTTTGAAAATTCATAAAATATTATATATTCATTAAATAAATTATCCGAAAGAACGAGGAGAAACTAAATGGTGTTAGCTAATTTCTCACTATTTGGATTTTTGAAATTCTAAAAAAAAGTCAATCAAAAAGGGGGGAGCCCTCAGGCACTATGCTATTTTTTTTGATAAAAACAGGACCTGTTTCGCCTCCCCCCTTTTTGAGACCCTTAATCTTCATTAATTTTTTTAAAAAATAGTAGCTTAGAAACTAGATTCAGAGCACTTCAACTTTTGTTCTTGTTGTATCTTAAAATTTTGAGCATAACTATGTTCATTTTCTTGTGCAAATCAGATTTTCCTGATTTCAGAAAAAAAGTGGCATCTTAAGAGCCAAAATTGTGTCACAGATTGGTGCACTTACCCTTAAATATTTAACTTTTTCTGACTTAATTCACTTTAACACCATTAAGTAATTAATTTATTTTTTCTTTTTAATTTAATTTTATTCGACAACTTAAAACCTTAATTATTTAATTATATGTTGACAGTATAAAAATTGGGGAGATTATAGTCCACCCTTCCCAAATATTGTTTGTCCTCAAGCAATGTCAACACAACCACGAAGCCTCCTAACTATAAAAAACTAAGCCAACTATAATTCCAAGATCCCAAACTAATCTCTTGAAGTAATCACCAAGTTGTTGTTGTGCCATTCTAATAAAATCTATCTGCTCATAATGTCCAATCAGAACTCCTCTCTCCAACAATCCTAAAAAATAGAGATCACCAACATCCAGACTGAGATACCTGCGTGAGCTAAAATCTATATCATGAGAAATCTCCTACCAAGGCACCTCAATGTGATCCCTATTTGAAATCCCACTTCCTAACTCCAAAGCATAACCCTCAATATATCTCTTCACAGTGTCCTAGAAGTGATGCCAATTAGTCCCTATCTAAAAGTCAATAACCAAAGTGTCATCCTGGGAATCATACATCCTGACAATGAAATTTCGATCATAGATTGATTATTGGATGTTGTGGTTGAGTTGCTGATATGTGGTTGCCATTTATGTCAACACTATTAGCATTAATGTCCTCAAGACTGTATATGTCGAGGATATTGAGAAAATTGAAATAAATATGTTACAGGTTGTCTATGAAGCAGTGAAGATCAATATGGTAGAAAGTTCAATATGTTGATAACTAGATGTTTCAGATTAAAGGGGTTGTTCTCAAGCCTATCTAGTTTGTACTCCGAAAGTTTTAGAGGTGCGCATGAATATTTGAGCAAGTTATAAGTTTATGAGTTTTGACAACTATTTTGTTGCTACAAATGGTGTTCATGGAAGAAGATAATGTGATTCTGGTAATCCGAGTTGTTGCATATGTTCTTGTGGTGTTCATGGACGTTTCTAGATCATGTTCTATCTATTTTGCACATCCACAATAATCATTGTGCTCGTGATCCGAGATTTTCTCTTGCGTGTTCATGTTTTCATGTTCATGGCCGACAAGGTGTTTGAAGCGTGTTGTGTATCTTTGAGGAAGAATATTTGAAGGTTTTTTTGTATTCATGGACATTATTTCGGGTCTCTACTATGTTGTGGCCGACTTTGATTGATACACATTGATAATATTTATTGTTTTGGGTCGATAGTTTGCATTCATTCTATTATTTTGTTGAAGGCAAGATAAAACAATTTAATTTCTTGTTGCAGATATATATAAGTGATTGTTTAACTCATTTGAGACATGGGTGATCCCACAATATTGGTTCACAATTTTTGGCCAAACTAGATACTGAAATAATTTTTTCTAACTAAATCTTCACTTTCGAGCACCTATAGTAGCTAAACCGTGAGGAATTTGAAGATTATGCAGACTATTGATTTGTGACATTTTTTTTTATAGATTCTAAATATATTTTTTCAAAATTTTTGGAATTAGATTGCACTTATTTTTCCATCTCCTTCGAAAACTATTTTTTTTCAGTAAAAAACATTTTAAGGAGTGACACTCACCGTATACAACATAATTTTTTTCCATGAAGGATAAAATTCTAATGTTTTTGAATTTAGATTTGTAACTATGATATCTAGTGCTTCCAATTGGTATCATAGTGTTTTATTGAATATATTTTGCTTAATCAAGTTTCAAAGTCAAACCAATTACCATTCAAACATAAGCGGACTGTATACAACGTAATTCTTTTTCTATCAATTTTTTTTTTGTTGGATCAAGGACTTCAATATCTGGTGCAATCATATTTTTCATTTTTTTTTTATAATCTTCTATTTTTCCACGTGCAGAACAAAGAGGTTGATTTTTGATGAAAAACCTATGTAACTTAATAAAAATAAAAAACCAAATACATAATAAAATCAAAACATATTAAAATTATATTCGTTGGATAGCTCATTCTGAGGACTACCATGATCATTTAAAATAAATTTTAAATGAATCCATTTGATCCCCCAAGAGGTAAATCAAAAGTGATTTTTTATCAGCATTTTAATAGGTGTAAAGGAGACTCCATTGTAGGTATGGTTTAAAAATAGCGGGTTTCTATCCAAGGGGGTTTGATCTAAGGTGGTTTGATCAAACCCTCTTCAATTGGAATCCTTAAAATGGAACTTTTTAAGGCTTAAATCATTATATTTTCTAAAAATATGTGATTTCAGAAAAAATCAGAATCTCCCAGTAATTGTAAACCAACTTTGTGGGATCACCCACATGTATGATGCAAAGTGTGCAAGTGCTATGTGCGAAAAAGGTTTAGATCATTCAAAGGTAGAGTAGAGTGTGAAGAAGAGTGATAGAAAGTGAAGAAGTGTTCATGTGCTTAACCAAAATTGTACTTAGGGATTAGCATATGCTACTTTCTTAGGTTAAATTCTTTAGATGGTTTTAATTTGATTTTTTTTGGTAAGACAATGAGTCTTCCTTTGAGCAGTGAGCTCTAGGCAGTGTGTTTGAATGCATGTGCATTCCAATTATATTTTTCTTATACTTTTAATAGGGTATAACTTGTGGATTAACCTCCACCATGATTTTTCCCCTAACAGAGTTTCCACACAAAATTCTTGGTGTTGTGTGTTTTTTTGATGTGTTGTGGATTCACAATTTCACTATTGTTAATCAAATATGAGATTAAAGGTTAATAAGTTTCATAAGTTTGAAATTATGTGACAACTTATTCACCCCCCCTCTTAGTTGTCTTCCCTTGTGTTGCCAACAATTGGTATCAGAGTAGGTTCCTTGGAATAAGTTTAACAACTTGAGGTGATCTGAGATGGCGACATACAAGAAGGATAGTCTAAGATTTGATGGAACAAATTATTCTTTATGGAAGACTCGAATGGAGTTTCATCTGAGATGCATTGGTGAATCCTACTAGCACATTACATGCAATAGGTATGTTATCCCTCTAAATGGTCCTACTACTAATGTTGAGATTAGAGATGTTGAATATAACATCAGGGATAAAGAAGCATTGTTGAGTGTTTTGACTGATTTTGAGATGACAAATGTTATGGATCTGAGAACTGCTTATGAGATCTGGAAAAAGTTGGAAACTTTATATTAAGGTGATGCTAATGTGAAGATGGCTAAGCTACAGTGTCTGAAAGGAAAATATGAACCGTTGAAGATGGGAAATGATAAAAATATTGTTACTTTCATGCAAAGAATGAATGAACTTGTGTGTGGTATTAGATGTGCTGGTGGATAGGTGGACAAATTAGAGATTGTTGCTAAAGTGATTAGATCCTTTCTTGATGCATACAAAATCAAAGTTGCAACCATTGAGGAGCTTTGGACTATGAAAAATATAACCAGAGATATGTTGGTTGGTAAATTTACTGATTTTGAGTTGAGTGAATTTGGTGATGCCCTTCCTAAGACTGAATCTGTATTTAAAGCTACTAATTTCGGGAGAGACAAGTAGAGATATGATCTAGGTGAAAGTTCTTCTAGAAAGGTATTTAGATATCAGGAAGAAATGAGACAGATTGAAGAAGATGAAAGATAACTAAATGAGATTGAAGAACTTATTGTCAAAAGGGAATCCAAAGGAGACGGTAAGTATAAAGGAAATTTTCCTATTAAGTATTTTTCTTTCTATAAGATAGGTCATTTCGCATCAAGGTGTCCTAAAAGAGTTCCTAAGCCAAGACATTACAAGCCCAAATTTTAAAAGAAGTGTTACTATGGTGTTGATGAAGGTGTGATAAATGATGAATCTGACAAAGGGAATGGAAGTGAAGTTGAGTTTGTATTTATTGCTATCAAGGAAAATAATGTTGTGTCTGCTGAATCTGCTAGTTGTACAAATGTGGAGAAAGCTCTAGCCCCTCAAGTTGAAGAAAAATATGAATTGGTAATTGATAGTGGATGTTCACATCACATGACAGGTGATAAATGTAAATTTGTAAGCCCAGAGAAGTATGATGGTGGTGTTGTAATATTTGGTGATTAAAATGGTGGTATAATCTGTGGTAGAGGAGGTATTTCTTTTGATGGTAAGCATAATACGGATGATGTTCTTTTTTTGAAGGTTTGAAGCATAATCTTCTGAGTGTTGGAAAGATTGTTGATAAGGGATACAATTTTCAATTCAAAGATGGGAAATGTAGCATAATAGGAAGTTTTGGAAATGTGATTGCTTTAGGTACTAAAATAAAAGGTAACATCTTTCATTTGAATGTTGGTAGTAAAAGTTGTCCGATTTCTCAAGTTGATGAAAGTTGGCCGTGGCATAGAAGAATGTGTCATGTAAAATTTGACAATATTATCAAGATAAGTTCATAAAAGGAATTGAGAGATCTTCCTAAGTTGGTGAAGCCTACTAATACCATAAGAAAGGAATGTCAGTTAGGAAAACAAACTAGAATTTCATTTCACAACAAACAACATTGTTCAAATGAATTACCGGATCTTGTGCATACTGACTTGTGTGGTCCTGCTAGAATCAGAAGTCTACAAGGTTATAGGTACTTCATGTTGCTTATTGATGATTACTCTGGGATGATGTGGGTTACTTTCTTAAGGGAGAAATATGAAGCTCTAGAAAAGTTCAAGATCTTTAAGGCTATGGTTGAGACAAAGATAGGTCTGAAGATTAAGTGTTTGAGATCAAATAGAGGTGGTGAATTTAATTCTGGTGAGTTTAACTCTTTTTGTGAAGAGCATGGGATAATGAGACAATTATCTACACCGCGGACCCCTCAACAAAATGGAGTTGTTGAAAGGAAGAATATGAAAGTTCAAGATGTTGCTAGAACTATGATGTTGGAAGGAAATGTCCCTCATATCCATTGGAGAGAAGCTGTGAGTACTATTGTTTATATCCTTAACCGGGTATAAATCAAAGGTAATACTAGTAAGACCCCTTTTGAGCTATGGTTTGGTCATAAGCCTACTATTAGATATTTCAAAATCTTTGGGAGTAAATGCTATATCAGGAGAGATGAAGATATAGGAAAGTTTGATGCTAGAAGTGAGAAAGGAATCTTTCTTGGTTATTCTACTAAGAGCAAGGCCTACTGGTGCTACAACAAGAGATTGAAGAAAATGGTTGAAAGTAAAAATGTGAAAGTTGATGAAGACATTGCTAGACCCTATAGAACCTATGGATATGATTCTAATGATTAGAATGACAGTACAAACAAGATTTAGACTTCAAATCAAGTTCATATCGTTCTGGTGAATTAGGAAGAACAATAAGAAGGAGAGGCCAGTGAAAGTATAGAAGAGAGACCACAAGAGCATGGAATTCAAGAACACTCTAAGACTCCAAGGTATGTGAGATTAAATCATTTAGAAAATCAGATTATAGGAGATATGAACAAAAGTGTCTAGACTAGGAGAAGAATTGCAGAAGAATACTGTTTAATTTCAAAGTCTGAGCTAATTAATGTCAATGAAGCATGAAAAGATGAACATTGGATTGAAGCAATGAAAGAACTATAGTGAATTGAGAAGAATAATACATGGATTATTTTTCCTAGACCTAAAGAAAAAAAAATGTAATTGGAACAAAATGGGTCTTTAGAAACAAACTGAATGAACAAGGTGAAGTTATCATAAACAAAGAAAGACTGGTATGCAAAGGATAGTCTCAGATGGAAGGAATTAACTTTGAAGAAATTTGGCTCCTATTGCTAGAATTGAAGTTGTGAGATTGTTTCTTGCTTATGCTGCTTACAAAAAATACAATTTTTTATTAGATGGATGTCAAGTCAACATTTCTAAATGGTGAGTTAGAGGAAGAAATGTATATTAAACAACTTGATGGATTTCAATTGACTGATCAGGGAGATATGGTTTCTCGGTTGAAGAAAGAATTATATGGACTCAAACAAGCCCCTAGAGCTTGGTATGCCAGTTTGGATATGTACTTGATGAAGCTTGGATTTAACAAAGGTACTACTGATAGTAATCTATATTTCAAGATTGATGATGATAAAGATTTATTTGTGGAAGTCTTTATTGATAATATCATTTTTGGAGGAGATGACGGTTTGTGCATGAAGTTTGCTAATGAGATGTAGAATGAGTTTTAGATGTCAATGATTGGAGAGTTGAAACTCTTTTTGGGATTGCAAATTACTCAGGTGGATAAAGGGATCTTCATATCTCAGTCTGAGTATGTGAGAGAACTACTAAAGAAGTTTGGTATGGAAGATTCAAAACTAGTTGATACACCCATGGTGACCAGATGTAAGTTGACACAAGATGATGATTCTCCGAAGGAAAATTAGACTAGATAAAAATCAATGATTGGTGGATTTCTTTATTTGACTCAAACTAGACTTGATATCATGGATGTTGATTGCATTGTTGCTAGATTTCAAGCCGATCCTAAGGAATCTCATGTGACTGTCGTGAAGAGAATTTTTAGATACTTGAAGGGAACAATTAATTTTGTCCTATGGTATCCTAAAGATGATGATCTTATTTTAAGTGCCTTCACTAATGTTGACTGGGAAGGAGATGTGAATGACAAAAAAAGGACTAGTGGTGGTGCATTTTTCTTGGGAAAGAAACTGATTTCATGGTTAAGCAAAAAGAAGAATGTCGTTTCCTTGTCTACTACAGAGGTAGAATATATTGTTGCTACTAAAAATTGTACTCAAGTATTGTGGATGAAATAGATGTTGAAAGATATTAGAGTTGTGTATGATGAACCTATTGCCATATTTTGTGATAAGTCAAGTGCTATAAACATTTCTAAGAATCTGGCGCTACATTCAAAGACAAAGCATATATCTATCAAGTACCACTTTTTGAGAGACAAGTGAGGAAGTCAGATTGGAGTATGTGCCTACTAAGGAATAGATTACATACATCTTTACTAAGCCTTTTCCTAAGGATACTTTTGAGTATCTCGAAGGGAAGTTAGGGGTGATTACCCCTCCTAATCAGAACTAAGATGCATAGTCTTTGCATCAATCCGTGCATTCATAATCATATCTTAATTTAGAATGTTGTTGAAGTGGCTGCTACTTAGGGGGAGTAGTCAGATGATTTAAATATGTGGTTCAAAGCTTGTGTACCTTTTCCATTGATGTCAATGGGGGAGAAGAGTAATGTGGAAAACTATGGAAGAGCTAAAAATAAAGGAGAAGAATAGCATTAACTAAGGGAGAGAAGAGAAATGTGTAAAGGGGAGATTGTTGGAAGAAGAGTTAGTTGCGTTGATGGTATGTTTTTCACATCATGTGCTGCCATCAATGCCAAAGGGGGATATTTTTGGATGTTGTGGTCAAGTTTTTGATATGTGGTTGTCATTGATGTCAACACTATTAGCATTAATGTCTTTAAGATTGTATATGTCAAGGATATTGAGAAAATTGAAATAAATATGTTACAAGTTGTCTATGAAGCAATGAAGATTAGCATGGTAGAAAGTTCAGTATGTTGATAACTAGATGTTGTGGATTCAATGATTTTTTCTCAAACCTATCTAGTTTCTACTCCGAAAGTTTCAGAGGACCTGTGCGCATGAAGATTTGAGCAAGTGATAAGTTTATGTGTTTTGACAAATATTATGTTACTGAAAATGGTGTTCATGGAAGAAGATAATCTGATTCTGGTAATTTGAGTTGTTGCATATGTTCTTGTGGTGTTCGTGAATGTTTCTAGATCATGTTCTATCTATTTTTCACGTCCACATTGATCTTGTGCTCACAATCTAAGATTTTCTCTTGTGTGTTTGTGTTTTTAATGTTCATGGCTGAAAAGGTGTTTAAAGCATGTTGTGGATCTTCGAGGACATTGTTTTGGGTCTCTACTATGTTGTGTCTAACTTTGGTTGATGTGCATTGATAATATTTATTGTTTTGGGCCAACAATTTGTATTCATTCTATTATTTTGTTGAAGCTGACATAAAGCAATGTAATTTCTTATTGCGGATATATATAAGCGACTGTTTATCTCATTTGAGACATGTATCATGCAAAGTGTGTGAGTGCTATGTGTGAAAAAAATTTAGATCATTCGAAGGCAAAGCAGAGTGTTAAGAAGAGGGAAAGAAAGTGAAGAAGTGTTCATGTGCTTAACTGGAACTGTACTTAGGCATTAGTAGATGCTACTTTCTCAGTTCAAATTCTTTAGATGGTTTTAATATGAATATTTTATGTAAGACAATGAGTCTTCCTTTGAGCAGTGACCTCTAGGAAGTGTGTCTGAATGCATGTGCATTCCTCTTATATTTTTCTTATACTTTTAGCAAGGTATAACTTGTGGATTAACCTCCACCGTGGTTTTTCCCCTAACAGGGTTTCCACACAAAAAATATTGGTGTTGTGTGTGTTTTTGATGTTTTGTTGATTCATGCTTTCACTGTTATTAATCAGATTTGAGATTAAAGGTTAATAATTTTAATAAGTTTGAAATTCTATGACAATTGATTCACCCCCCCTCTCAGTTGTCTACCCTTGTGTTGCCAACATTGATAACCTCTCATCGACACCTAATCCCCAGGTGTCAATATGCTCATATCAAGAACACCAACTCATCCAATTGACTACAATCATCACAATAAAATATGTAGATATACATATTAATATCTTGAACCAGTTGTAATAATCATCCCTCATATTGGTGGAAGCTATAAATTTAACTATTCAAACTCTATGAATTCTTCCACAACCTACTGCCATGAAGCTTGTAAGTACTCGAAGTCCATCTAATCATAAACGAAGTTTCCATAATCAATTTTGTAATATTGGGGTGGAACCTATCATAAAAATATTCCACTTCAATGTTGAGCTAGAGGTAGTGGCCATTCCATTTGAATGCTATCATGCAAGCTCCTATGTAGGCTAATGGTGATCACACAATACTGGTTTACAATTTTTGGCCAAACTGGACACAAAAATATTTATTTCTAACTAAATCTTCACTTTCAGGCACGTATAGTGGCTAAACGTGAGGAATTTGAAGATGATACAAACTAGTGATTTGTGACATTTTATCTATAGATTCTAAATATATTTTCTTAAAAAATTTGGAATCAAATTGCAGTTCTTTTTCCATCTCCTTAGAAAACTAGTTTTTTTTGTAAACAACATTTTTAAGGAGTGATGCTCACCGTATAATGGATAACATTTTTTCCATGAAGGATAAAATTGTAATTTTTTTGAATTTAGATTTGTAACTACGATATCTAGTACTTCCAATTGGTTTGATAGTGTTGACGAGTCCAATTTATGGCTCAATTTATATAGGGTTTTGTAAGAGAGGGGGACCAACCACTACAAGGCCCCAGGTCACGAAAGGCCAAGAGTGGTAAGGCTGCCTGAAATTACCTTAGTTTATAGGAATGCTAGGATAAAGTGATAGAGTGGTAGATCACTGCTATGGAGTGTGAAATGCTACTACAAAGCTTGAAGTGAATGGATGGAATGGAGAGAGTGCTTAAACGATCTTGAAAAACCTCTTCCAAACTTGAGAATGGATGAGAGAGTGAAGAATATGAAGGAGGAAGATGAAAAACGACCATATTTGGGTCGACCAAACAAAGAAAGGTATTACACTAACTCCCAATAGGAAGTGTAATGTTTTTGCAGTCTCTAGCTGCAGGAATCTGTCAGGGTCATAAGCGCGTCATGTGGATGTTTGTGGGTTGTGTGAGCATCCCCAACATAAACACCTCCACCAACACACAAAGCAGGCGCCAAGTGTGATGTGAGCAGTGGGCTTAAGTGGAATTAAGCCTTTACCTTAGGTTTTCTAAAGTGTAATGGGGTAAAGGGGAATTTGTGTTAGTGGTGCAAATTCGCTCCTATACATTTTTCCCCCACTTTAGCGAGCACGAGTACTAATGAGTGCTTTGCTAAAGTAGAGTGGTAAGAGTAACAAGGTAAGAGATATATACCTAAATTGATGAGGAAGTAGAGCATGGTCTGGCGAACTCAGAAGTGCAAGAAAGGACTCCATAGTTATGTAGAACTATAGAGCTGAAAACTGAAAGTACCTTACAGGCTCACCATCTTTCAAGGGAGGTATCCTTCAAGAACTCTCACATGAAGGAAACCAAGAAGAGAACCTTACAAAACTGTAGACCTGCAAGGAAGGTATTCCCCAATAACTCTCACATGAGGGAGATTGAGTAGAGGGGACTCCACAGAGTCAGAGAGGGCGACATGTTTACCAGCAGATAGAACATGTCAAGAAGTGGTTGTGCAAGCCAATGAATGGAAAGTCATGTGGACCATCGCTAAGTTGTAAGACATTCAAAGGGATCCCTTGGGAACCCTTCAAAATGAAGGAGGGTCCACTCAAGGAAAGTGTTTTTTTTGAAAAGTGGAGTCTAGTCAGGTTGTTTCCAAGCTAGACGTAAGGATGCGAAGTAGGTCTAGTTAGGCTACCCCCAGACTAGACATGAAGAAGTAAGATCGATCTAGTTGGGCTACCCTCGAGCTAGATGCAAGGATGTGAAACCGGTCTAGTCGGGTCGGCCCCAGACTAGACGCCATAGGATTTTGCTGAGAAAATTCAAAGAGGTCTCTTGGGAACCCAACATGAAAGGAAGGGGTCCGCTCAAGGGACATGCTATTTGAAAGCTCACGTTTTCTCAAATCGATTCATCATCAAAGATTCCTTTTGAAAGATGTTCACTTAATCAAGGAATTCAAAAGGAAGGATATGAGCCCATGTGAGGGGAAGACTAAGACCATTCCCGCTTTAGAGGAAGGTTCCTAAGTCCTTTCTTTACAAACCCATGATGAAGGAAACATGTTACTTTTAGGATTTCAAGCCGAGAATGCAATTATAACAAAGAAGTGTGTTAGGGGTCTTGATAAAATATTTACTTGACAACGAATGTGTTTTCTAAAGACCAAGTAATGTAGGAGTGCATTGTCACAAATAAGAGGGACAACTCAAGAAAATAAGAGAGAAAGATAAAGAGTAAGCAAAGGAAAAGAAAACATAAACAAAGGGAAAAGGGGGATCCAATTTCACAAGGTCAAGTCTGTTTTCATTTATATATGTAATAGGTAATCGTGGTGCAAGGCGAAAGCTCATCAATCTCGAACCAGATCAGGAAGAATTCATGAAAGACAAAGTAAAATAAAAAAATTTGGTTCAACATGGAAGGAGGCCTAAATGCTCCCGACGCTTTGCATCTTCCCCAATTTAATGAAATTCAATCAAAAACATGAAAGAATAAAGATACATGTAGAGGAAGGTTTACAAAACAAACACCACACTTGTATCCAAACACCAATAGGGGTGACGAGGGTTATCGAGGCACATATAGCACAATCACGAGGGAACACATCACAACACACACACACACACATCTAATCTAAAGATCAAGAAGAGGGTCTCCCCCTAACACTGGTCAACCAAGAGGTCATCAACTTCCCACTCTAGATCATTGTAGGGGGAAGGGTGTTGAGACTACAATGATCTAATGTTAAGGGGAGGAGCTTCCGATCCTCCTGTAACAAGGGCCAAGGAAGAGGGACCGGTGAGGTCTTCGTCACTCAACTCTTGTGGGTCTAAGGTCAACGACTTTGTGAAGATTTCTCACAAGGTCAGAACTTCATCCATAGAGTTAAACATACACTTAATAGGAGTGTCATGCTTCACCTTGGCAGATGGAGGAGTTTGCACCTAAGGTTCACTGCTAGGCTCACCGAGAAACTTAAGAGCAGCAAAAAACTCAAGGGAGGCTAGATGTGGTTCCGTTACTAAGACAAAACAAGTCAGCACAGGGCCACCTTTCAAAGGAGGTGAGCTCTTCTTACACCCTCCATTGTTAGAGGGATCACGTTCTACCTTCTTCTTCATCGAAAGAGGTGAACTCCCAAAAATGAAGCCAAGATGATCAAGGGAGAAGGGGAAATAACCACAATGGGTACAACTAAAGTATTAACCATATCCATGAGATTCGGGAAAGGCAAGACATCAAGAATAGAATTTAGCAGAGGAAACTCTATATAAGGAGTGATAAACACCTGCAACTTTCTAGGTGCATGTGTGCTCACAAGGAAATCCAGATGAGATTCAAAGTTAGTTTGGATAGGTGCAGAAGGAGGGAGAGAGGAGGACACAACAGGAGGTACTGCCTTCTCCTCCTCCTTCTGTAAGGAGTATTTCTCAGCCAAGAGAGCCTTTCATTGATGCTTGTGCTCACATGCAAGGCAGTTCCTACGACTCTTTGAAATAGAAGTCGGAGCTTGCAAAGGGATGAAAGGATTCTTCTTAGCCATGGGAGTGTCCTCCACAACCATTTTCAATGGAAGGATAGAATCCTAGATGGGAGTAGGGGAGTAGGCTAGGAAATGGAAAGAGGAATTGACTCTAGCGCCTTGGTAGCAAGGCTCTTCCTATTTACTATTTTATGAATAGGAATGGTAGGAGGCCACAGAGGCTGGGACAAAGAGGACTTTGTATGGGGAGCTTTATATCTTTCATACCAAATGAGCCTAGGCTCTGTGGGTAAGATAGGAAACTCAAATGTAGGATGCTTGGCCTTGCGCCAAGTGAGCACCATGGGATTATCTCAGAAACACAAGACAAAAGTAGACAAAACCATGGAAGGGCAAGAGGAAGCATCAGGCTAAACAATGGGAAAGAAAGAAGGAGGGTCTTGGGATTGCTTCTCTTCTTTTCTCCTAGGCGCCTTAGCGACATCACTGTCAGCCTTCAAGCAAGCTCTATGCGAAACAACATAAGGTGAAGGAGGATATCTTACTTTCGGCCTAGCACACCCCTTCTTATAGTTTTGATATGTGCAATATAGGATGTCCTTCCTAGGTGAGAGAGGACCAAGGGATGTAGGCTAAAAGTAATCTAAGGTATAGCTGCCATGAGCAACCAATGGTCTATAACCGGTGTCATGGACAACATGTATCGAACCTCCATGAACAAACTTTAGACACTTGCTCACAACTGAGGGAACTGAATTCATAGCTACCAACCAAGGGATGCCTAGCTTCACCCTAAACAGTTTGGACCCTCGAATGATGTCAAACCTAAGACTTACAGATTTAGGTCCAATGAGGACCAATAGGACAATACTCCCTATGAGAGGTACCAAAATTCCATCGTGTGTACAAATGATACTCTCAGGTGCGTCATATCCATCCTTATGTAGGAAGTTAATTAGCATGATATCCTTAGTTATGATATTCACTTGAGATTTCAGATCAACGAGAACACTTTCTACAGTATTCCCATTTATCCTTGCAGGAATGTAAAGAGGAGATGGATCTCTATTGAATCCCATCGAAAAGTCTTGTGAAGTGAAGGTTATGATATTACCACTACTCATAGTTTTCATAGAGGGAATAGGTTGGTTTAAGAAAGAGGTCATCGTGCACACCAAATGATACTTATATAGAGCCTCCTAAGGTCTATGGGATAGGATAGTGAACCAATCAAGGTTTCATTGCACAACATCGTCGAAACCTTCCAACCACACCTACTAGGTGTAATAGATTGGGTTGTAAGGAAGAATCCTTACACCACTCATAGAACACAAGGAAAGAGACTTTGAGTATCACAAAATGGAACCAAAATGGTTCACGTCTGGTTCACCAAAAATGTAAGAGAGGGGGACCAACCACTACAAGGCACTAGGTCACGAAAGGCCAAGAGCAGTAAGGCTGCCCTAACTTACCTCAATTTAAAGGAATGTTAGGATAAGTGGGATGATAATGATGAGACTATGGGGTCCTTCGATCACTCTGCAAACTCGAATACTGAAAGGAGACTAGGTGAGTTGATCTTCAGAGTCAACACTGCATCATAGGTAGCTTTTTGTCAGAGGAAATAAGTGTGGTTCTAGGACAACAATGTGATGCGCTGTCGTCTCATAGGTTTGTTGGCATTCGTACGGCTTGAAAACCAGAGACATGAGGTTTAAGCTCTGAAAAAGGGCTAACAACCAAGTTTAAGATTTTCAAGAAGTGTAGAATAAGACAAAGAAGAGTGAAATGTATAGACAAATGTGATAATGAAAATATATTACCACAAGGGTGATGAAGATGATTTCGCTCAATAGTCTTCTCTCCAGCTTGCTCCAAGATCTCTCCACTTGCACATAGAAAAGGGGAAAATTTTGGGGCTGTATAGGGGTCTACCTCAATCAGACCCTTGTTTTGGTGTTTCTACCTCCATAGACAACCAAGTTTTCAATGATAGAAATAATGATAAAGAAGGGAATACAAGCTACGTAAAAAAAAAGACACAAAAAAATTGTATGTTCTTACTCAACCAAAGTGATAGAGAAGATAAGAGGAGATTACCACCTTTGTCCAAAGCACTCAAGGATTGTGGAGGAGAAAATGAGAGGAACTCAAGCCTCTACTGCAATGGTGTTTTTCTATGCTCGCACTATCAAAGTGATAGAGTGGTAGATCACTACTATGGAGTGTGAAATGCTGCTACAAAGGTTGAAGTGAATGGATGGAATGGAGAGAGTGCTCAAACGATCTTACAAAAATTCTTCCAAACTTGAGAATGGATGAGAGAGTGAAGAATATGAATGAGGAAGATTAAAAACATCCATATTCAAGTCAACCAGTCAAAGAAAGGCATTACACTTCGAATCCCAATAGTAAATGTAATGTTTTTGCAGTCTCTAGCCACAAGAATTTTCTAGGGATGTAAGCACACCACACAAACGTCTACGTGGGCGTCCCTGAAAAAAATTTCCCCACCGACACACAAAGCAAGTGCTAAGTGTGATGTGAGTAGCGGGCTTAAGTGGAATTAAGCCTCTTCCTTAGGTTTTCTAAAGTGTAAGGGGGTAAAGGGGAATTTGCGTTAGTGGTGAAAATTCGCTCCTATATAGGTTTATCATACATTTGTTAATGATACTATAGAATTTGGCACCTGGTTATTGGAATCCTTCATGTTATTTCCCTAGATTTCAAAACCTTGGGCACAAACTTATCCTTGTGATTTCTAAAAAATATTAACGTGATATGTGGATTAATATATGTTGATTTTATGTGTGGTTGAATGGATGTTACTTTATGGTAGTTATGGATATGCAATTGTTTGTGCATGCTAATGTTATTATGCAGGTTCACATTAAGATGCTGATATAAATGAAGCCTACAAAGTAGAAGAGGTTCATGCTAGTTGGTCGGTTTCCAAGGAAGTCAAAAAGATGATCATTAAGAGATCAATGGAGGGAAAATCCTAACTCAAATGAGATTATAACTACCTTTTAAATGATCATACTTGTTACTTGAGTGAATATAGGTGTTGTTATGCTAAATCTGCATTTAGGAAAGACTGGCTTGACCAAATCCTACGCATGCATAACCTCCTTTCCTCTTTTCTATGCTTTCAATAAGTGGCATCCTCCTAACTTGTTGGAGTTGACTTCCTAGTTAGTTAGTTAGTTAGTTATTAGTTTTCTTCCTATAAATAATAATCAAATGCTCCTTCTCAGGGGTTGAATGATTTGATGTTGTACTTGCATTCCTAGTTTTCAAGAAATACAAATATGATGTTGTTCTATTGTAATCATGATTTAAATGAATAGAATGATATTATAAGTTTGTTGTATCTAAGTTACGTTCAAGGGAAACTCACCCAACAGGGCCCACTTTGTGAGAATTCCATCCTTTAGCTCAGTCATTACTTTTCTATTAAGCAATAGTTACAATTCTGGCAACCGTTTATTCCTACAGCCACTAGAATTCCATTATGTGACTATTCTTGCAGCCAAAGTAGACACAGTAGTTTCTTGTCCGTTTGCGAAGATTTATATTTATATCATGCATTTCAGTTCAGTAAAGTTGCTAGTTTATTCTTAGTGCTTATGTTACTTTCTTTCAAGCAATTTACTTTTAGGATCGTGTCCTTTCAAGTTATAGAATGAATATAGCTACAAAAGAAACCTAGTGCACATATAGTGCTATCCCATTTCAAGTTTACATCCTTGGGTTGACAATTAAATGAACATTTATGATGAATAAGATAGCTATTCAGTACAAATGTCCAATCTATGAGTTACAGCTTTAAGGGCTTAGTTTTTGAATCATTAAAGGAGGCCAACATTTTTGGCATCATTGTCGGGGATGGTGTCAAACTAGGAAGTTCTTCAAAGTCATTTTCAGTTTATTTCCTATTTTTGGTATCTTTGAAGTTTTTATTTTACAAAACTTCATTAGAATAAGTAATGAACCACTATTATTTCAACAATTCTTTGTGTGAGTTGGCTAATACTGAGTAATGTTGCATGCATGGGGGTAGGAGAAGAGATTTCTTTAGGGATATTTCTTCCAAATTACCCTAACCCTGATAACCAACTAGTTGAGTTTCAAAATTTTCTAGAAGAAGAAGTAAACCATTTTTCTAATTCATTTCCATATTTGGCTAGTTTTGAGACTTCTTCTGAAGAACAAGCTGCCCAAAACCTATTAGAGAATCCATTTAATCTGACACCCCATTGAAAGAAGATATCATTGTTCCAATTAGGCCTAATCAAGCAACCTGTCATTTCCCTATTCCTCAACAAAATGATGTTGATAACCTCAATAACATTCCTACTTCAATTCTTCCTAAGTTCTATGGGCTTGTAATAGAGGACCCAGACACTTGTTTGAATGTGATATCCTCTACAGAAGCTATGATTATGCTACTAACGCTCATAAGCTTAAATTGTTTCCTACCACCTTGAAGGAAGTTACATTAAGATGCTTTATGATCTTGGGTAGGAATACTATTAACACTTGGGATGTTATGGAGGAAAATTTTCTTGAGAAGTATAAAGAATATTGTAGAGGTAGTGATATGAGAGGAGATGGTATATTCAGGATGCAGTAGAAGGGAAATGAAATTTTGGAGGACTATGTGTCAAGGTTATTGTTTAGTCTGCAGAAATATCCACATCATGCACTTAATGAAGAGTCTCAAAATTTTCTCTTCCTTAGAGGGATCAGTGAAAGTTGTGTTGATTCCCTAGATTTGATAGGAGGAGGTGATATCACCCAAGTTCCTTGGGATGATATTAAAAAGATATGTCATAATCACTCCAGGGAAACTATGAAGAAAGGGAGAGGTTACCAATCTTCTATGAGTAAATCCTTTGTTAATGGTATTTCAAGGATGAAAATCACTCATTTGTTGTTAGACTTCAAGTAGGACATCATAAGTAATATGGAAAATCGGCTAGATACACTTCAAGAAAAGAAGAAACATGAGGAGGCAGAGACAATGTTGGCTGAATATTATCCTCATTGCAGGCAAAAGAAGAAGGACTGCAAATGTAAAATGGTGGCCAACATTGACAACAAGCACATCCCACCTGAATTCAAGCCAATTGAGGGTGATGAAGATCAAGTTTTCTATGTTGCACAAATAAGTCCATGGGCTCCAAGACAAGGTATGCCACTAGACCCATTATCTTTCAATGGACCTTATATGAATTCTTATGCATCTGGTAATCAATGGAAACCCTAATATCTATCAAATTTTGGAGGTTATCCACCTTATCCTTGGAGCAACCCTCCAAATACTTTTCCTAATTAAAAAAAACTCCACCTAAGTGGCATAAAACCCAGGGGAATTGGCAACAACCTCAAGGAAATTGGCAGCAAACATTCCAATGGAGGGGAGGACAATAATGGCCAAACCGGGCAACTAGTTATTTGCAATAGTCCAAGTAGCCTCAACAGCCTGCCATAATGCCTCCTCCTAACTCAAATAATAGCACACCTAGACATACTCAGTTACCAGCTGAACCCACACCCAACCCAAATAACAAACCATACTAGCATCCAGTCTATTGTGCAGATCCAAACCAATATCCTACCTATGCTGTGAGTTTGAGTAATATTCATCTACATTCAGGAACCATTTTTTCACCACCTTCCACTCCTATTATTACATAGCTTCATGTGGAAGAAGAGGAGAATCAAAAATTTTCGCATGTCCTTGATCAGATAAGTTTGCCTAGGAATCCTGAACTAGTTCAGTAGAATGATCCTGAACCACCATTTCCTCAAAGGTTAGAAGTTGCTAAGAAAAAGAAGGAAGCAAATTTTGATATTTTGGATCAGCTGAAACGTGTATGTTTCGAAATACCTTTGTTCCAAGTCATAGAATATGTTCCCATATATGGTAAGGCAATAAAGGAAGCATTCCTTAGAAATCTTGGGAGGAAGAAGAAGGACCCCACCACTATCCATGTAGTAGGGAAGTTGGCTGACATCATACTTGGGAAATTCATTGTTCCTAAATACACTGACCCAAGTAGTCCTGTAGTTGAATTCATCGTAAATAAGATCCAAGTAAAGAATTCTCTAGTAGACTTGGGAGAAACTATTAATGTGATGACTAGGGATATCCTATAGCAATTAAAAGTTATAAATCTAAGACCTACCCCTATCGTCCTGCAGCTTGCTAATAGTTCCACTATCAAACCTGATGGTGTGGTAGAATACCTTGTTGTTATTCTAGAATCTTGGGAATATCCAGCTAATTTCATGATCCTTTCCCCTAGAGGTACATTAGGAGGGTATCCCATTATTTTGGGAAGGCCATGTTTGGCTATAGCTGATGCCTACATTGGATGTCAAGCAGGGGACATGACTATTTCTGATGGAAAAAGTACTAAAAGGATTTCCCTTTATCCTCTTTCTCAACCAACTCATGATATGGATAACCCTGTCTAGCCATATGTTGGTGAGGAAGCCGAGGAGATAAATTCATTAGTGGAACTCATGATAATAGGAAATATTCCTTTCATGCAATTACAGGAAGAGGATGAAATATTGTCCCATTTAATTCAGAACAGTTATGAAATGGATGAAGAATTACCTGCTCCTGAGTTTGGTTCTGCTGGTCCATTGCAGACACTTATGCCCACTCTTCCTGCACCTGAACTTCCTACAATGAAAGGTATGCATCATATGTTGATGCCACATGAATTAAAAATTCCATGCATTAGTGAAACAACCAAGGTTGAGTTGATAACATAGGTGCAAGTTTTAGAAGGTAAATATTTGAACATCAATAACAAGCTTACTCAAGAGAAACAACTGTCCTTGACAAAATTGTTAGAAAAGAATCATCCTACATTTTCATGGGATTACCATGACATGAAATGATTAGTAAGATCTACATAAGATATGATTACACACCTGTAAGACAACCACAAAGGAGAATAAATCCTACATTAAGAGAGATTGTGAAAGGAGAATTGCAAAAAATGTTAGATGCAGGATTCATCTACCCTATCTCAAGCGACCACTGGGTGTCTCATTTGGTGATTGTGCCTAAAAAAGGACGTAAATGGAGAGTTTGTATTGACTATAAAGAATTAAACTATGCCACCAAAAAGGATCACTTTCCTCTTCCTTTCATAGATCAAGTATTGGATTCACTTGTAGGAAAGAAGTATTTTTATTTCCTGGATGGGTTCAGTGGCTATGATCCAATATAAATTGCACCTAAGGACCAAGAGAAGACAACTTTTACTTATCCTTGGGGAACTCATGCCTATTCAGTGCTTCCATTTGGTCTCTGCATGCACCTACAACTTTCCAGAGAGCAATCATTAGTATCTTTTCAGATATTTCACATGAGTGCATGGAAATCTACATGGATGATTTCAAAAATTATGGTGCTCATTTTTATGAAGCATTAGAAAACTTAAGGGAGGTCCTGCAAAGATGCTAAGACCATAATTTTTCTTTGAATAGTGAAAAGTGTTTCATGATGATGCAAGGAGTAGTCCTTGGTCATTATATCTCTCATAAAGGAATTCAGGTGGATCCATCCATGATTGAGGTAATTACCAGAATCTCTATTCCTACAAAGCAAAAATATTTTAGGAGTTTCTTGGGTCATGAAAGCTATTATAGGTGTTTCATACAGGATTTCAGTAAAATGGTAGCACCACTCTATATTCTTTTGACTGAAGATGTTGAGTTCTAGTGGACAAAAGATAGTGACAAAGAATTCTCTGCTTTGAAAGAAGCCTTAACCCATGCTCCCACGCTCAAAGGTCCTAATTGGGAAATCCCTTTCCATATTCATACATATGCATATGATTATTCTATAGGATCTATCTTGGGGAAAAAGGAGGGAACCATTGAGAATGCAATTTACTTTGTCAACAAAAACCTACAAGGAGCAGAGTTTAACTACACTGTGATAGAAAAGGAGATGTTGGGAGTCATTTATGCCCTCAATAAGTTCAAAAATTATATCACTAGATATCAAATCTTTGTACATATAGGCCACACAACACTAAAATATCTGATGAATAGGCCCTTAATTACAAGAGATTAGCAAAACGGTTGTTGCTCATGCAGGAATTTGGTATCACCATTGTTGACAAATCGAGTAAGGAAAATATTGTAGCAGACTTTCTCTCAAGGTTGACTACATCAGGGGACATGAATTTCATTGATGAATCATTCCCTGATGAGCAGTTATTTTCTACCAGTATCAACAAACATTGGTATGTAGATATAGCCAATTATCTAGTTCTAGGGAGAGTTCCTCCTCATTTCTCTCTAAAAGAGTGAAGGATTCTTATTGAGAAAACTTTTCCTTTCTCATGGATTGCAAGATGTTTATTCTATACTAGACCAGATCATATGATGAGGAGATCTGTCAGAGAGGATGAAACATATGATATATTGCATGCATGTCACAATGAACCCTGTGGAGGGAATTTTATAGCTAATAGAATAGCAATGAAGATTCTTAATACATGATATTATTGGCCCGCACTTCATAAAGATGTAAGCAAGTATACTAGGAAGTGTGATAGATGTCAGAGGATGGGATGACCAACTAAATATGATGAGATTCCTTTGTACCCCCAGCTTGTCATGACACCATTTAATAAATGGGCACTTGATTTTGTACGTCCAATTGATCCACCATCAAATGGAAAATCCTACATCTTGATTTGCACTGACTATGTGACCAAGTGGGTTGAGGTTAAAGCTATGAAACATGCCAGAGATAAAAAGGTTGCAGAATTCCTATAAGAAGAAATCTTCACATGTTATGGGGTTCCTAGAGAGATAGTGACATATCAAGGGGCTCAATTTACATCAACTCTTGTAACAACATTGGTCAATGAATATAATATAAGGCATAGGAAATCTACCCCCTATCACCCTCAAGACAATGGGTAGGCTAAGGTGACCAATAGGGAAATAAAGGCTATTTTGACCAAAATAGTGACTATTCACAGAAAGGATTGGGCAAATAAGCTACCAAAAGCTATTTGGGCCTATAGAACTAGTTGGAATACAACCACTAGTTTCAATCCTTTTGAATTACTATATGGAAGATAGATATGATGCCCATTGAATTTGAGCATAAAACTCTTAGAACTACACCTGATCTTGGGATAGACATATCTGAAGTACAAAAGGATAGAATCATGCAACTGCATGCCTTGGATGAAATGAGAAATTCAGCTCTCCATCATACTGAGATAGTGCAAAATCAAAGAATCGGGTGGCATGACAACTTCATAAAGGATAATAAGTTCTAGCCAGGTGACTAGGCACTCCTTTATGATTCCAAGTATCAAGATAATACAGGAAAGTTGCAAACTAGGTGGTTGAGACCATATGAAGTTGTTGAAGTCTTCTCCAATGGCATTGTGTAACTCACAACTATTGACCCTATTAGATTCAAGATACTTTTCAATGGTCACTACCTTAGGTTATATCATAAGCCAGCTTCCAAGCAAGAATTCTTGCAATAATTTGTTCAACACCAAGCCTCTGAACTTCCTACAACTAAAGGACTCAGACCTAGTGTCCCACCTTTTTCCTAATCAAGGTATGTGTCACATCATAATAGAGATTTCCAGTTTTGTGGGAGTCAACTTCTCCATCAATTCATCTACCCATTCATCTCCACCTTTCTCTCTTCCATAACTCCACCATCAGTTCACTTCACCATCACTTCATTTAATCACCACTTCAATTAATTTCTCAATGGTAATTCCCATGTAACTTGTACTTCTATCCACATTTTTTGCAATCGACACTCCAAATTTTCAAGTGTGTGCATTACAATTTATTATGTTTTAATTATCTTAAGTCCATTTATTTAAATTACTATATATTGATGTTGATTTTTTGCATAGCATATATTTATACTCTACCTTTTCAAATCATAATTTTATCCCAAATTGTGAGGAAAAACACTCTAATTTAGGTTGGGGGGGAATGCAAATCCACATGTCCATGTGTCATGCACGTCAACAAATTTGAATTTGAAATGACAACTTGCATGTGTGATAAGACACTGAGATACCACCATTTTCCTTAATGATACCCTTCATTTATGTTTCTTTGTTGTCTTATCCATAATTTTAATAATGCCACAAAGGTAAATTGAAAATTCATATAATATTGGCGTTAATAATGAGGAAGAGTTGCAAGAAGCTGAGAAATTGGGTTTTTAGAGAGGGGTTACAGGAAAATAAATTCTGCAAAGGTCTTGCCTGATTGTGGACAAAACAATGGGCGGCCAGCTAATTAGAAATGACCCTTTAGTCCATAACACGTTACTGTAGGATGCACTCTCTTTGTATTAGTTTAGAAATTGTGGATGGTTAGACTATTTTATGAAACTAGAGGGTTTTAATGAAGGAATTGCTATGGAATTTTCCCAAACACTTTTTGACAACAAAGCAATGGTTAAAGGGATAGAAGTTATAGCCATAGAGGAGATAATTTATGAGGTAATAGGATTGCCTTCCATTAGAGAACCATACCCTACTTCTAGGGATGTGAGGTCAGCTAGGGTGGAGTTCACTGAACCTAGTGATCCCCCACTAGTTGTTGATAAGAAAGGAACAAGAACCTCTCTACCAGAGCCATGGAAACAAGTTGTTGTCCATATTACTAAATATATCACCTATGAAGGCCACCAATCATGCCTCCATTCTATGCATTTCAATCTCCTAAACCATATGAGGCATAAATGAAGGATGAACATGCCTAATGTGTTGATCAACCTCCTTGCAATTATGGCAGCCGAAACACAAAAAGGTAGGGATAATTCTATTTATCACTACTGCTTGATCAAATTGTTAGTTAAAAATCTTTGCAAGAAGTATCTGGAATGACATGGGAAGAATTTATGAGTATTGATCAATTTAGACTTTAAGATGTAAACCCTAGAGGTCAACCGTTAGCTTATAGGGTTAGTGAAAGTGAGAGGGTTATTGAAACCACTCTGGGAGAAAAATCTAGTGCAAACCCTCCTACAACAGAAGCCATTTATTTTGATTGTAAACACATAGATGAGGTGAGTTCATCTTCAAACCCTGACATTAATATTCCTCCTAGAAGTACACTACACACTAGAGCTGTTGCTAGGAAAGAGAAAGAAAAAATGAGTGAAGTAGAGAGTAGCAAAGAAAATGCTAAGAAGAAAAAGCCTATGAAAATAAACCCTATCCCTATGAAGAAAAATTTTTTGGAGGATAAAATTCCTCGAACCCTAGAAACTGAAGTTCCTATAGCCATAGGGAAAAACAAAAGTCCACCGAAGAAAGCAAGATTAACCAAGTCTACTACTGATGAGACTCCAAGAAGGATTCAAAGACTCAGTAAAGTAGTTGAAAAGAAGGCAGAGAATCCTAGAGTGCAAGAAAGTATAGATTTGACATAGACAATGATGGAGTAGTTAGACATTAGGTTGGAAAAACTTTTTGTTATTGCAGAACAAGTTGAACAACAAGAACTAGTGACAGGGCTAGGCGATGTTGAATACTTGAGTGTAGGGCATCTTGAATATTCAGCTGATGAGCAACAGGAACCGTTGCTCACTACTAATACAGAGCTAGTTGAATATGAGAAGCAAATACAAGGAAAAATCATAGTTGGAATGCATAGGCCTACTTCTTCATGGGAATCTATAGCTCAAATTCTTTGGAAAGAGATGCAAGAAAAAGAAAGAGAATGGAGAAAAGAAAAATGCAAGTTACAAGAAGAAATTAAAAATAAAGATGCAAAAATTAAGGAGAAAAATACAGAAATTATTGCATTAAAGGATAAAATGGAAAATGTGGTAGTTTTAGTGCCACAAATGATGGCATGTAGAACTCCTCTAAGAGTTTATACACTATATTTAGAGGAGCACTATCTTTCTTTCAAAATATCAATGATTGTTTTATGTTTGAATCCTTATATTGAAACTTTGCATGAGTTTTCCTCAACTTATCAATCTTCTTCCATTGAAGTTAAAAATTTGCTCTGTTAATTATATTTGCATAATTATGTTGCACCAAATGATCATAACTGGAACTCGCTGTTGTATATTGGGGATATCCATTTAAGGGAATTTATGTCCTAGATCCAAAATGAAATTAGCTATAGGTAGCAGTTTAGAACATACAGGGAAAGAGAACTCCACACCCCTTTGTCTCACAAAGCCAAATCCAGTGATCCTTCTGACATTTAACTTACATGGCAAAAAATTCTTTATCACCCAGACTACAAAAGTAGGATCATGCCTATTAGGGATGAGGTATACTGGGAATATGAATAGGTGGCTGATACTATAGGGAAAGTAGTACTGGGGTATCTATCACAAAGATGGAATAGTTTGATAGAATAATTGTAGCAAGTTGAACCCCATTCTTTGCATAATTATGTTGCACCATGCAAAAGGGTTCCCAGGTACATACAGATTGGAAGAATGCAACAACACAACTCGCTTCCATTGACATTCCAACCACCTATCTATTGTGGTTAGTGTTAGATCATCGATACTATAATTATGATATAGTTGTAGAAAGGGAAATGTGGGAAAACTTGGAAATGAAACATGGATTCTATTGGGATTCCAATTCGAACACTGCAAATTTTGATATAGGAAAATTGGCGGTTGTTGACTCCAGAGACTTGGAAAGATAAAGGAATAGAGCTCAATCTACTGAAGGATGAGAAAAACATTAAGTTGGGGGGAAATGATGAATCCAATTTATGGCTCAATTTATATAAGGTTTATCATACATTTGTTGATGATACTATAGACTTTGGCACCTAGTTATTGGCATCCTTTATGTCATTTCCCTAGATTTGAGAACCTTGGGCACAAAATTATCCTCGTGATTTTTGAAAAATATTAATGTTTTATGTGGATTAATCTACGTTGATTGTACATGTGGTGGAATGGATGTTACTTTAAGGTAGTTATGGATATGCAATTGTTTGCGCGTGCTAATGTTATTATGTAGGTTCACATTAAGATGTTGATATAAATGAAGCCTACAAAGTAAAAGAGGTTCCTAGAAGCCGGTCAATTGCCAAGGAAGTCAAAAAGGTGATCATTAAGAGGTCAATGGAGGGAAAGTCTTAACTTGAATGAGATTGTAGTTTCCTATTAAATGATCATAGTTGTTAATTGAGTGAATATAGGAGGTGTTGTTATGCTAAATTTGCATTCAAGCAAGACTGGCTTGACCAAATCCTATCCATGCATAACCCCCTTTCCTCTTTTCTATGCTTTCAGTAAGTGGTATCCTCCTAACTTGTTGGAGTTGACTTCCTAGTTTGTTAGTTATTATTTTTCTTCCTATAATTAATAATCAGATGCTCCTTCTCATGGGTTGAATGATATGATGTTGTACTTACATTCCTAGATTCCAAGAAATACAAATATGATGATGTTCCATTGTAATCATTATTTCAATGAATAGAATGATATTATAAGTTTTTTGTACCTGAATTAGTGTGAAGTAAAAAAAATCCAGTCTATTTTTTATTTTTGACTTTACTTTTGTCTTTGGGAAGATCTACGTGTGAGATGTTGTGTTGTTTGACGGGTGTGCAATGCACCGCATGGTGGTTGCATGCATTTTTGTTGATCACTTTCCTTTCAAATGGGAGTTGGACCATGTTTCGGCTTGGTGGATGATTTTTTAAAATCACTTTTCACAAATCTGAGACTATTCACTTGCTTGACATGTCATCTCTTCAGTGCAGAGGAGCTATACCTTGGGAACCTTCCTTTGGAGTCTGTCAAAATGCATCTTGCCTTGTTTTAGAGAAAGGATGTGAGTCAGTGCTGCCAAGGCCATTTGATTGGTTGAAAAGACCTTTTCTAGGCTATTTTTTTTTTATTCAAGTGTTTATGAGGGGAAATTTTGTTAAAATATCTAAATGATATTAATGTTGCTGTTGAAAGTTGATGAGCAGGATTGCAAAAACCTAACTAAAAGATTTGGGATTGGGTTTCGAGCTATCAGGTGTAGACATCTGGTAATCATTACTTCTGAATGAAGTCATCATTTCTCTCTCCTTGGTGGCTATAAATTAGAGGCGACAACATGTAGAAAAGGTTGCTAAAGTTTTCCTTTTGGAAAAAAGTTTTCTTAGCTTTCATAGTTGATAGGAATATTCCTTTTTAATGATTACAAAATGCTTCTTCACTCTAGCATGTTATGTCTTTTATATATTCAAACTGTCATCATATTGGAATTCGACCTATGTTTTAAGTTCATTTAATATTTGAAATATGAGTTATTTGGGAGAAATGGTTGAAACTGTGCATGATATGGCCTTTGTCAATATTTCCTTCTCTATATCTTCATCCTGAATAGAACACTGTGTCTTGCTTAATCTGAATATTTTGATCATTCAATTTCCATTTTGTCTCTATGTGTGATAAAGTTATAATCTATAGAAATTGGATTATGTCATTGGACTTCTCTATTTTCTTTGTAGGGTTATCATTTCTTCATGTTATGCTATATCAAGAGGAAGAGTTTATGTAGCTTTTGAATATTTTTCTATTGATTCCTAGAACTTCTATGTTTGGCTAGATCTTAATACACACTTCCTATGGGTGGATTGAATGACTACACTGTGCTTGTATCCAACCTCTACTTCTCATTCTCTTCCCAAAAATGAAGGGATGTGGTGTTTTGTGTCTATCATGTCACTCATAGAAAGGAAATTATGGTTTTGAAATGTTGTAAAAGCATTGGTGCATCACCATTTTTATGATTTTTGTTTACATTTCTTTCTACTCTTTTCCCCAAAATCAGAGAAGATCCGACTTTCTATAAAAATCTCGAAGGTATTCAGTGAGGCACATATTGTTCCCCCACTCGCTGAATTTCCCATAAGACTATCAGAGAGGTGCAATCCTTGATGATCAACAGTAAGTTTCAAGGGAAACTCACCCAAGGGGGCCCACTTGGTGAGAATCCAAATTTTAGCTCAATCATTACTTATCTGTTCAGCAATAGTTACAATTTTGGCAACTATCTGTTTCTACAACCACTAGAATTCCATTATGTGACTGTTCCTACAACCAAAGAAGATAGAGTAGTTACATGTCCATTTTCTAAGATTTCTATTTCTGTCATGCATTTCAATTCAATAGAGTTTTTGGTTTATTCTTAGTGCTTATGTTACTTCCTTTCAATAAATTTAATTTCAGTATTGTGTCCTTTCTAGTTATAGAATGAATATCACTACAAAAGAAACCAAGTGCACATATAGTGTTATCCCATTTCAAGTTTACATCCCTGGGTTGACAATTAAATGAACCTTCATGATGAATAAGATAGCTATTCATTACAAATGTCTAAACTTTGAGTTACAACTTTAAGGGCTTAGTTGTTGAATCATTAGAGGAGGCCAACAAATTTTTTATTGAATATTTTTTCCTTAATCAAGTTTTGAAGTCAAACCAATTACAATTCAGACATAGGTGGACCGTATAACATGTAATTTTTTTTGTATGTATCGAAATTCAATTTCTTTTGTTCAATAAAGGACTTCAATATCTAGTGTACTCATATTTTTCAATTTTTTTTTATAATCTACTATTTTTCCACATGTGCAGAATAAAGAGCTTGATTTTTTGTGAAAAACCTATGTTTAATAAAACTAAAAAAACAAATACATAATAAAACCAAAACATATTAAAATTATATTAATTGGATAGCTCATTCTGAGAACTGCCATCATCTATTTGGGTCTGTGAAGTCTCCTCCATTCTCATCCTCAACCCAAGCTTCAAAGAAAAAAAATTGGACATTTTTGGTGCTAGAGGGTGAGAAGGTGGGAAAAGGGGGGTTCGGGTGAACCAGGGTTCATTCAAACCTTGGTTCATTGGAACCTTGGTTCATTTGAACCCCCTTTCAAAAAAAAAAATCATTATTTTTTAGTGGGAATAGTGGGATCTTGAATTTAATTGACTCACTCGAACCAGGGTTCATTCAAACCTTCTTTTGGTTCGCTTGAACCAAAGGGTTCATTCAAACCCCAAAAACCTAAGTTTTTTGCATGGGGTCACTTTTTGTAACTTTTCCTTCCTCACTCGAATCGTAAACCACTTTTGTGGGTTTACCCCTAATTGGAAAGTGGACAATATTACTATCTCTAAAGTTTTTTCCTCCACTCCAATCTTGAATCAACATCTTATCCTTGGTAATTGTACTAGGATCCAAAATTCTTTGATTATCACCAAACATAATCACACACACATCCCCGTCATGCCAAGCCCAAGTACTGTGATGATAAACCTCTGATATCATGTCTGGGTCCCATAGACAAACTGGAACTCCTTGAATGTCAACACCAATTGACTTCCACTATACCACTCTGATAATCCCTATCTAGTCCAATCCAACCACATCTTAAACTCCTACTTCTGGAAGCAACTTACTAGAGTGAACAAAGTGAGAGACATGCCAAACTTGGACTCATCACCTGAAATCAGAAATATATCACACCAGACTGAACCCAAACACCTCTTATCCAACCCATCTCTCTGTGTCCTCTAAGACATAATCAAATCCTATGTATGTCGGTCGAAAGAAAACTAATGAGAACACCTCATAATGCAATCAAGGTGAAACTCCCCTGACTACGCTAATGGAATAATATAGTAGTAATGTGTACTCCACCCTACACTTCCATCATTAGAAGAAGACTCGCAACTCATAACATGATGAGTTGGTCTTGCAACAACATTGCCATTCCCCTTTGCGGCCTTGTCTAAAAGACCTCTATTAGAAATAAATTCTAAGTATCTTGATTTGATTTTATCTTGAATGCCATCTATCTCCTAAAAAGAGGCTGGAACGATACCAAGGCCTAGTGTGCAAGACTTAGAAGAAACCATCTTATTTTGATAAGACTATCCAATGTCAATCTCAAAAGTACTGATGTAGAGCCTAGTGCTCAAATATCCCATGATGCCTAAACCTACACTAAGACTAATGTTTCTACATTATCCACAATCCATTCCACACTAAGTTTTCTCCTGAAGATGTGAAATGTGCCCAACATAGGTGCATAGAAACATATACCAACCTCAAATAGGTTGTTGTTATAATCATAGCAGCACCATGTAGTTGGTGAATCAAGTCCATCATTGAGTGAAAGGAATCTCTACTACCCAAGGATGATGAGAACTCCTCATCACTCCATCCTCTAACTCCAAAGTGGCTATCCAAACTTTTCCTATCTGTCTCAACAATTGTTGTCCTCAAAGTGTATCTTATCAAGGTAGGACAACCATCAACAAAAGAATTAGGAGGTAGAGCCCATGGGGATAGTGTTTGGATACATTTTTCATGTATCACTCCCAACCATGGATAGGGATCAACTAGAAACTTGAGCACAAACCTCTCAAGATCAAAAATGATACATCCATCACTAACTAACTCCTCTCACCTAATCATCACAAGAGGCACTACACCTATATCTTGAGTGTGACTGCTATAAGGTCTCATGCTTCTTTCATCATCTTGTTCCTTGGCTTCCATAGAGGATTGTGTGTCTGTTGAACATGATGAACAATGAGCCACACTCAACTTCAAGTGGAGCTCATTAACATGAACCTCAGATTCTTGAAGGGCTATCTGAGTACTCCTCAACGAATCACTGGAAGCCTTAAGCTCATGACAAATCTTATCAACTTCATCTTCTTTCCTTCTCAAAGCATCTAAATAAATCTCAATGAGGTTGAGAAAATGGCAATGATTTGAAAGAAGGTGTAAATAATTTGTCTTCATTGCCCCCGTACCTTCTTTGATTTCTTGCAAGCTATCATGAGAAGACTCTTCTTCAACTCCCTTTTTTCTTCTCTCTAATTGAACCACTCAAAGATGATTCTCAATTAGTTTATGCATTTTATCATGATGAGATAACGGTGCCACAATCTCATCTTTGCTTAGCTTCAACTGGTTTGCCAAGTTGTAAAAAAAATTAGTTTTATGAACAACCTTTGCTTTATCAGAGGAAGCATCAAATTGTTATAGAAGTGCTTGAGTTACACAACTATTTTCTTCAGTGATTCCATTTATGCACATGTCTTGATTTGGAATTAGGTCATCACTAATTCCACCTATGGAAATATCATCAATTCCCTTAATAAGTGTCTCATCACAAGAGGGCTCAGGTTGTTTTATGATTTCATCATCCAACTCAGTTGCTCCACTAGATGATGGCCTATTTTCTTCATGTAGAGAAGATGGAATCTATAAGCCGAATGAGATCAACTCTTTTTTATTCATTTTCTCCTTGAATTTCTCAACCTTCTGCACAACCATTCTTCTTGTGAGATCATATGTCGCAATGGAAACACGTTTCTCTCTTCTCCAAATGTCTAACAAATCAAATCACAACTACTTGCAAACATCATCATCTTCATCTTGGATCAGGGACAGGATGTTGAACATATCTATCTTCACCTTGTCTAAATGACATTTCTTGATTCTGGAAATGAAGCAATCGAATAATTGGAGAATGAGACCATCATAATCAAACATGATAACACTTGAATGCACATTTTCCATTAATTCTAAAATTTTGGTCCTCTTATTGAAAGTAGGGCTTTTTATGTCACCTAACCCATTAAAGCTTTCAATTATCAACACATGAATTCTCTTATTTTGACATTTTTATAGGGAACTTCAAGAGCTATAATCCTCATAATTTCACTTGTTCATGTGACAAATAACAATCTTATCTCCACATCCTGATGTATCATTGATTCTGGATTAATCAATATGTATATTGATGGACTCCCTACTGCTTTCATTATGTGAGAAGGTGATTGACCAACCATTTTTAAACAAGTTTCAACTTCCTCTAATGTACTCAAAAGAACTTATTTTACTAAGAGGGGTCTTCAATATTTATACCTGTAGTGTAAAGCTTCCCACACAAAATTTCCTTTTTCCTTAGCAACCTCCGATCATACTTAATCGTAAGATCTACGTAATTTCAACGAATGAAATATGAGTGCAAAAATTTTCTCCAAATTTTTTATAGTTCCCATAAATTTCCTAAAATATTTCTTCTTTATTGAGAGGATCCATTGTATTTTTGTACCTTTCTTGCCAATACTCTAAATTGTTCAAAATAATACACCCAACAAGCTTGCAGAATTCTTAATTCTAATACCACTGTACTATGCAGCCTGGTTTGCACTTTCTTTTTTGTTTTTGATAAGCATTTTGAGATGTTTTAACAATTATTCATACAACAATAGATTGCAGCAAAAATAGAAGATATTGCAATTAAACTTTCACTCAAAGTTGAACATTACATAGAGGGTTTATAACTGAAAATTCCAAGTTTTCTACAAGCTTAAATACTAAGTTTTCTTATTGAAATAATGATAACCCGGTTCATAAAATATCCCCTAATATCTAAATCAACAATACCTAGAAAATTTGGAAGTTACAATTTTGGAATTAACAAGAGAAATATGCTTGAAGAACCCTCTAAAATGGGCGTTGGCTGCAAGAATCACCTCCATTGGCAAAAATGTAGCAAGCACAGAGCTCTCCAACCCTAGAACACCCCAAATGAAGCATTACAACCTCCAAAAACCCTAGTCTCCCTTGCAAACAATCATCCCTCTCTCTGAGATGTATGGCCAACCTAGGGAGATGGTACGACCAACATTAAAGGAACTAAATTTTTTTGAATCTATTGTTGATGTGTTCAAATCTACCCTACAATATGAACTCTCCAATCTGAAATATAACTCTGATGCCCAAACTATAAGTCTTAATTTACTGTGAAGCTCAACTATGATTCCTGAAGTGAAATCACCAAGATTTATCCAAGCTGTATCTTTCAATAGTGTAGAAAATTCTACTTGCAAGCGGTTATTTCCTCACAAACCCTAAGAAGAAAGCTCTCCTCCAAAACTAAAACCAGTTTCAATAGCTTCATCTAGCCTAATGAAAGAATGAGCTCAAAGGCTCTTATAAAGCCACTCGAAACTCTAACACCTCCTTTTAGTGTTTTAAAATATTTAAATTTAAATTATTTTCCCCCCTTATGTCTCCCTAGGCATCATACTTTAAGTTATAGCCTTTTATAATTTATTTTTCACTTATGTCTCCCATGGCCCCCTTCAAGAAGTCACTTTTTTAAAATATTTAAACTTTAGTTTTAACTCCTCAATGTGGTGCCCAAAAATAATAAAAGGTCCATACCTTTTAAATTTAAATATTTCACTTTATAATATTTCCTTATGTCTCCCCAACTTTACTTTATAATTGAACTCCTTATTTCCCCTAAAAAAGTGACTTTATTAAATATTTCTTTTTTCAACTTAATAAACAAGGAACCAACATTAGAGAATTATATGGTGAGTGACGGGAATGGGAGAAAGGGAATGAGTTTAAAATCCTTTGTTATAAAGGGTGAGGGAGATGTAGATTTTGAGGATGAGGTGGATGGGTTGTGGTTGGTGCTTCTTGATGGTTGGCTTGTTGTAGTCGACCTGGAAGCAGGAGGGTTATGTTGTTCGGTGTGGCTATTGGACGCAACTGCACAGACGGTTGTTGGTTGTTGGTGAAATTTTTGGCTATTGGCTTAGCTATTTGTTCACTAACACCTTTTGTTGTTGGTCAGTGGGAGGGTATTTTTTGGTGTGAGTGTGGCTTATGGGTAGCAATTTTCTCTTCTGTTGCTTCTCTTATGTTGGGTGTTCTAGTTCTGCTCATGTATTTTCTACCATGGAGTTCCTCTGTTGTGTGCTTTGGTTCCTTTGAGTTGGGGTTGGTTGTGGAATGGCCTATCTTTGGACCCGATCGACATATTGGGGTAGTTGGTGTGCTCATTATGTTGGCTTATTCTATGATCTCTCTCTCCTTGGTTTCCCTTTTCCCCTTTGGGTTTTTCTAGTTGATGGTGGATGGTATGTTGTTGGATTTGGCTGCTTTGGGTTGCTCTTATGGTGGCTTGCATATGTTTGGTGGGAGGGATTTATCTTTCTATGGGTTTTGTGGGTAGAGAGTTCTCTTTCCATGGTGTGGGGGCAGCTTGTGAGTGGAATCTTTCTTCTATTGCTCTCTTGCTACTTGGTATGTTGTTTCTGCTACTATCTTTTCAGTTGGTGAGTTTCTTTGTTGTGTGCTTTGAGTCCTTTGAGGAGGGTTTGGTTGTGGATGGGATTATCTTTGGTCCTGATCGGTGTATTGGGGTGGATGGTGTGCTCTTAGTGTTGGCCTGCTCTATGCCTCCTTCTTTTTTGGTTTCCCACTGCCCCCTTGGGCTTTCTCTATTGATTTTTTGGTGGTTGTGGTTGCTCACGATTTTATGTTCTTTAACTAGGTTTCTATCCCATATGTTTGAGGAAGAGGCAATTGGGTTGTGGTTGCCTAATGGGTCATGAATGACTGACTAGTTGTGGATGGCTCATGACTAGGTTGTTGTTGGAATCTCTTTGGGAGATTTTTTTGTTGGTTTCTCTAGGCTATTATTGTTGGCTTCATATTTCTTGCTATTGTTTGGGTTGAGGTTTGGTTCTCTTGTCTCTGGATTGGGTTAGGATTTTTACCTTTCTCTTATTCATGACTAGAATGTCAAGGAGGATGGAGTGCTAAATTGATTAGTTGTTTCCCTTCTTTTTTTTTGTGTGCGGGTCTCCCTTTTCTCTCTGGTGGACTGCTGTTGGAGTTTTGTTTGTCAATAGTTGGCTTTCTTTAGTTGTGGTTTCTTGATGGGTCACAAACGGCTGATGGGTCACGAACAGTTGATGCCTAGGTTGTTGTTGGCATCTCTTTAGGAGATGTTTCTGTTGGTCTTTCTATTTTTGTACTATTAGTTGGGCTGACTATTGAGTTTGTCTTAAAGACCCAGCTATTGGTGTGTGGGTTATTGATGTTTCTACCTGATGTAATCTTTGAGTCTCTCTTCCTTTATCCTTCCCTCTTGGTGCCTGAGGATGTTGTGATTTCTTTCTACTAGGTTCTATAGTTGATTTATTCTTTAGAGGTGAAGAATGATCTTATTGAGGAGGAGCCTTCTCTTATTGAGGTGGAGTTACATGTTGTAGGTTTAGTGGAGAGTTTACTTTTCTCCTGCATGTTCCTATTGAGGTGCAGTTTTATTAGGCATGAGATTGGTGGCTTTGGTGGTGATAGATTTCTCTTCATCCTCTCTTATAGAGGGGATCCCTCTCCTATTGAAGTAGAGTTTGGGATGGTTTTTCAAGTTGGGTGGAGCTACAAGGAAGCAATTGTTTTTTAGTACATTGTGGTGCTCTCTTACTTTCCTTTTGAGGTGTGGAGTTTGGATTGTTCTAGCTCAATGTTGCTTACATTGAGTGGAAGGTTTGTTGTGGTCTAGAATTTGCAGACTATTGGGTGTTTGGTCCCTGAAAAAGCTTGATTGTTTGTCTATGTTCAGGTTCCCTACAAAAATCTTGGTTGTATTGGGTTGAAGGTCCCGTCAAAACCTATATTTTGCAGCTTGATCATTTTTGAATACATGTGTTTGGTTGTTGTCTATGGGATATGGTTAGTTTGATGATTATCCTCCTTACACTTATCTACCTTGTAAAGGGTTTTAGGTCCCTGAAAAACCTTCTTATAATGGGTTTTTGGTCCCATCAAAACTTTTTGATCGCTAATCAATTTTTTTTCCAACTTAAGTCACTTTAACACCATTAAATAATTAATTTAAGTTATCTTTTTAATTTAATTTTATTCAACAACTTAAAAAATTAATTATTTAATTATATATGCTGACATAATTAAAACTGGGGACATTACAACCTAAATGTATCAACACCTTGCATCATCACCAAAAGGAGTTCATAAGAAAAAAAGAACAAAGTTCATGACATATAGAAGGATGGAGATACAAATAGAAGAATGTCATGACAGATTTGTTTTCTTTGTATCTTTGTGCCAATGGAGCAATAAGGATCATCCAAAGAAAACTCACAAACATAATGACATGCCAAGAAACACAATACGAGAGATCACATCATGTGCAAGAAAACACAAAAAACACATAAAGAAAAAACAAAAGAGTACCACACATGCGAGATTACCTAAAGCAAGTCATCTCCATCCCAATCTTGCTCATCATATAAGGAAGGAAAACAACTAGCTAGAGGGACTATAGGAAGTGTTGTACTAGGAGCATCTCTATGTTCAACTCGTGGTGGGTCACTCTCATCAAGAGGATCATCATAGTTACCCATATCTAAGTTCATTTTCTTTGAAAATAGAACATTAAGCTCATTATGCACCTATTCATCAATTTAGCAATTTCATCTAAAGATCATCCAAATTTATCACCATGGACAATTTAATGATGATATTAGTTGTGTGTTCTTGTTTTTCGTTCCATGTCTTGTTTTGGTGAGAGTTGTAACTCTTCTTGATTTAATTGCATAAGTGTTTGATTTTCAGGGAGCGTTTTATTCTTGTCTTCTAATTAATGAGCAATAGCATGGAATCTATGCATATTTTCTTTAGAATTTCAATTTCTTCTTGCACAGTTTCCAATTTTCAATGGGGTAGGAGTGGGTTTCTCGACCATTGGTCTCTTTTGTTCCCTTAAAGGAGGAACTGAACGAACCCCCAGTGGTTGGGAAACCACTATCTCTTTAGGTTTATACAAATGTTTTACCTTTCGAGGTGTAAATAGAATTATACAATTATCTTGTGGTCTTTTATGTGATATGGGTGGAGGAACTGTGTCATATTTACCCTAGTTACTTGGAAGGGTCTTTTCTTCAGGCATAAGTTCATCCACTACTAGTGGGGTGGGAGGAATGATCATAAACCTATCATCTTCAGGTGAGATATTGCTTA
This sequence comes from Sequoiadendron giganteum, assembly GCA_007115665.2. NCBI lineage: Eukaryota > Viridiplantae > Streptophyta > Pinopsida > Cupressales > Cupressaceae > Sequoiadendron > Sequoiadendron giganteum. The sequence continues at coordinate 577,160,417 of CM021100.1, read as the reverse complement.
GGGATAATTTTTCTATACGCTTTTCCTTAAATTTTGATATGACCTAAAAACTAAATCCTCATGAGGATTAATAGGTTCAGCAAGTTGAGGCCAAAAGAAATCTAATGAAAATTTTCTACGAGAGGACAAACGAATAAACCCACTATGATGTACCATAATTTTTTTTGTTCTGGAATGGGAAATTTATGCGTTTGTGAACAACTGATGAGATGAAATTCATGGACCATAGCCATCGATAGCCTAGCTTCACACATAATTGGTCTGATGTTGAAATGATGGAGAATGATACATCTAATTGTTTTGGTCCAACTTTAAGAGGAAGAGAGATAAAACCTATTGTAGGGTGAGCAAAACCATCATGAGTTTTCAACCATGCTTTTGACTCTTCATAAGAATCTTGATAAAGTTCATGCACAAAAAAGAATTCCTCTATAATCACATTCTCTACGTACATGGTATCAATGAGTATCCCAATTGTAGGCTTTCCATTAATACATCCAACAATATAGAGAGTACTATCGAGTGCATGTATGGATGCATCAATATGGGTGGAAACAATTTCAGGTAATAAATTGGTTTGGCCCTTACAAGGATGAATGTCTATGAGAGTGACCATATCTTGTAAACCATCCTCATTATCACTCTTATCATTATCCATGTCATCAATATTATCAACATTCATCTCAACATTCTCAACATCACAAGCTTGCACAAATTTGGACGGGTGGTTTGACATTGGATTGGTAAAAATTTGAAAGTTTTGGTTAAGCGGGGCAACAAATTTATTTCCTTGATAATTAACACCACCCAATTGGATGTGATTAGAATCGATAAGGTCTTACATTTGATATTTAAGATGCATGCATTATTTTGTATCATGTCCACTTATGCGATGATATTGAAAAAAGGAATTTGGATTGTAACTTGGAGGCAGAGGTTTGGTTGTGTCCACAAGTCTAATTGGAGCTAATTAGATTAAGTTATTGTTCAAAAGTTACACCATGATCGAATAGAGGGAATTAGGTAATTGGGTAAATTGTCTATTTCTTGATCTAAATTGGTATGAGGTTGAACTTATGGAAGCAACTTGAGGTTATTACTTGAGGTATGTATCTTATAAAGTTCTTGTTGTGTTTCTTGAAAGGTTGATAGTTGTTTTGATGTACTGATTCAGATTTCTCAATAGTTGTTGATGAAGATGTCTCTTCATACTAACTAATAGAATTCTGATAATCCTACATGGTTGTACACAAGTGTATAAAGGATTATTATTTCATCAACAATATTTTGTCTCTTATTCTAGGCTGCAAATTTTCAATGAATACTCCTTGAACATCCACATCAGGGAGAGTAAGATTGATTTGTGAATAAAGCAACTTCTAGCACCCTATAAAGTCTATTACATTTTCATTTTATCTTTGTTTGCATCACACTAAATCAGTTAATGTAATTTTAGGTCCAATATTTACTTGGAAATGTTGGAGGAAATTATCAAAAAGTTCATTGAAAGAGTGGACTGAGTTATTTGACAATGAGTAAAACCATTCTAATGCCATGCCTTTCAATGACCTAGGAAAGAGTTTAGCTAAGAGTTTATCTTCTAAAATGAAGTCACTACACAAGGCCTTGTATGTCGATATATGATTACTAGGGTCTCCTTTACCATTGTACATCTCAAATTGAGGTATCTCTATACTTTGTGGAATCAATGTTTTCAAGATTTCAAGTGATAATGGGCTTCTTTTAACATATTACAGTGGTTGTCCATTTTGGTTTTGATTCAATGTCAAGATTTTTCGTTGACGTGAGGTTACATTTTGTAATAGCTAGTTAATGACCAAATCATTGGTTGACATGTGTTTGGTAATGTTGTGAATATGGTGGGATTGTGTATGTGCTTGGTGGATTACTATGTTGCAAATTTATGAGTGGGGATGAAATTTGAGGTGTAACATGTGTTGGACATAATACTATAAGGATTCCCAGTGGAAATATCTAAGTTTGGATTTATGCCAATGCTTCTTTGTATCATTGAATCAATTGTTGGATTTGTGTATGTGGGAATAGAGGCTATAGTTGTAGGGAGGGAGACTTGATTTCGTTATTTACTTTGGTTGAATCCCAAAGCTTGAGTGCAACTAGTCATTGTAGGTACATTAGCATCAACCATATGGGATAGGCTACACAAAACATCTAATACTTGAGCATCAAAAATAAATTTCCTTATGTTATGTATTATAGGGTATGTTAAGCCAGCTATAGATTCAGTGCTCACATAGTCTTGAAAAATCTTTATCCAATTGTTTGAGTTTTTCTTTGCGACCATAATAAACATCAATCTCAACATCCATAAAAATGGTTGATTGTAAGGTTTCCATTGGTATGGTGGCATTAGGGATAGAGTCCAAAATGGGTTTTGAGTATTGACAACACTTTGCATGAAAGAGTTGGAAGATTTAGGATCAACAATGGATGTAACAATAGCGTGGGATGCCATAAGTCTACAATTTCTCATTGAGGTATTGGCAATAGGAAACCAAGTCATGAAGCTCATGTGACTTACAAAACACTAAGTGTACCCAAGATGTTCAACATTAAACTACCAAATAACCACAGTAAAATACTATAAAAAAATAGAGAACAAAAGCAGATAAAGAATATAGATATAAATATCTGTGTAAAATTTGGTTGATCCAAAAGAGGGAAAGAGTCACCCAAGGGCGTTTATGTCCTAAACTTAGGTTTTCTAGAAATTCAAAGTCTAAGTATGTGTGATTGTACTCAAGGGTTTCGGGTTTCATTATAGACAGGCCTAACAGTAAATGCTTTTCTAGATTTTGCTCAATTTATGCCAATGCAAGTGTGTAAGAATGTGTGAACTATAAATGAATGAATGCAATTTCTCGATCTAAAATGGAATAATTTTCTAATTCTAAGACACAAAAGTCTGAGAATGATGATTTTTATGCAACTTTGAAACTAAATAATGCACTTTTTTTAATTTTTGACCTATATGAAATATGCCTAAATGAATGCAATTAAGAATTCCAAATCAAAGATTTGCAAGAAGACATAGACTAAAGACATAAAATTGTCAAAAAAAAATTTGATCGAAGTGTATAAGGATAGAGGTGCCCAAGGGTGTCTATGTCCTTGATAGGGTGTCTGAAAACTAAAAAACTGAATGTTTATTAGATTGTTTAAAGGTTCATTTTCTATGTGCAAATATTTGTAAAAGTCAATATTTCTCCAAATTTTTCTCAATTTAAGACAATGTGACTCAAATGCAAATGTGTAACATGCTTGAACAAAAAAATGGAAATTATGAATGTAATTTTCAATGTATTCTAACCTAAATGATTGAAATAAATACTAATGCAACCTGTGATGCAATATGATATGCAATTTGTTTTGAATTTTTATGTCTTTTATGATGCAAAAATGAAACCCTAAATGAGAAATGCAAAAAAAATGCAATGCAAAACTTAGATCTAGAGAGAATTTTAGAAGGTATATAAAGTTAACATGTCAGGTTCACTAAAATGAAATAAAGAAAAATGCAACCCTAGCTCCTATGTCTAAAACCTAGGATTCAAATTTTGTGTGTGGGGATTCTCTAATGTTTCATTAGGATGGAGATCAACAAGATGAATAGATTGACTTGCAACCATGAAGGTGAGACAATCATACCTAGATCTATATATTCTTTAGCCTTAAAATGGATTTGAATTAATTTTCCTTGATTATCCTAGTTAAACTATATGCCCTAATATGAAAATTGCAAGATCCAAACAACTAATAGACTAAAATAGAGACTTGCATGAAAATTTGGGAAAGGCGAAATTTTGTGTACCTATCCTGAAAGTTTGGTGTTGGTTTGAATATGAGGACAGAGTCATCCAAGGGAATATAATTGTTGGCAAATGGTCAACGCTTCCCTCAGGATTCATGACATGGACAAACCGCCTCATGTGGATCCGTTAACTCTGGCAGTTGTATCGGGCATTAACAGGTTGATCTTTTGGTGCAACGACAACTATGGGACAACAAGTGGTATTAGATCCAAAGGTGTCGGGTTTGAATCCCCTCGTGCAATGCTAAGGGGGAGTTTATTGGCAGATGGTTAGTGCTCTCCTCGGGATTCATGACATGGACTAACTGTCTCCATGGATCTATTAACTCTAGCAGTTGTATCAAGCATTAATAGACTGATCTTTTGGTGCAACAACAACTATGGACCAGCAATAATTCCTTGTATGCCTCTTCTATTCCATTTTTACAGTCCTTTGATTTCAGATCTGAGATCCATGTCTTTTTATTACAGAATTATTGGATCACTATCAGATAATTTTGTAGGTGATTTTTCATGAGTTGACAAGGTGTAGGGATTTCAATGCAATAATAGATAAATTGTCTTCAAGCTTCCTTCAATCCTCTCTAAACCTGAAATATGCCCATTCAAAGAGAGAAGGAATGTTGTTCCGTTCAGGGGCTTTCCTTTTTTAAACCCTGTGTTAGTGTTTCCACTTCCACAGTGGCAATGTCAATGGTAGTGAAAGGAAGAAAATTATTTTGGATTTCTATGCTTGGGAGATAGAAAAAAAATCTTCTCCACTCTCATTCAAGGAAAACCGTAGGATATCAATCGTAGGTATGCAAAGGAGAAAGATATCTTGCAATAAGGTTGTCCTAGGGTTTGATTATAAACTAAAGAGGGGTTCACCACTAAGCTAGGGCTTGGGAAGACTAATGAAATGCAAGACCTAATTCTTAAACCTAATGCAATGCAAGATTTCACTAAATGACCTAGAATAAAATGTAAATCAGAAAAAAAAAATTGAGAGATAAAGGGTGTGCACCTGGAAACCTAAAGAGGACTAATATGAAGGCTTTAAATAATGAAAAAATTGAATTTAATGTTGACTCAGAATCACACACCAGATTGGGCGATTTAGTTTCAAATTGGGGTTTTTGGGAAGGAATAGAAATCTAGCAGAGATATGGCTAAAACTCATGAAATCTACAAATTCTACTATACCGAGACTCATTGGCCAAAATTTGTATATCAATTAGGGTTTTCTAGAAATTTAAAGTTTGATTTTTCTCTTCAATTTTTTCTGTCCTTTCCACCCAATTTTTGGATTTGAATCATTGGTTTGCAACCTGAAGATGTCTTCTAATGATCTCCAATGCAAGGTGACAACTTTGACAAATTTCTACAAAATTTCTCTTCAATATGTCTTCAACCTAGATCTGCAAATCATACACTAAAGAGAGGGGAAAATGTTGTTTTTTAGTGGAAAGGGGTTTTCCTTGGTCAAACCCTATTTTGATAATCAAACATTAAAATGAAATGAAATAAGATAAAGGAATGATGAGTGAAAAAAATGCAATGTTGTAACTCACCAAACCCTAGCAATAAAGTGTCGAAAACATGTAAGAAGTGGCTCCAATGGATGTAGATCTTGACTCTTGCTTGAATGTGATAGATATTGACTTGAATGCTAGCTTGAATAATAAAAACCTACATGACAATTGTTAGCTCAAAAATAAACATGATGCATGATAACTTTGGCATGATACTTGATGCTTGAATTATGCTCCAAAACACTTGATAATTAGCCCTTGAAGACTCTTGAATGCTTCCTTGATCACAAATTTTCTATAATGCATGAATACTTGAAATTTTAGGATGAAAATGAGTGAAATAACCTTATATTTATACTTGTTTATGACCAATTTCTTAAAATTACAACACTACAAGACGACATCAAATCTAGGAGAATAAAATCCTGCCAAGAATTTAAATTAAATTTAAGTTTGGGCCACATGGGACTCATATGCCAGAAGTGGTGTATGTTTCCCATTAGGCATTAATTATGGGACACAATTTCAAAAATGCTTAGAATGATGTGAAATAAAAATCGAGGCCCAAAAACCTATCAGATGTTGTAGTTGTGTTGTTGATATGTGGTTGTCATTGATGTCAACATTATTAGCATTAATGATTTTGAAGGTTGTATATGTCGAGGAGATTGAGAAAATTGTAATAAATATATTGCAGGTAGTTAGTGAAGTTGAGAAGGTCAGAGTGATGAACAGTTTTGTACATTGATGATCAGAAGGTGTGCATTAAATAGTTTATTTTTTAGCCTATCTAGTATGTTTTTTGAAAGTTTCAGAGGTGTGCATCAAGAATTGAGGAAGTTATGAAGTTTTATATTCCTATAGTTATTCAGTTACTATAGCAGGTGTTTTTGGAAGATGAGATTTCAATTCTAGTGAAGTGAGTTGTTACATACATTCCTGAGATGTTCAGTGATGTTTCTATATCATGCTCTATTAGTGTGGTACATCCGCATTGATTGGCATGTTCGTGATTGAATATTTTTCCTTGTGCGGTTAAGGTTTTCATGTTCTTGGATAACATGATGGCGGTAGCATGTTGTGGATCCTTATGGATTAATATTGTATCATTTTTTATATTCAAGGATGTTGATTTAGGTCCTCACTATGCTGTGACCAACTTAGGTTGGTGCACATTAAGATTTGTTCATTTATTGAGGCCGACAGTTGTGATTTATTCTTTATTTGTGGCCGATAGAGTTGTTAATGTAAATCCATGTAGAAGATATATAAGAGAAATTGTTTACTCATTTTAAACTATGCTCGATGAATGTATGTGAAGTGTATATGCAAAATGTGTGAATAAAGATCAGATCATTCAAGTGTAGAGTAGAGTGTGAACAAGATTGAGTGAAGTGTGAAGAAGTGTTTTTGTTTCTAATTGGAACTATAATCAAGCTTTTATAGAAGCTAATTTCTCACTTCAACCTCATCAGATGGATTTAATCTAATTGTCTTATGTAAGGAAGTGAGCCTTCCCTTTGAGCAGTGAGCTCTAGACAGTGTGCTTGAATGCATGTGCATTCCCTATTCATTTCTTTCATTATAATTCTAAAAGGGTATAATCTTGTGGACTAACATCCACTGTGGTTTTCCCCCTAACATGATTTCCATGTATAAAAATTTGTGTTCATGTGTCTCTAATGTGATGTTTTTTATGATTGCATTGTTAATTATCATATATGAGATTAAAAGTTGTTTAAGATTGAATAAGCTTAATTTCAGTAACAACTGATTCAACCCCCCTGTCAGTTGTCTATCCTTGTTTTTCCAACAATTGGTATCAGAGCTAGTTCCTCTGAAGAAGTCTAATAGCTTGAGGTGATCTGATATGTCATCATACAAGAAGGATAGTCCTAGATTTAATGGTACAAATTATTCTTTGTTGAAATTCATAATGGAGTGTGATTTGAAGTGCATTGGCAAGCCTTTTTGGAAGATTACAAAGAATGCATATACAATTCCTCAAAATGGTCCCTCTACTGCTAATGAGATCAAAGAAGCAGAAACTAATACTAGGTCTATAGAAGCATTGCTAAGTGCTTTGACATATTCATAGATGACAAATGTAATAGGTCTGAAGACTGCACATGAGATCTGGATAAAGTTGAAAACATTGCATGAAGGAGATGCACTAGTGAAAGTTGCTAAGCTGTAAAGTCTGAAAGGCAAGTGGGAGAACATGAAGCTGAGTGAAGATGAAAATATATTTTCTTTCTCGCAAAAGATAAATGAATTTGTGATGGATATTATATGTGTTGGTGGAACCTTGGAAGAAGATGAGATTGCGGGTAAAATACATATATCTATGCCTACTTCTTACAAAACAGAAGCTCATGCTATTGAAGAGCTCAGGATAGTAACAAATGTGACAAGAGACATGTTGATTAGAAAACTTTCTGCCTTTGAGTTGAGTGAATTTGGAGAATCTTTTCCTAAGACAAAGTTTGCATTCAAAGCTACTATATCCAAAAAAATCCAATAAAGATATGATCTGGGAGAGAGTTCCAGGAAAACATTCAAGTATGAAGAAGAGATGAAACTGATTGAAGATGAAGAAAGAGAGCTAGAAGAATTGGAAGCACTGATTGTGAAAAGAGAATCCAAAGGACAAGGTAAGTACAAAGGAAAGATTCCTATTAAATGTTTCTCTTACAGTAAGATAGGTCATTTTGCACCAAGATGTCCTAAAAGAGTCTCTAAGTATAAACCTGATAAGAATAGATTTCAAAAGAAATTTTATTCTGCTGAAGGAGTTATTGATGATGAATCTGATAAAGAAACTGGAAATGAAGATGAATGGGTATTCATTTCTATCAAGGAAAATGGTCTGGTGTCCAATGAATCAACTAGTAATTAGAAAATTGAGAAAGCTCTTGCAACCAGAATTGATGAGAAGGATGAGTGGGTGATTGACAGTGAATTCTCACATCATATGACTGGTGATAAAAGCAAGTTTCTAAGCTTGGAAAAGTATGACGGTGGTGTTGTAATATTTGGAGATAACAATGTTAGTGTGATTTGTGGCAGAGGCACTATTTCTCTTGGTGGAAAATACAATACTGATGATGTTCTTTATGTTGAAGGATTGAAGCATAATCTATTGAGTGTTGGATAGATGGTTGACAAAGGTTACAATCTTCAGTTCAAAAATGCTAAATGTAGGATGTTGCGAAGCTCAGGAAATGTGATTGCTTCAGGTACAAAGACAAGAGGTACTATTTTTCACTTGAATGCTGCCAGTGAAAGTTGTTTGATTGCTCAAGTTGATGTAAATTGGTTATGGCATAGAAGGCTGTGTCATGTGAATTTTGATAACATTTTCAAAATAAGCTCCACACAAGCAGTCAAAGATCTACCTAAGTTAGTGAAACCTACTAACACTATATGCAAGGAATGTTAGATGGGAAAGAAGAAAAAAAATTCATTTCAGAGAAACCAACATCATTCCAATGGAGTACTGAATTTGATACATACTGATCTATGTGGTCCATCCAGAATCAGAAGTCTACACGGAGAAAAGTACTTTATGTTGCTTATTGATGATTATTCTAGAATGGTTTGGGTTGCTTTCTTAAGAGAAAAATAGGAGGCATTAGACAAATTCAAAAGCTTCAAAGCTTTGGTAGAAACTGAGATAGGTTTGAAGATCAAATGTTTAAGATCAGACAGAGGTGGTGAATTCACTTCTCAAGAGTTCAGTTCATTCTATGAAGAGCATGGAATAAAAAAACAACTCTTTGCTCCCTAGACCCCAAAATAGAATGAAGTGGTTGAGAGAAAGAACAAAAAAAAATTAGATGATGCCAGAACTATGATGTTGGAAGGTAATGTTCCTCATTTCTACTGGAGAGAAGCTATAAGCACTGTTGTGTATACTATCAACCAGGTGAATGCCAATAGTAATTCTGGTAAGACTCCTTTCGAGCTATGGTTTGGTTATAAGCCTACTCTTAAGTATTTCAAAATCTTTGGAAGCTGATGTTATATTAAAAGAGATGAAGATATAGGAAATTTTGAAGCTAGAAGTGATGAAGGAATCTTTTTCGGTTACTCTACTAAGAGAAAATCCTAACAGTGTTACAATAAAAAATTGAAGAAAATGGTTGAGAGTGCAAATTTTAAAGTTGATAAGGATATTGAAAGACCATCCAAGTATTGCAGATATGATTCAGATGACCAAAATGATAGTATTGATAATGAAAGGAATGCGCAAACATAGAATCAAACTCAAAGTGTTCCGGTGAATCAAGAAAATCATGAAGAAGAAGACAATGAAAATGCAGAAGAAAGAATAGAAGCCAAAACTCCAAGGTATGTAAAGCGAAGTCATTATGAAAGTCAGATCATAGGAAACAGGAACAAAGGTGTATAGACTAGAAGAAAAATTACAGAAGAATATTAGATTATTTCAAAAACTAAGCCTAGTAATGTCAATTAAGCATGCAAAGATGGATATTGGATAGAAGCAATGAAGGAAGAACCGATGTAGATAGAGAAAAATGATACATGGATTCTTATTCCTAGACCTCAAGACAAAAATTTGATTGGAACCAAATGGGTAAGCTGGATGAATAAGGTGAAGTGATCAAGAATAAAGCAAGACTAGTATGTAAAGGATATTCACAAATGGAAGGTATTGATTTTTGAAGAAAATTTTGCCCCTGTTGCTAGAATTGAAGTTGTAAGGTTATTTCTTACTTATGCTACTTTCAAGAACTACAAAGTATATCAGATGGATGTGATGTCAACATTTTTGAATTGTGAGTTAGAAGAAGAATTTTATGTTGAGCAACCAGATGGATTTCAATTGATTGATGAAAAGGACATGGTGTGTCGGTTGAAGAAAGCACTATATGGACTCAAACAAGCCCCTAAAGCTTGGCATGCAAGACTGGATAAATATTGTTGAAGCTTGGATTTAATAAAGGTATTGTTGACAACAATTTATATTTCAAGGTGGATAAGGATAAATAATTGGTTATTGAAGTCTTTGTTGATGACATTATTTTTGAAGGTGATGATAACTTATGCATGAAATTTGTTGATAAAATGAAAAGTGAATTTGAAATATCAATGATAGGAGAACTGAAATTATTTTTAGGATTGCAAATTAATTAGTTAGATGATGGAATCTTTATTTCTCAATCCAAATATGTGAGAGAGTTACTAAAAAAGTCTGGCATGGGAGATTCAAAGCTAGTTGGTACACCCATGGTAACCGGATGCAAATTATCTCAGAATGATGATTCTCCTTAGGCTAATCAAACAAGATATAGGTCAATGATTGGTGGATTTATATATTTAACTCAAACAAGACCAAACATTATGAATGATGTGTGCATGGTTGTTAGATATCAAGTTGATCCAAAGGAATCACATGTGACTATAATAAAGATAATTTTCAGCTACTTGAAAGGAACAGTTGACTTTGGGTTATGGTATCTAAATGATGATGATCTTACTTTGAATGCCTTTACAGATGTAGATTGGGTAGGAGATGTAAATGACAGGAAAAGCACAAGTGATGGTGTGTTCTTCTTGGGAAAGAAGTTGGTGTCTTGGCTAAGTAAAAAGTAGAATTCCATATCTCTATCTACTACTGAGGCAGAATATATTGCTACTGCAAACAATTATACTCAAGTGTTGTGGATGAAGTAGATGCTAAGAGACATCAAAATTGAGTATGATGAGCTAATTTCTATATTGTGTGACAATTCAAGTGCCATAAACTTTTCTAAGAATCTGGTGCTACACTCAAAGACAAAACATATATCTATCAACTATCACTTTTTGAGAGACAAGGTGAGTGATAAAGAGGTCAGATTGGAATGTGCCTAGAAAGGAATAAATTGCAAATATCTTTACTAAACCGTTGCCTAAGGATACTTTTGAGTATCTCAGAGGCAAGTTAGGGGTAATTTCCCCTCCTAATCTAAACTAAGATGCAAGTCTTTGCATCAATCGATGGAATTACAGTTAGATCTTGTTTCAGATTGATGTTGTGGTGGCTTCTACTCAGAGGGAGTAGTCAAATGATTCAGATGATATGTGGATCAGAGCATGTGTACCTTTGCCATTGATGTCAAAGGGGGAGAAGAATCATGTGAAAAAATCTTGAAGAAAGGGGAAGAAAAATCAAGAAATGGAGAGAAGAACTAAGGGAGGAGAACTGCAAAACAAAGGGAGAGAAGTGTACTATATAAATAACTAGCTATGTTGATGGTATTATTTTTCACATAATGTGTTGCCATCAATGCCAAAGGGGAATATTTTTGTATGTTGTGGTTTTCATTTATGTCAACACTATTAGCATTAATGATTTTGAAGGCTGTATATGTCAAGCAGATTGAGAAAATTGTATAAATATATTGCAGGTAGCCAGTGAAGCTGAGAAGGTCAGAGTGATGAAAAGTTTTGTGCATTGATGATAAAAAGGCACACATTAAAGGGTTTGTTTCTAAGAATATCTAGTATGTTTTCTGAAAGTTTCAGAGGTGCACATCAAGAATTGAGGAAGTTATGAAGTTTTGTATTCCTACAATTATTCAATTACTGTAGCAGGTGTTTCTGGAAGATGAGATTGCAATTCTGGTGAAGTGAGTTGTTGTGTATGTTCTTGAGATTTTCAATGATGTTTCTAGATCATGCTCTATTAGTGTGGTATTTCCACATTGATTGGCATGTTCGTGATTGAATATTTTGCCTTGTGTTTTTTAGGTTTTCATGTTCTTGGTCGACATGATGGTGGTAGCGTGTTGCAGATCCTTTTCAAATAATATTGTATTGTTTGGCATGTTTGAGGATGTTGATTTAGGTCCTCACTATGTTGTGACTGACTTAGACTAGTGCACATTAATATTTGTTCATGTATTCAATTCAACAGAGTTTTTAATGTAAATCCATGTAGCAGATATATAAGAGCGATTGTTTACTTACTTTAAAGTATGCTCAGTGAATGTATGTGAAGTGTATATGTGAAATGTGTGAATAAATATCAGATCACTCAAGTGCAGAGTAGAGTGTGAAGAAGATTGAGTGAAGTGTGAAGAAGTGTTTTTGTGCCTAAGGGTATGTGCAAGATCATCATGGAAAAAATAGGCCCTTAAGTGGCAATGAAAACTCAGAAAAATCAGAGTTAGGCAACTTCACGTAAAAATTTGAATAAGTTATCTATATTATTTCAAAAATATGTAAAAATAGGTTCTGGGAAAATTGAATGTAGTTTCTAAACTACTAGGTTATTTTTTCTAAAAAAAAATCTATTTCGTAAAAGATTGAAATTTCAATGCAGTAACTTACTTAAATTTCAGGGAAAAAATAAGAAGTAGGTGTTTGTCTGACCACCCTAACCATAATAAAATGATAATATGATTTTATAATATTTTAGATATAAGTAGAGGACTCATGTCTGAATGTGATGCATATTTTTTCGTAATTTTTTTTCAAGTAAATAATTAATTATGAATCTTTTATTACAACTTAAAAATATATATAAAAACTCATACGTCTGACCACCTTAACTTGGTCAAAACTTCATGAAATTCATTTTTTTATCCTATAGTATGCAAAGCATAGAATGTGATGCATGTTTTGGATTCATAAAATGTGATACCATTTGAAAGCTATAGATGTTTTTCTATCAGGCTATCAATCAAGACTTTAGTCGTAATTATAATAGAAAATGAATAATAATTATTTATTAGATTCAAAGTAAAGTATAATTTATATTGGTAAAATTTGAGGAGCTCCTTTACAAATTCTTTTCGTTTCATCAATTTTGGGTAAAATAAAAGTCGTCAGCACTATGGGCGAAGTCTGGAAAAGCAAGGTAAGTTGTTAAACACGTTTTTCGTGTTAACTTCTTAGGATTGGAAGGTCCAAACAAAATTCCAAAGCAAGCCCGAGCCTAATCCCTAGGCATTAAATTTTGTGTCATCATATCAGATATCCAATATGTTTAGATATGAGTTTTAAAAACTTTATACAATTTTTAATATATAATTTCAAAACTGCAATAAAGTTTATAATTTAATATATATAATATATAATTTATGATAATCTCTTACCAAATTATGTATTTAATATATAATATTTTATATTATTATGTATAATATTTAAATATTATTTCAATATTTTAGTTCATCTATAAATATTTATATAAATATATACTACTAATATATAAAATATTTAAATATTATCTCTTTCCCTCTCTCTCTCCACCTCTCTCTCCCAAGTCTCTCACTCAATCACTCCTATCTCTCTCCCCTCTCCCCTCTCTCTCTCTCTCTCTCCCTATCCCTCTCTCCCTCAACCATAAACCCCCTCTCTCTCCCTCTCTCACTCCCACTCTCCCTCTCCTCTCACTCTCCCACTCTCCCTCTGCCTC
>CM021100.1:577020545-577146473 GCA_007115665.2 Sequoiadendron giganteum | reverse complement strand
TCTCCCCCTCTCCCTCAACCCTAAACCCTCTCTCTCTCCCTCTCTCCCTCTCCCACTCTCCCTTTCTCCTTCTCCCTCTCACTCTCCCGCTCTCCCTCTCACTCTCTCACTCTCCCACTCTGGGCTCTCTGCACCTTCCTCTCTACTCTCCTACCTCCCTCCCTCCCTCTCTCTCCCTCTCTACCTCCACCTCTCCTCCCTTTACATTCTCCCTCCCACCTCCCTCTCCTCTCCTCAATCTCCCACTCTCCCACTCTCCCACTCTCCCTTAACCCTAACCCTCTCTCTCTCCCTCTCTCCCTCCCACTCTCCCTCCCACTCTCCCTCTCTCCCTCTCCTTCTCTCCCTTTATCCCTTTATCCCTCTCTCCCTCTCCCTCTCTCAATATCCCACTCTCCCACTCTCTATCATTAGCCCTTAAGTCTATGTGGGCACAAATCGGATATCCGATTTGTAAAAATCTCATGTGTAGAGCTAAAATATTACCATTGCAAAACATTTTAAATTTTTTTCCAAATCAGATATCCGATTATATCGGATATCAGATTTTTGGGCCATAGAAAAACCCCATGTTGGTCATTTTTGTGCATTCCAACGGACCCTACATTCTATTTGCAGCACTTTGCAGGTGACAAATGCATGGTTTCAGACAGGAAGAGACAAAGATCAACTTTTTCGAGCATCTTGTACTCAAATTTTTCATAAGGAATGAATTTTTAGCATCTTTTATGAGGTATAATGGGGAGCATCATTCATTGGAAGCAACAACATAATAGAAAGCTTACAAAAGAACAAATTGAAGAATATAGACAAAGAGATAGAGAAGGTCATAGGAAGAAAAAATAAGGTATGCTAAATATTGATGAACTTGAGCCCTATGGTCTTTGAAGTGAAGAGGAATTGAATATGTTCAAGGTGAAAATGTAGAACATGATATTGAAATTGGGAATGAAAATGTTCAAATTAAGATTGAAAATGTTCAAGGTGAAAATGTTGGAATTGAAGATGTTGAACATGATATTCAAATTGGGAATGAAAATATTGAAATTAATAATGAAAATGTTCAAGGTGAAAATGTTGGAATTGAAGATGTTGAACATGATATTGAAATTGGGAATGAAATTATTAAAATTGATATTGAAAATGTTCAAGGTGAAAATGTTGGAAATGAAGATGTTGAACATAATATTGAAGCAAGTGTAAATTATATTTCACCATATTACATTAGAAATGAAGAACCTTGTGTGGAAGAGAGACATATTCCAAATTCAAGACCTTCAAGGACCCCTAAATGGTTAGTTGAAATTGATGATAACATTATAAACAATTTTGAAGGCAAGAGGTCAACACGAACTGTTCAGTTGTGAACTAGAAGACTTTTCAACCAATATTTTAGCAATAAGACATTGAACTAGAAATTCCAAATTGTTGTACAATTGCTAAAGATGCAAAATATGGGACCTTTTCTAGCCAAATTGAAGATTCGTGTGAACAAGAAGACCGAAAAAAATTCTATTCTTGTCAAAAATATTTTTAATTCTCTCAAGTCTATTGGAAAAAATAACATGGAAAAAGATAAGAGAGCTTCTTCGAGAGTCATTACAATAGCCCTAGTAATCCATCAATTGAAAAAGGCTTGCTTTATGAGACAAAATTGTATTTATTTTGACATAAATCATAAAACTTTGGATAGAGCACTTGCAAGAAGAGAAAGAATAGATGATTCTCTTCAAAATGATACATGGACTTTTGTTGGGAGGCTTCCACGTGTTGATAAGAAGCTAACTGATAATGTAAAGTAGGTAATTGAGAAAATTTGGCATGATAACTCTAGAGTATCACCCAATGAAAAGGATGTTTTAAAGTTAAGAATTGACAATCGAGACCGTACACTACATCCTAAACATTTCTTGGAATCTAGCCAAACAATGTTGTTCAACAAATTTATTAAACACATCCAAATATGGAAATATAGCAAAGGACTTTTGAAGGTTTGAAGCCATTTTATTGTGTGCCTCTTAAGATTCGTAATACTTGTTGTTGCAAATACCATGTGGAGTTTTCAATGTACGATAAACTATTATTGTATATCCATTCTACCTTGCATACTAATGAAATGTTGCAAGAGTGTGGTGCAATGCATCTTCTGAAATCATCAAGGGACTTGCTAGATCTATTTTTATGTTCTAGATATGATGGTTCCTTTTTCTATAAAAAATATTGTTTAAATGTGAAGTGCTCATGATGTGGTGGCTTGTCAAAGTTTGTTCAATGTTCTCATGAGGGTTCCAAAAATGAATTTGGAAAGAATCTTGTTGAGAAAGAGAGATATGAGATAGTCAAATATACTTTGTAGAGTGGAGGTGAAGGTTTTAGATGCGAGTTGGTTACAAAAGAATGTATTGCTGATTTTATTTCATATTTTAAGGACAATATTTTCTACAAGTATGCAAGGCATAGTCATAGGTCTCAGTGGTTGGATCAACAATTCATAATATGTAAGGACTCTTTTCCGATTGGCACTATTATATCAATGGTTGATTTTGCAGAAAAATACACATTGCAACCATAAAATGAGGTACAATCTCATTATTACAATTCCATTCAGATTGCTATTTTTGTCCACATAACATTTAGACATGCACCTGATAGTACAGAGGAGGATCGAAAGATAATCAAAGAGTATCATTTTTATGAGTGAAGATAGATCTCACTCATCCGAGTATGTCCAACATTGTTTCAAGAATTTTTTTGAGTTCTTGTAGGAGCATGATATAGCACTGGGCTGACATCTCATTTGGTCAGATAACTGCACAGGTCAATTCACGAATGCTCATATGTTTTATTGGTTGAGTAGAATGCATGTAGAGAGGGGTGTACCTAATATTTGGAGTTTTTTTGAAGTTGGGCATGGGAAAGGGGAGCATGATGGAGCAGGTGCATGTGTAAAGAGAGCTCTAGTTAAGGAGAAATTCAAGATTTTAGGAGAAAAATTCAGTGATGCATGTTCTATTGTTGATTGGTGTAGTTCAGCATTGTCACAGGGAGGGACACTTGATTCAATAGTGTGCAGATTCTTTTGGTTGGTTGAGGAGGGTACAGTGGGAGGTAGATTGGATTGTCATACAATCAAAGATTCTTCAAAGATGCATTCATTTCGAAGCTCAGATGCCAGCACATGGATCGTTTGGACACGATAGTTGGATTAATTTTGTCAGAGTTGCATTCAGTGTGAGTGGGATAAATGCGAATCAAGTGAGTGGGTGGATACATGGGTTCCATAGTATCTAAATCCTTTATCTCAAACTATATCCATGACAAATGACACAAAGGAAAGTTCACTTGATTACGACCGACTCATATCTAGTAAAACTAGGACATATTTTTGCAATTGTTGCACTGTAGGGGAATGAAGAGAGATCAGAATATCAGTTGGCTTGATGTGTGCAGGTAAAGCACAAGCTAACACAATTGATGGAAGATGATGATGGGTTCATGTATCCTACAGGTTCAGTTGTGGTTGCAGGAACTTGGTTGTGAACATACATGATTAGAAAGAATGGCATACCTACAATTGAAGACTACGAGAAACATAAAACCATTATCATGTATTCACACCTTGTTATAACAACAAATTTTAAGTTGTTGAAGCATCATGCCAAACCAAAGAAAAAACAACTATGGACACTTAGTAATGCTGATCATGAAGCAATATTGGATACTCTTAAGAAAAGAGATGACCCTTTAGGCACACTCGAATAGCATATTCAAGAATGGAAGGTACAATTCTTAGGTTCATTATGCTTAAGTTCATTAGTTTTCTTTATTTGATACTTATATTTTTTATACTATTGCAATGTAGGTGTCTTTAATAGGGATATTTTGTTTGTACTTTTGGGATATTTTTGGCATGATTGATCATGGACCTGCTGCAACAATAGCCAGCTCTGATCCTTTTGGAGAGGTATGCGACAGATTACAATAATATAGATTGGTTATTCAAAGCATCTTTTATAGTTTGCATTACCATATCATCATTAATTAGGTCATTTAGCATAATATAGATTGGTTATTCTAAGCATCTTTTATAGTTTTCATTACCAATTCATCATCATTCAGGTTGTTTAGATTAATATAGTTTTGTTAGTCTAAGCATATTTTTTGTTGCGACAATATAGATTTATCATTTGATAACTTTTGTGATATTCCTGGCATGATTGATCATGGACCTATTGCAACAATAGGCAAATCTGATCCTTTTGGAGAAGTATGCGACACATTACAATAATATAGATTGGTTATTCTAAGCATCTTTTCTATTCTATGTAGTTTAACTTCTACCTTGATGGTTTGTATAGGTTCTTGTCACTCCAGAACGTCAGCATACTACTCTTGTGGAAGACTGTACCCTGAATGCCGTCAATAGGAAATTTTTGTAAAATTTAAATTTTGAAATGTGAAACAATGTAAAAAGGTCATAACTATGTATAGGCATAATCTATATCTAGTGATATTTTTTGAAATATGGGTCAAATGTTTGGCATTGTATAAAGGGTATGTTTAAAATGTAAAGAGCTTTTTATACTTAATCGAGCTACAACCGAAGATTTTCTTCCTAGTTCTTTCCTGTCGGTATGCTCGTTTGAACCAGGTTTTGTAATATCTCTTATTTATATATAATAAATTACAGTGGCTTGCCACTTTTTCTAAAAACAAAAATGTAAAAAGTTCATGTGAAGGTCATTTCCCATGTAATTGATTCTTTGATCTAGAAAAATGGAAACAAGGTATTTGGGTGTGCATAATGTTCAAGTTGATTGGGTAATATTTTTCTGATGCAAGAGCTAGGTGGCTTTAAACAACACAATTACAATTAAAGATGATTTAAACTCCAATTTGATTGTCAAAACCAAACTTGGGTGAAACTTCACTCCCCAAACCTTGCCACACCCTATAAAATAATCAAACACATCTATTAGGACTTGCAGAAGCTTGATCCAACCTTAAATATTTTTGCCCCCACATTTCATTGACATTAGCAGGTTGTAACCACCATTTTTCACCTAATTTCACTCATTTTTGCCATGCATGGCAACTGACCAACTCAACTACAGACCTTTCCAACTCTTTAAATCCACATATTCACCTTATATAGTCCTAATAACATCTACCATGGCCATACCATCGAGCTACAGACCGTACAATAGATGGTATGGCCTTTTAGAACTTTGGACTCTTAAGGGAAATCGTCGGTCAAATGTAGGTTGGTGTGATTCGGCGTATATGAGTGCAAAAGAGTACCATACCTAGTGTAAACATTCCCATCTAGATGTGTTGGAACAGTTTGTTTGGTCATACGAGTTGGAGAATGAAAGTTGCACCACTTTGCAACTTTACACTACTTGCATTTGACAACTTTTCCCTCAATTGAAAACTCATCACCATGGGAAAACGTCTCTGAGATAGAAAAAACCGAGAGATGTTATTTTATATAGTCCCAACATAATCCCATAGCCTCAGATAGAGAGTCTGTAAGCATCACGATTTTTGAGTAACAGTCCGTCAAGGATTTCTGCCCTTCTACACTTTGGACTCTTAAGGGATTTCACTGATTGAACGTAGCTCAGACTACTTCGGCTTATTTGGGTGTGAAAGGAAACCATAAATAACCTAAATGTACCCATCTAGACATGATGGAATGGTCGTTTTGGTCATACGAGTTGTAGAACAAGATTTATTGATGCCCTTACAAGTAGTTTCCAGCCTCCAATCGAACTCCGATGCTGATTTTTGTGTGAAAAAATAGTCAAACACCTTTATTTCAACCCTACCACAACTTCTAGACTCCTATCTTTCACTTCCCTTTACAATTTTAATAATTTTCCTTCAAAAGACTACATGGCAATTTTAACAATTTTGAAGCAAGAATGCATTTTTGGCATATTGGACCCCTAGACTCAAAATTTCAACTTAATAAACCTTAAATGGACTTCATTGACCTTATTTAGCATAAATAGATCACACCTAACCTCTCAACCTATCAACCTTCAACTATGTAATCTTGCAAATAGTAGATTAGGTGGGAAACTAGAGAGGAAGAGTTGATGGTGAGTGGCCTAGTGAAGGCTAGAGAAGAAGAGTTTGAGGAATATGGTGTTAGGACAGGGGATTGTCCTTGGTTGTCATATTTGGTTGTGTGGTAGATATATTCTACTATGGGGATGTTTCTAACCATAAAGAACCTGAGAAAGATTGTGAAGAGAAGAGTTGAAGGGCAGAGACACATATCTAGTTGGCAAAAGCTTATGGAAGAGCATGAAATAGAGATACTAATATATGGATGTTTAGCTTTGTGTATTGAATTTTTGTGTCCAAGTGTCAAAGCTTGGGAAACACCATTTGTAGGTGTCAATGAAGAAAAATAGCAGCAAGAAGATCCATTTGAGAAGGATCAAGCATGGCAAGACCAAGACAACATAAAGCATGAAGGGTACAAAATCCCTCGGATGAAGATTTCCATGCAAGTGACTTGGAGCGGGTTTGAATGGATTGTGAAGAAGATAGGAGTAGACCTATGGAGTGATTTATGGGGCATAAATATTTTGTACTTGGGGAGTATGGTGCAGGAGCACCTAAAACATGTAAGATTTCATAGATTGACAAGGCCATTTCTCCTTCTATATAGGTTGTACCTCAAAGGAATGGGCATGAATTAGATAGGGGTAGGCGTAGGAACAAGTTTTTAGGGGTGATAAATGGATTAGAGTGGTCTGAGAAGGATGCTTTGTTAAGAAACACAGATGTTTGTGTCTTTTGAGTAAGGCTAGAGAGTGAGTTTTTGAAAAGTTGAATGAAAATAGGTTGGAACTTGTTGGAAACTATTGGAATAGGTGTATTTAATGGTGATTAAGAGGTTTGAGTGATTAAGAGTAACCCAAGAAGAGTAAAAGTGTGAAACCCTAGTTGGAATGAGAAAAAACAAGGGAAAATTGGTGCTTTTACAAAGAAAGTGTAAGCCAAATTATGGGGCAGCATAATACAATGATGTTTTAAGTTTAAGTAGACAAAATAAAGAGGGAATGAAGTGGTTTTAGGATTGAGTGAGGTCATAGAATACAACTTCCAATAAGCCCTACCAACAAGCCAGTGAACTGTTTGATAAAAAGCTTTGGTAGACATGTATGAAAAGTGTGGTAGCATAGACAAGGCAGTGGACTATTTGAAAAAAAAGCCTCAAAGAAATTTGGTCTCATAGAATTCCATGACAAGCAAATGCAATTGACAACTGCTCCTAGTTTTTCGTTATGCAATGTGAAGTAATTGCATAACTGCTTAGGTTGACTTTGTAAAAACTATATTGTAATTGAAATTTTTTCATCTATCAACATCTAGTTGTTAGTCATGCAATGTGAAGTAATTCTTTGAGTTTGAAAGATGTGCAATGCAATGTATTCAGTGATATAAATATAAACTACATAAGATAACCATTCTTTTTTATGCTATTGTACATTGATATTTAACCATTGCTCAAGATTTAAAAAAATCAAAGAGTTTAATCATGCACATGAGGAACAAATTAAATTTTGATTGTCAACTTCTATATATCAAATTATCCAATAATCAAGTGTATGTCCATATACAAAAATGGCATCGACGCCAACTCAAACAAAGTTTTACAAAATTTGGCATATGCCATCTCAATATATATTCAAAATTTACATGCCAAAATGTCTATCTCATGTCTTAAACTACTAGTGGATCATCAAAATGGAGCCTCTTTGAAGGACTCGTTGGATCTGAAGGTAGTTGCACAAGAAAAATTCAAACCACAATTGAGATTAGTTATACTATATAATTTAAAATCGAATAATTAACATCAAAATCAATATACATTGAATTTTAATTGAACTCTAAAATTGAAAACTTGATTACCTAAAATATTAGTCTCTTCAAAGGGTCAGGAGTCCTAGAATATAACACAAACCAACTTTTGAAATTCCAATCTATATATGTGAACAAAAACATAAAATTGATCCAAGTTAGCATACGATTATTGGTAATAGGAACATATTTACCAAACACAAAATAATATAAACACATACCTGTTTAGGTTGATCTTTTTCTTTATCTCCTTTAGGTGTTTCGACACCTCCTCCTTGAGGTGTTCCAATACCTACTCCTTCAAGCGTTGTGTCACTTGTCAAGAACAATGTATAGCTCATAATCGCCTATACATAAAAATGACAAGTACATATGAAACTACCAATCTATGTCGATGTATGTATAATCAATATAGGATATTTAAAATCTTAATTCAATCCAATTTGAGCTGAATTACCTTCCCCTTATCTAAATTTTCACCTCCATAGTTTGGATGAGGCTGCACCTCACTCGCACTAGGTATTTCCTACAAGAGGAAAATAAGATAAACATACAAGTTATTATATAATTTCATTAATGACAATTCAAATGACAAGCAAGTATATAATAAAAAATGTAAACGAGTGAGTGAAAAAATATATATTGTGTGCATGTCGAGGCCAAATGAAATGGCACTAAGGGTCCTATCAGTCACCTCTATGAGCTCCTCCTCAAACATTATCTATTAAATAGACCATGTAAATAAATATCAGTACTTGATACTATCTCTTATTAATATTAATTTAAAAACAAATGCAAATTATGAATTTACAAATTAAATCTTATTTGTTTCACTATTCCAACATCCCCCTCTCTAGCAGAAGAGGACTTTGTAGGGTGCACTCCACTCCCTTATGACTGATCTATAATATCCACATCATGGAGGTCATAATAAGAAGTGTCCAAAGGATGCTCAACGGGTGTACAAGAGGACCCAAGCATATCTAGTGGCACATAGTGCAAGTATGTGGCACAAAAATATGTGGACCTGAGGAGGATGATGCAGTAGCACTCGAGCCTTTGCCAACATCACTAGAATGTGGTTGAGCTACTGTAGAAGCATGCAAAACTAAATGACCACTCAAAGAGTGAATAGCCTGAATAGTTTGTGTGGTTGCATCCTAGATAATCTTTGGATGATATATTGGAGGTGGCAGTGGAAGGGGAGGAGGGGGAACACATGGGCATGGGACTACTCTAACTGCCCCTGGTCTATCCTGGGGCATACCTCCATGGACCCCAACAAAATAGGGGGACTCAAACTCCCAAGGGCATCCTGGTCTTGGCCCTATTTTCCAAGAAATAAGGTGTCGAGGATAAAACATTAAATAATTTATTTGTTTGCTAGTTTCAATTTCTTAGAAATTATTAAAAATCGGCCATGAAATGCATAATTTAGGAAATTAGGTGCTTAATCATGTCCAATAAATTTAGGGGATAAAAACATAGCGTGAAATTATCAAGGGTGAAAATTTACAATGCTGCAATTTGCAACATTTTATAAACACCTAGGGAAGATCATTGGATGAAAAGGGTGGTGCTCTAGGCCAACCCCTTCATAGGACCAACTTTATGCTCATGTAAATAATTGAGCACAATAATCCTCAAACATATAGATACTCTAGAATTATGTGATGCAAAATTAGAATCATTGTATGTGCTCCCAATCATAGTGTTCTTAACATACTCTTCCTTAAATGCAAATATTTTTTAATAATTTAATAAATGAAAGGATGATTCAAATGAATATAATTGAATGCCTTCAAATACAAGTACATAGAAATAATCACACTATAAACATGTACCATGTTTTTTCAAGGTGGAAAAAAAGGTGGGGGTTAGCCAAAATTAGAATTATTTTTAAAATTGTGGGGGTTAATTTGTAGGTATTTGATTAATTTCACATCTAGAGGATTGAAGTAAGACATGAAAGCACACATATAATGAATGTTTGATTATGGGTGGAAATAATAGGCATAATAAATATCATATATCTATAAATGTGTGTGGATATATATAATATTGAGCTAACTATATGAAAATGTACAAATGGAGATGAGTAACTAAGAACCTTAATCCAAGGTCCACTAGGATCACCCACTAAGAGTTTTCAAAAGTGAAACATGCAAATCCATGACAAGTTAGCTTGAGACATGAAGGGAAATAAAATATTTTTGTTTTTCAAATAAGTTGGAGAATCACCAGGTGTTTTTTATGGCTACAACATGACATGAAATCAACAAGATCAACCATAATGGTAGTGTAGGTGTGAAAGTGTCTTTTTCTAGACTAGTGTACATGTGCTTCTTATTCACACCTAGTTAATTAAAATTTTACTTAGGGACTTATACTATGTCTTAATTCATGTGTGTGAGACTTGTTAGGACACTTGTCACATGAAAATTTAGGGTTCTCACCTACCCCAACTACCTTCTCATCTCAACCTTTCTTATATATACAAGAGTCTCTATTTGCATTTTTGTTATATTAGTATTTGGCAATTTAGAATTTATTGTGTATTTCCAACTTATGGAAGGATATTTAGTGTTTTAGAAGACTCCTGTTTTTATGAGGTTCTTTTAGAAACTTCAAAAATGGTATTGGATCTCTAAATTTGCAAGCCTCTTCCTTTTTTGGGAGAAATTATCAAGTTTTTTTATTGGTGCATCCTCGCCTAAATTAAACCTCATTATAGATTTCAGAAGGCTCAAAGCTATATGGATCAATAGTAAATTCAAGGGGGTTTAGTGGATATATATAAATTTCCTTTTCTACATCCTTTCTAGTCTATGTGTTGTTTATAGTGTGTCTATATGATCATTGTACCAAATTTGCAATCTTTGTGCAAGGTATCACTTTTGCATTTTAGACATTTTCATTAATAGTTTGTAGGTGTACTAATTATCTATGTACTACATGGTGCCTATTGTATTGGTACCTTGCTATCCTTTTCCATATATCCCCTTTTTTAGATAGTCCTAGTTGTATTTCACACATATCCCAAGATCTAGACAATAGTATTCAAAAATTCATCTAGGCCCATTTTTTGTCATTATGCAATGTCAATCTTGAAAATGTATTCCATTTTTGGGGCCTTCGAAAATTTGTCCAACCTATTTTTAGGGGTGCACCTTTGACATGGGCCCCTTTAATATAGTCTTCAATTCTATTTTCTTAGGATGCATGGATTTTATAAGCCATGTGGACTTTGGCCATGACCCTAGTTTATTGTTTGGCTTATAGACCATACACATTAGTGTAATGGCATGATTTTTTACCCTAAGAAAGTTCCCCATTTATTTACCCTTACCTTAGAAATTATAATTCTGATGATGCAAACCTGTCATCATCAGCTTATTTCTTCTACATGGCCTTGTCTTTTTGTATTGGTGGAGAAATTTTTGTCAGGGACACACATGTCCATGCATTGGCTTCCATCCTTATAGGGTTCTTGCCTCTAGAATTTGCAAAGGCATTAGGTTTTTGGTTGGATACGAAGCTAACATCTTTTGTCTACCCTTAACTAACAAAAAATGACTAGTTACCTCCATTTCAAGCATTCAAATTAATTCCCTCACTCCATGCAGATTTCTCATTCCTTCATAAAAAAAATAACTCTCTCAAGCTCATTACTATAGTTCCATAGCATAATCTTCTTAGTAGGTGACTTATTATCTAAAGAAAGAGAATTCTTAGATACTTAGAAAGCATGATCATCATAATTGGGAAATAAACATCTCTTTATTGTTTTAGATAAGTTAAGCAACATTTATAGGGTGTTGTACCCTTAACAAATTGAGCCACTAGGGCCAAAAAAGATCAAGTCCAAAAAACATAAAGTACCAAAGCCAAAAAACAAAAAAAGTAGACTAATAGTCGAAGAGCACCAACAACAGCAATAGAACATCAGGCATTCTCCCAATTTTGGGAGAGAGCATTAATAGCATCATCACTGACCAGTTCAGGGCCATCTTCACCAATCTTCATGTCCACATCATCCTTGAAGACAACAGAGAGGGTGTCGGTGACACAGTGAACCAACTTGAAGGTGAACCTAGTTAGGCCTTTAAACTTATTTTCCATCTTCTCCATCCTTTCCTACAACACATAGAGCTCCTCCCCTTCTTCCCCTGCCTTAACAGTATTGATGCACTCCACATCCGAGTCAAAAGGCTGGGACACCAAGTTCTCACCATGCACTTTTTTGAGATCCAACATGGTGTGAGGCCCTTCATAAAATTCTTCCTCAGTGTCCTTTGACTCCTCCTCGTTCCCATCACCTTTGCTATCAGATCACTCATCATCAATATCCAACTCATTTAACTACATTTTCTTGTTACTTTTAGCCAATTTTCGCGACCTCTTGATTTTGGTCATCTCAATCCTCGTTTCCACCATCACAACCACCATATTTTTTCCCTTACAATCCTTCCCCGCCATATTATTACCTCTGCTCTTTGTGGTTGACAACTCCGTCAAAACCTTCCCCTCATCTTTCACTTTATTTTTGGTGGTAGATTTGTTGACCGTCTTAGCAAGGCCAGCCTTCAATTCATAGAGTCTAGCCAAAACAGTCGACTAGGCTAACCCAATATTTCCTTTAATCTTCTTTGGAGCATGTTTAGGTTTTGGGGTTTCTAGAGGGGTTTTCCTTTTGGGCCCCTTAGACTCGGCTGAGGAAATTTGCATAGGGGGTTCAATTTTCTCAATTCTAATGGCAGAGATTGGTTTAGGTGGGTAGAGAGAAAGATGAAAGTGGTAGAGCCTCAAAATGAGGCCTTGATGAAGCAGTAGAGGAGAACATCTCTTTATTGTTGGTTCTAGTGGTAAATAGGAATACTCTATAGATCTCTTTGCCATAGAAATAGAATATCAGTTGCACTAAATAGTACTTGTATCAAAATTAAATATATTTCCTACATAAACAATCTTAGCTATAATTACAATTCCTCTAACCATATTACACATTTCAATACCAAAAACTACATGTAAACTTGCATCATTAAGTTTAGTCATTGATAAAATCTTTTATGATAAACCTAAGATGTGTAGAACTCCATTGATCCCCTTCACTCTACCATTAGATAATCAAATAATAACCTAACCATGGTCACCAATATTAAGATAAGAGTTCTTACCAAGGTATACCTTCCAACCATCATATTCTCATGTGGAAGGAAGGTCCATAATCTATCGTCCATACATTCTCATGTGCATGGGTTTCCAAGGTTGCAAGTAAGGCATGCATCTTATCCATCTTCCTAAGAAGATTTATTAGATTCATCATTGGTGTCATTTTTTCTATTATTTTTCTCCTCCTTGCAATCTCTTCTAAAGTTCCTATTCTTGCCACAATTCCAACACTTTAACTTTTAATTTCTAGGAAATTTAGATCTCCCATGAGATTTGTATTTATTCTTATCCTTCTTCTTATCTTTATCAATTCGTCCTCCATTAAAAACCAAGGCGTCCTTAATAATTTAAGATATTTCTACTTCATCACCTCTAAGAGTAAAGTAGTCATGACCTCATCAAGAAATAATTTCTTGACATTGCTTCCAATGGTCATTACCAAGTTGTCTGATAAAATTAGAAAAGAACACAAAAGGGAAACAATAATCTTCTTCCATTTTATCTCATATAAAGTGCAACTAGGTCATGATTATATTAAATATGTTCAAATAATTAGCCATAAAATCAACATTACTAATCATAAAAGTATACAACTTCTTCCTTGTAAAAAAATAGTAACCATGGATTGAGCTTGGTATAAATCTTCCAATCTTTTTTTTAGGGTTTTAGAAATGGTTATTTCATAAACATTTAAGAATACCAAATATTCCAAACAAATTTTAAGGAGGCTCATTTCCTTTGTATCTAATATATCCTAGTCATATTGTGACATTGTAGTTAGTTTACATCTAGATATTGCATCACATAGATCGTAATATATGAGAAAACCCTCCATCTTGGGCTTCCACATCTCAAATTTTATGTTGTTAAATCTCTCTACTTCTAGTATTGATATGCTTTCCATTTTCTTGCAACATGATCCCCTTTTATGCAAGCTTCCACATAAACTAAGATGAGATTAAAAAAATACTTGTTTCTAACACCTAGGACTTTAGTTGATCAGGATTTGATGTCAAATGAAAGGAAGTAGAGGTGCAAAAAAAATTCCTACACTAATTTATGAGAAAATAAATATGGAAAATAAATTTAAACTTGTGGTTATTGGTAAAAGTAATACAAAAATAATAATATAGCCATGAAAATATTGTGTATGTTGGAAAAATCTTTATGGAAGAAAAATATCACACTTCAAAGCATGAATCACTTATATTATGAGCAACAAAAAATAGAATAAAATAAATGTAGACATGACCTTACAAGAGTATCACCAACTTTGATTATGGATTAATTTTGATAGTATAATGATATCCATAAAATACACTATGCAAGGTACATCTCAAGAATATAATATATAAGATATCCAGTAAATGAAATCAAGTGGTAAACCAGAAGCGATGGATCATTATCATGATTTGAAATGCTGATCAAATAATGGGCCAAAATTCCAACACCCTTCCTAGTATTGTTCATTAAGACTAAAACCAAAATATGCTCTTACACTTTACATACCACATCATTAGTTGTCATATGTTAGTCCCCATTTTGGACACCATTGTCTCCATTTAAATATGTCTTATGGTGTGTCATACATACATTATAAGTTGGATAACCTAGTCAAGTCAATAATGTAAACCCGCTCACATGCTCTTTTGCAAATCATAGATTCTCTTACATACTATCTTTGTCATAGATGCTCTTATATATGCTTCATGGAAATATATTCTCTTATAGACACTTACACATATCATAATTAGACATACACATGGCATAATATCCAAGTCATAAGTGAGATGATGTATTCTAAAAAGGCTTTACAATAATAAAGTTTATACATGTCATAATAAGGCATACACATGAAATAATAATTAAATTATAATCAAGAGGCATCTATCCCAAAAAACAAACTTAAATAATTAGACCAAAAATCATTCTACACTAATAGAAAACAAAAAATATCATGTTGTGACCATATATATCAAAACTAGAACATAAAAGAAACTAAAACTATAACTCTTAAATAAATAAAATAACTTAAAATTGATATCTCCATTTTTTTAATACATATATTTAAAATATCTATATTAATATATAAATCAAAATCAGACATATATCTCAACAAAATATACAAAACATTACTGTTCCAAACTTATATAAGATACGCTCCCTTCTCCATGGACTAAAATTCATATATCTCGCCTTACAAGAAAGAAAATCAAAAGGATTTGATGTGAGTGCATGAGAGAAGGTGTAAGTATTTATACAAAGGAAAAATATGCATGCTATTCACAAACGAAGCCAATTATCTTGTTTCTAAGATATGGCTTTGCAAAGAGCAGATCCCTCTAAATTTGGCACTCTAAAACTTCGTAAACTTAATCCATGATTGTGCCATCTTCGGCTATTATCATTCTATGTATCTTCACTACTATTTAAACTTACTTGGCTAAGAGGTTTCCCAGCTTATTCCATTCAAACTCCTTAAAAGTAGAGAAGATCACTAACTTTTCATTAAATATTTTTTTAGTTCCTTACTATGATTACGTGATGGCTTAAGTTGGAATACACCATTATTATTCTACATAATCTTTTCCTTTTGGCTAGGAAGAGGTCTTTTATCTATATGGATGATATTTTGGCAAATTTTAAACAATGGGTAGAGGAGAATATTTAAATGTTTTAGAATAATAAAGTTGGGAATAAGTGTTTATAATTATATTAAAGTAAAGTTAAATTTAGAAAAGTGTGTATTTTAAGTTGATAGTGTTTATTTATTATGATTTATTATATTTTAAAGGGATATTGAGGTGGATGATTAGAAAAATAATTTGTTAACATGTTTTTTTTAAAGATGTTGTAACATCATAATCTTCAAAGAAAAATGAAATTTATTAGATTTTCTAAAATCTAATTAGCAAAGAAGACATTACGATTCACATGACAACTAAAGGAATATATGTTAAGTTTGAATAGAATGAAGATTGTAAAAAGGTATTGGAGATTATGAAATAATAATTGTTGAATACTCTAATATTCATGCATGCTATTCATGGCAAACTTTTAAATTGTTGTATGTTTTATTCATAAAATATTCTATTGGAAGTCAATTGATTCAAAATAAAAATATAAAAGAACATTTAGCATATTACATTACTTGTACATTATTTGTTTATGAGACATGGTATACACCTATGTAGAGATTATGTTTGACAATTTTCTTCTCATGACAAAATCTTAGACATTACATGATCCATGCTAAAACATGTGTCATATTAAGATAAAATACTTTGAAATAAATGTTCTCAAAAGATAATGTATTGAGTAGTGTTGCAAATTAGGTGATTATGTTTTTTGAGTTTGATCTTAAATTCAGCTCCCAAATTTCAAGAAAATGATAAGTCATCATTAATCAATTAGTTGTACTACTTCCCCTTCTCATGCAGTATTAGATGCTCCATTCTTTAATGAGGATATTTTAGATATTGATACCTCCTCTCTTTGGACTATATTTTTTTATGGATCTAGATGCATGATTAGTTTAGAAGGAAGCAATGACTTTGATCACTCCTTTACATGACCTCATATTATCATCATTTTTACTTTCTATTTAATGCACTAATCATGTGTTTGAGTATGATGCATTGATTGTTAGATTGGAAGCCACCATATATCTCAATATTAAATCCATCATTATGCATTATGACTCCAAACATATTACAAAACATACAATAGGAGATTATAAAGATAAGGAAGACAAAGTAATCTAATAAAGTTAAATACCTTTCAATTTCTTGCATCTTTTGATTCATACAATATTGATGTTATCTTATATAAATAAAATCTACATGTTGATGCAATGGTTAGTGTCACTTCCTTGATGATAATTGAATATTATAACACTAATTTTATTGTGATCATGTATGGATTAAATAAAAAATATATTCATATTACATCTTGCATGGTTTTTGGACTATTTATGTGTATACCTAGTTATAGCCCCTTTCCATTTATCATAGCTTCAAGTACTTTCTATTTTGTCTTTATTCCTTATTTTAGTCTCTTTTCCATAGTTTTAATTTTATACCTACTTCCCAAGTTGCTTTCTTTACTAAATTTTGTGTGCTTGTACTTTTGGATGCCACAATGGAGGCATATGCATATCTTGGTACTCTATATACTTTCATGAATGTTATTAGACCACTACGGGTTTCACAACCATATTACTTCCTATGCTAGGGGCAACATCCTTATTCACCAATACCATATCTATCACATGTTCTTATAATTTATGCATTCTTTATAGTCATTACTATATGCTTGCATTGTTATATGATATGATGGATATAAGGATAATATTTAAATATTTATAATTCTATAAATTAAACTTAGGGGACAGGACCCATTGGCTGAGCACCCTAACTTCATACTTCTAATTACCCTACGTGGAAATTTTAAATGACTCCCAATTTTCTACAATAGCTTACTTGGAAATTCCCCTGCTTATAACTAAGGTTTCAGGGCCACATCATCAAATATGATGCCACATCAGCATGCTTTTTGTCAAGGTGTCCAAAAAGGCCCAAAAAGAGAGAGACCAATACTTGTGCATTCACAGCATGTTTTATTGAGTGTTGATGTGGCATCATATGATTGGTTTATTTTTAGATCAAAGGAATACTTTTTGTTTAATTATGGGTAGTCATCATCAACACTAACAACTTTAAAGTCACAACTATTGGTCCAATATTGATAAAAATATTGGGAATTATATAGAAAAATATTATCACAACTATTGAAACATGCTCAAGTACTTGGTCTTCTCCCCTAAACATTAAAAATTTACATTTTAAGCTGACAATGCTCACTTATTATGATTTTTATTTTATTTTAAAGGGATGATTAAGTAGATTATAATAATAATAATCTATTTTTAACATGTCTCCTTTGATAAAAAAAAACATAATATTATACCCTTTAAGGGAAAATGAAATCCATTAGATGTGTTATAATCCAAATAGAAAATAAGACACTACAATTCATAAGGTTGCTAAAAAATTATTTTAAGTTTGAATAAAATGAATATTGTCAAAAAGTATTTGAGAACTGGAAGGAAGAATTTTGTTGGGAATTCTATGCTTGGGAGATAGAACAAAAAACTTCCTCACTCTCATTCAAGGACAAGCTCTAGATATCTCAACCTCAAGTATGCAAAGGAGAAAGAGATCTTGCAATAGGGTTATCCTAGGGTTTGATTGTAGACTAATGAGGGGTTCACCACCAAGATCGAGCTTGGAAATACTAATGAAATGCAAATAAAAATTCTTAAACCTAATGCAACGCAATCTTTCACTAAATAACCTAGAAAAGTATGTAAAATAGAACAAAAAGTTGCAAGACAAAATGTGTGCACCTAGAAATCTGAAGATCTAAATGAATGAAGGCCTAAAATGATGAAAACACTAATTTTAAAGCATGTTGGGACTAATACGCCAGTCTGGGTGATTTAGTCCCAAATCTGGGTTTCTATGCAAAAAGTGAAATCTGGCAAATGGGTGTCTGAAACTACAAAACCTGAAAAAATGACCTATAATGGGACTCATATGCCAAAAATGGCGTAATAGTAAAGTTAGGGTTTTTTGAAACTTCAACGTTTGAATCTTCTCCTTAATGTATGTTGTGTCTTCTCCAATTGATTTTTGGATCCGAAACCTTGATTTGCAACTTGTAGAAGTATTTCAATGATCTTCAATGCAAGGTGAAAACTTTGACAACTTTCTCCAAACTTTATCTTCAATGTGTATTCAACCTAGAAATGCAAATCACACACTAAAGAGGGGAAAATGTTGTTTGTGGAAAGGGGTTTTCCTTTGTCACACCCAGTTTTGGTAATCAAATCTTGTAATGGAATGAAATAGGAAAAGAGAAAGATGAATGAACAACATACGATGTTACAAATCACCAAACCCTAGCAATAAAGTGTTGCAAACATCTATGAAGTGGATCCAATGGATGTAGATCTTGACTCTTGCTTGAGTGTGATAGATCTTGAATTGAATGCTAGCTTGAATCATGAAATCCTACATCACAATTGTTAACTCAAAAAAGAACATGATGCATGATGAATTTGACATGATGTTTGATGCTTGAATAATGCTCTAAAACACTTAATAATTTTCCCTTGAAGACTCTTGAATGCTCTTGTAAACAATTGAATGCTCTTGTGAACTCAAATTTTCTATTATGAATGCTCTAGTGAACTAAAATTTTCTATTATGAATGCTCTCACAAAAATTTTAAGTGAAAATGAGTGAAAGAACCTTGTATGTATACTTAATTATGCCAAAATTCATGAAATTACAACAGTACAAGCCGACATCAGATCTAGGAGGATAAAATCCCACCAAGAATTTGAATAAATTTTAATTTTGGGCCACATGGGACTCATATGCCCAAGGTGGCATATGAGTCCCATTAGGCATAAATTATGGGACCATTTTCAAAAATGCTTTGAAAGGTGTAAAATCCAGATTGGGACCTAAAACCCTAGGTGGGACTCATTCCCAAGGTGGCGTATGACTCCCAGACCAAAAAATTTGGGCCACACAAACTAGAAACACCTGAATTATGATTGGATGTTGATTTGTGTCAGGATCATTCTTGAAAAGATGCATTAAATGAGGCTTGTGGATGCAAAATAAGGACAATTAAACCATAAAGAACCCAAATTATTAATGACAACCCTAAAAAAGTGTAAAAGTGTGTTACAACACTTTACAACACCCTAAATAAGGTATGATTATGTTTATTTAGTTTACAAGGGCCTAAGACATAATGTGAGTGATAAACACATTACAACACTAAGCCAAGGCATCATTAAGCTCAATTTATAAGGAGGGTCCAAACAAGTGTGAAAATGTCATTGACGACATTTTTCGACACTACAAGAACATGGAACAATATTTTTTGAATTCATAAGAAATGAAGGTGGACAACTATTAAATGAAAACTAGTTTTAGCAATAAATTTTATTTTTAACAATGCATAACCAAATGGAGATTACAAGAAATTAAATTAGTAGCTCAAAGAAATATGAAATAGAAGAAATAAATATACATAACACAGTTTATGTGGAGAAACACTTTCATGAAAAAAATCCACCAAAAAGAGAGGCCCAAGTCTATAGAATATTCATAAATAAATATTAAATGCATTCCTTTAGTACCTCTGTAAATAGAAGTTTCTTACTTTCTAATTCAATTAAATTACTACCACCTTAAGCCCTACTTATATAGAATTTTCACCCTCTAAATTGGGTGCCCAAGTTGGTTATCATATCTATCACCTCTCAAAAATACAAGCATTAATGAGATAAGATAATGTAGGTTGCAACCACATTACTAACCTATCAAATTTGGGTGCCTAGTTTGTTGTTAGTTCCTATGTGGTTATTGTTTTGACCATAAAATCTTAATAATAACCATTCAAGGTTTCATAACAATCTCATGGGAAGTTGGGAACCAAAACCACCATAACGTTCAAGATTCTTATTTGTTAAATACTAATTTCTTCCTAGTATTTAAAATTAACTACTAACCCCTAATAAAAATTAATTATCATGATACTAATAAAAGCTTGATGGTAAAAATAATTATTATTGATGGTGAATTTTTCACACTTATGAATTATTTTTAGGAGTTAATGGTGAATCCCACCACCCCTAGGAGTAGTTGCTAGACCAAAAATATCTTCCACAAGAGAGAAAATGGAAAGAATAGCTTGCTATCATTATGCTATCATTATGGATGCTAGATTGCCAGATCGAATATGTAATGTAAATATGATACCGTTATTATAAAGGCAAGTTGTGAGATAGGATTAGACAAGATCTTTACATGTGTCTTAATCAATGAGACAACTACCTTAACAATATTAAATGACCTAAGACACAAGCATTAAATAAAATCTAACTAGATAAAATAGGATAAGATCTTATCTAGACAACGAAGACTTCTATGAAACCACACCTAGGAACTAAGTGAACTTAACATTTAAACGGGACCTAGATAGACCTAAAACACCTATTTACATCAATATCCCCCCTTAACAACAAATTAAGGAAGATTATTATGTAAATATGCAAAGATGAAGATGGTTCCCAGTTACAAGGCCATTCTAGGTATCCTATACAAATGAAATATCTCACAAATAGAGAAAAGGAGAAAACCTAGTGGGACAAAACTCCTCTCTAAAAAAGAGAAAAGATACAAAGAAAGATGATATATGGAGGACTCAATGATACCCCCCAAGGAATACATCCATCATTTATATACAATCAATGAACCCCCATAAGAGGGAGAGAGAGAGAGAGAGAGAGGATATCCCCCATAATATACAATCTCCTAAAAATGGTGAATGCTTGAAGAAAAAATAGAATCCAATGCCTACAAACAATGTTTCTCCCCTTGGTAAGAATATATAGACCAAGTACAAATGCAAGAATTCTTACCATTCTAGATAAAAATTGGTAGGAAGATGACCCATATGTATGAAGAGTGTGTCTCAGAAATTTTCTCATGTGTTGCTAAGTTCTTTGAAGATGATGCCACAATCCAATCACGTGCATGCCCAATCATAATAAAATGTGACAAACTAGGAACAAATGGAAATAAATATTGAACTAACTCCAAAGAAAAATATGAAGTGACAATAGTTGTGCCTTGAATGACATCACATAAGAGAGATAAACCCTCAAATTGGTCTTCTAAATATGAAATGTGAGACACCACAAACAAAGATACAATGTCTGATAAATAGGAATCCCAATCAGGAAGACAATTAGATACCTATTGTAATGAATCACTAATTTATCAATGAATCATCAATAGAAGATGAATGTGTGATCTTAATTGGAGAAGTAGGAGTTGTAAGAGAATTCTTTAGGATCATCAAGATGCTCAAGTTCTACATCATATTCAAACTCCTTTAAGTTTTCATCATCAAACAGTAAATTGTCAACAACATCAAGTGGAATGAGGCAATCTGAACCATAATCATCTAGGAATGGAGGATTATGTAGATTACAAAAAATATCCCAAATCTTGGTCCAAATTGTGCATGGGAATATAATTCCTAAAATATGCTTGTAGGTCTCTCTAAATATGCTTGCACTATTTAACTAAAACTATGATATGAGCATTCTTATTACCCCAAACTGAATTCTTCCATGTTGTTTCTAGCTCGGTTATGAGTCCATAAAGATGAGGAAAAATATTTATCCACCTACAATTTTGTAGGATTCTTTTTTGCCAAGACTCATAATTATCCTTAGTCAGAATGATTATAGAAGGATGAGTTACATAACCCATGATTAAAACAATGATACACTTCTCAAATGATAAAATATGAGATCAATATGTATGAAATGTGGCTAAATGAAGTATAATGATCAAAACAACACCCTACCAACTACCAAATATCTAAGTAATCCTTTAGAATACCCATCAAGAAAGAACTGAAATCATAATATACTTGGGACAAAAATAGAAAAAGTGCATGTATGGTTGGATAGAGCTCCTCAATACCTTTCCAACACTGTAAGAATAAAAAAAATCAGAGATCATGGAAATGATTATGAGCTCAGGAGCCAAAAAAAAAAGATCTGACTTCAATGAGAAATTACCATGATGAAACTAGAATTTTTTTTGAAAAATAACTTGCACCACTGGAAAATTCACAAATCTATCTTTTTGATGATATCTCATTTTTGAAAAATGGCCCCTTGGATTGAAAGTTATAACTATTTGAAAAATGCCCTATTTGGGCATATGAGAGCAAAAAGATGACCCCTTGGGGGCTGGCCACCAGTCACCCATATGATGAGACTAATGAAAGGGCTATGAGAGTAACCCACACTTCATGGGTTGTTAGCCCTTCCCCAGTAAGGTGAAACCACCCACGAGCGCTTAGTACCAAAACTATTAGTGGTTAAACCACTAACTAAAAATAAAGTGCAGGTTTTAAACAATTTTTAACATTAAAACATGATTTGTACCATAGGCCAAGATGATTTGACAATGTCATACAAAATTCACAAACTAAAGTGACTCAAGTATACCACGACTAGGTTGTAGGGGAGTATATCTATTGTCTAGTGAATATGCCAATTTGATGCTCATAATATGCCAACCATACCACAGACTATACAAAATGACACCAACCAATGGTATGGATCTTGTATGAATTTTTGCAATAGCTAAAAAAACCTCTAATGCCCCTGAACAAAAGTGTTCATTTTTGACAAATTGATAGTTGATCTTTAGGTTAAATCAGGCCTTTTGAATGTGATAGCAGGGTTAGATTTCGCCCAAAGTGCCCCAAAAATTTAGCTACCTCCTAGATCTAGAAACTTTAACCCTACTTGAAAGCCTTGTAGATCAAACAAAACATAGAAAAATTTGATGAAATGAAAGCCAAACCTGACTTTCTTCGATGCCCTGGATTTAACCATGATGCCTTTGAAAACCCTAAATACACCTAGAAAATTATTCAATCCAAGATGAAAGCCTCAAATCTAGGAAGGAATCTACAACACCGGAGCTTTGATACTATGTAGGAGTTAATGGTGACTCCCAACATCCCCAAGAAGAGTTGTTAGACCAAAATATCTTCCAAGAGATAAAATGGAAAAAATAGCTTGCTCTAATTATGGATGCATGATTTTCAAATTGAATATGTAATGTGGATATGATGCCTTGCTTATAAAGGTAAGTTGTGAGATAGGATTAGACAAGATCTTGACATGTGTCTTAATCATGTACAA
Organism: Sequoiadendron giganteum; assembly: GCA_007115665.2. Lineage (NCBI taxonomy): Eukaryota > Viridiplantae > Streptophyta > Pinopsida > Cupressales > Cupressaceae > Sequoiadendron > Sequoiadendron giganteum. The sequence continues at coordinate 577,122,604 of CM021100.1, read as the reverse complement.
TGACACAACTACCTCAAGAATATTAAATGACCTAGGAAAAAAGCATTAAATAAAAGACAACTAGATAAGATAGACTAAGATATTATCTAGAAAACTAATACTTCTTCAAACACACACCTAGGACCTAAGTGAACTGAACATGTAAATAGGACCTAGATAAGTAAAACACATATTTACACCAACACATGATTTACAAATAGTGTTAGAAGTAATTAAGTACATACTATTTACAAGGTTGATGGCACCTTAATCCTAATAGAATCCTCTAGTCTTCATGCATATTATCCATGGGAATCCTTTATTTTTATATATTTTGACCATAAAATCCACTATTGGAGATCTATTGACTCAAAATAAAAATAGTAAAGAACATGATATAATACATTTGTCATACACAATTAGCTTATAGACATGGTATACACCTATGGAGACATTGTGTTTGACCATTTTATTTTCATCATAAAATCTTAGACATTACATGGTTCATGCTAAGACATGTCTCATATTAAAATAAAATCCTTTGAAATACATATTGTAAAAAGCTAATCTCTTGGGTAGTGTTGCACATTAGGTGATTTTTTTTTTGAGTTTGATCTTAAATTGATCTCCCAAAATATAATAAAATGACAATTCATCATTAATCAATTAGTTGCATTACTTCTCCTACTCATGCACCATTAGATGTTTCATTCCTCAATGAGGAGCCTTCTCTCCTTGGATCATATTTGTTGATAGATCTAGATGGATGACTAGTTTGAGGGGAGGTAATGATTTTGATTTCTCCTTTCCATTACCTTGTATAACTATCATTTTAAATTTTTGTATAATGCACTAATCATGTGGTTGAGTATGAGGTATTGACTATTATATTATTAGCCATTGTATCCATCAACATTAAATCTATCAATATACATGGTGACTCCCAACTCATAATTAGAAATATAATAAGAGATTATAAAGCTAAGGAATCCAAATTAATTCAATATCATTTAATAGCCTTGCAATTAGTTTCATCTTTTTATTTATACAATTTTGATGTTATCCCATATAAAGATAATCCATATGTTGATGTTATGGCAGTGTTGCTTCCTTGATGAGCATTGAAGATGGCAATCTTTATTTTCCTTTAATTATTCATAGCTTAAATCAACTTTCTATTCATGATACATATTGTATGGTTGTTGTACTCTCATTTGAGGATTGGTTCCATAATATTTGTGTTTATACTTGATTATAGTCCCTTGCCCCTTATCATGGCTTTATGCCTTCTATTTTGGATTTATTTATTATTTTAGGCCCTTTCCAATATTTTTATTCTATACCTACTTCCTAGGTTACTTTCTTTACCAACCTTTTTGTGCTTATAATTTGGATGCCACAATGGGGGCATTCACCTATCTTGGTACTTTGTATACTCACATGGATGTTACTAATACATTATTGATCATACCATGATTTCATTGCCCGTGCTAGGGGCTCCTTATTCACAAATACCATATCTATCACGCATGTTTATACTATGGAGCCTTTTTAGTCATTACCAAATACTTACATGCTATATGATTTGTTGCTTCTATGATTACAAGATTACATGATTATATGTTTACATGCTTAGATTACATTTACTTTTTATGTACATTTTTTTCCTCTTAGAATAATTCTTTTTATGCTATGGATATAACCAACTATTAGAGGGCATATTATGTCACTAGTATTCCTATGTCTAGATATTCAAACAATAACAAGTGCTAACAAGTGCTTATAGGGGACTCACCTTATGAAGAATACATACACACAAGGTGAACATACATTATCATATTCTAATAGGGTCTATTGCTTTATATGGTTTGCATGGCAATATCCTTTAAGCGTTTGAATATTTACTTTATATGCATGTTTGTGAGTGCTACATATTTTGTCACTTTAAGATTCACATGCATCTCAAATTGAGGGCAAACTATAATGATGAAAAATACATGCACATACCATTTTCTATTTTGATTTTGTGTCCATTATGAAAAAAGTACTTTAATACATACACGTATTAACAAATGACACAATTTAATGCAGACAAATACCCTCACTTATTTTCATACACGTTTATACACCTTTGATCTAACACATTTTTATCTAAAACTTGTTAACAATGATAAGATCATCCTCAAAATTACAAACTCCTATCATAATTTATTCTACCATTATTTATTTATCTCTGTCTACATAACATGTATTCCATTAATTTATCTGGTGTATATACTACTATAGGTATATCTATATTAGTAACTATACACATAGACGTGTAGGAAAACATGATATTTATCTTTATCTCAAACTATCCATCTCACCTGAAAATAGCTAAAAGTCCAATTCTTTGATCGAACAAAAGTATTTACTGAACAGGAATTAGCTTACAGAAGTGGAACGTGCCGAGCGTCTGCTAGTGGACAGCTTCATTTCTTTGGGCCTGGTGGACCACCTCACGCTGTATCAGCAAGTATATTCAAGGAGTGTGGAGAAAGTTGATTTGAACCTGTGTTTTACTGCAGATAGTGAAAAAATATTAACCTCTTATCTTCTAAATACTTGAAATTCATCGTCAGTAATGAAAAATCCATCACCAGCACCACTGAAAATTCATGGCAAACAATTCAAATTAAAGGTACTAATATTTTTAATAAAATTAAAAAATAGTTGTCGTGAATTGTTGTTAGTGAAATTTTATAATGATAAATTATTATCAGTAAATTTTTCATCAATAAATTACTGACGATGAATTTTCCTAAAACCTTATTTAATTGATTTATTTTTCTATAACTTTTATTATTCGTTGTATCACCATGCCTTCAACCACCATACCCATCCTCCTATTGTGCATCATTGATCCATACTGAATCATGGATTCTCAGAGTCCATTGTCTTTATCTTATATTCATACCTTTCTCGCATGCTGTGATATGTTTATACAATTTATAATACTGATCCCAATCCTTTGTTCACTCAGGTTCTTTTATCATAAGAACGGGGTTATTTTACCTTATAGAGACAGTGCTCCATCATGTTATGGCCGACAGCAAACAGCCAATGTTGATGCGTGATTATTCATGTTCGCCGATAATCTGTAATCAGAATTGAATTCTACCTTTAAAAGGAGAAAGAAAAAGCAATCAGCAGGCGCAAAACAACTGCGGAAAAGGAAAACTGAACATGGGTTAATTCATTATCATAGATATACTAATATACAAGTGATCATGGTATACAATCAATAAAGTTGTTTGCACTTCGTTATCTACACAGCAAACTCGATCTTACTTATGAAGATAGCGCTCCTTTGATCTTCTCTGGAATCGCTGAGTTATATGGTATATATATGGTTAAATCTAATCTGCATGGACGTCAGAAAGAAAGCTGAGTTTTATGGTAGTGGAATTGACCGCTCACTTTTCGTTGATGGGAAAGAAAACGTTATTTCCCGCTCTGCAATGCCCCATCTGCCAATCGATCTCTATCTCACGCCTCTGCTGAGGATATCTTCTACTTTATTCATTCCTTTTTGTATATACTGCTCTTCTCAATCTTCGCTACTCTTTATCTATTCCTAGGGATGATTTCGTTTTTGTCGAACAAGCATTCTAGAACTCAGTTATATACCTCCCTGTATTTTACCGTGGTGGCCAAATTTAGTTCAAAGTAGTTATCGACGGAGGTACGTCTGATCCTTTCTACACCCGTAATAATCAAATTTTTCTGGTACCACACTTCCTCAAAGTCACGGTGTTAAAATATGAAATGAGGTGTAGCAATTAGTAATGGAGAATGACAACCGAGATAAATTAAGGATGATTGCTCAATCAGATCAATTCAAAGTTAACTTATATGAGTGGTGATAACAGAGGGTGACCCACTCATGCATGTTAGCGTGTGAGAGGACGCGTCGTCCGTAAAACTTGTAATGTTCACATTTGTATGCTCGTCCTTTTCCATTTAGTTTCCTTGGTATGTGTATATAAAGATAAAATGGGAAGTATATATATATAATCTTTTTATTTAGCACATTTACTTTATTTAGTTGTTTGTCAATTAAACTTTGCATTATTCTATCTTAATTTAAGTTTGTAGTTTTCAAGATGATTTCATGGTCATGAATTTGTCATTTCTCGATTTAAAGTTCAAAGTTAAAAATTTGTTGATTTGTTCCCTTCACCCTTCAACCTTGAGTCAACTAAGCACACATTTAGTATGATTTGATATTGTGTGCTAGTATTTGAAGCCATTTAATGTAGTCATTCTAATAATTAAGTAGGATTAAGTGTTCATCTCGTAATCAAGCATTATAGAGTAGTGAAGCGACCAATAGCAACACATTTATATTTGGGGTAGTAAAAAGAGTAAAGAAGCTGCATACTTAGGCACTTGCCTACTATTTATGATATTATTCAATTTTAAGGGATTGATCTAGGTTAGAAGTTCCATGTGACATAACGACAATCCTATAAAATTTTAAATAGTTAGGTCCCAAAGCATTTGAAAATAAGGACAAAAGATTGATATATTAGGATAAAAAAATGATATAATAGAAAAAAATATCGATATAATAGAACAAAAAATATTTAAATAAGAGAAGACTTATTTAACTCTCATATTTGAGATCAAGAGTATGCACATTTTGAGGTTCATTAAAAATATCTAATGGAATGAACTAACACATATATTTGAGAATTGGACTCAAGGAGTTGTTTGTTTTATGTCATGTGATGCCACTTTTTAAAATATTTGGTGCATTTATTAGGGAAGCCAAGGATTGAGAAATGTAGAGTTATCCCTTGTATTTTACATGAATGTATTAAATTTATTCATGAAGGAAATATGTTTACAATTAAAAGGGATAATTATAAGAATATATATAATGATAAACAACTTTACACTAAACACATTAATGCAAACACACAAAAAACACATAATTAATACAAGCTATATCTTGCTTAGTTATGAAGGATCAAAAAAATATTAGATAGACGTTTTTTAAAACCAAAAGAACTTCAAGTTGTAATACCAAATATTAATGTTCATAAAGGCCTTGATATATAGTTTCCTTCTAATAATCCTTATGCATAGAAAATTACACATACCAGAGATAAAAGAGAAACCTAAAAAACAAAAATAAAGTAAAAATGACACCAATCATTGAGCTACATGCACAAAAGACTATATAGAATTAAAAAAAGAATTAGAGTGCATCAAAAGAATATAATTCCATCACAACCACATGTTAAAAGTAATAATTGGTAAGAAAACAAGTACTCAACATTGTACCTATTGAACACATGTTTTGAACAAGCACAATAAACATATCAAGATGAAACACATATTATTATAAAGCCAAGCAAATAAGAGAAAAAGGAAAAATAAAATGAAGACAAATTACATGATGAATTTTAGAAAAATAGTGAGATCTAATAGGTGATGAGCCAAAGGTGGAAGCTAAGAAGATTTTTTTCCAATGATCTAAGAGTACCACTATAACATACATTCATGTATACCTATAGGTTAAATACTTTTTTTCCTTTTAGTTCCCTGATTTCTTGTAGATTTTCTATCTTATGCTCTAACCTTTTAGGCCTATATTGTTGTTTATTTTCATTCCTATTTCATCTTCTATATTATTTTCACATATTTCTCTCCTTTTTTTTTGGAAAGAACTAGTATTGATTCTTATCATCATTTAACTATTTTCTATTTCTCATTTGAGTTTCTTATGTTTTCTTCTTTTTACATGTTTATATTGCATTTTCCTTCTTTGCAAGTTTATGCTCATAATATATAGCTATTGTCTTATTGTATCATGTTTTTAGAGCTTATTCATTAGACTTACATTGTTATATCATGTTTCTTAGAAATTATTCATTATATTTGCATTGTTATATCATCCTTGTTAGAACTCTCTTATTGATTTCATATTGCTATAGAACACTTCCTATATATTACATATCATTCCAACTATGATATGTCATGCTTGTGTTGAAATATCATGATTAATTGAGATTATGTGTTGGTTTTGCATTGATACATCTTACTTCTTAGAGATATGCATATTGAACCTCAACTAACACACCTTATTCCCTAGAGTTTACTTGTTACAATTACAATTCATATCATGTTTCTAGAGCTTCACTCGTTGATCATATATTTTCATATTTCAAACATCATGACTTCCCCCGTGAATTATTGAGCTTACTTTCACATATCTTTACATTTGGGGGAAACATCATGTTTTCATCCTTTACATATTATGATTTATGTTATCCTACCTATCCCTTCATGTCTTATGTGATTATTTTGCCACATCCTTAGAATTTGCATTAGGGGCATCACACTTCACCTTTCCTATATATCAAACCTTTGCATTGGGGAGTTACACTAAATTATTCTTGTTCATTACGCTTTCCGAATATCATGCTTCCCTCTTTTCGACATTACACATATTATTGACATATATTTGGTGCTTTCCCCCACCATTTGACTTTATAACTAGTTGTAGTCCCTTTCACCTTATCATGAATTTATGCCTTCTATTTTTCCCTTTTCTTTGTGTTTGGGCCCTTGCCCATAGTTTTGATTCCATATAATATTTTCCATTATCACTGGGAACCTATTGCCTACCTACCATTGTGTTCTCATGATCTTGGTGCCACATTAAGGGAATATTCCTATCCTAGTTCCCTTTATACTTGTATAAAAAAAAATTGTCTATTAAGGGCCATATCACCATTCTATTTCCCATGCTATCATGACAACCTTGCCTTCCTTGATGCTATCTCCATCTTGTGTGCTTACACAATGTATTATTTACACTTCTTTCTTTACATTCTTATATGATTACATGATTGGATGCTTATATGTTTACATGTTTAGATTGCATTTACTTTCATATATAATTTCCCCTCTTTTGATGATTCCTTGTATCCCATTCATGTAACCAATTGTCAAAGGGCATACCATGTCACTAGCATTCTCATGTTTAAATATGGAGATAGATACATGAGCTATAGAGACTTATCTTATAGAAAAGAAATAAAAAAGAGGTGAGCATACATGATCATATCCTTATAGAGATCATTACTTTATATAAACCACATAAAAATATCCTTTGAGTTCCTGAATATTTACTTTACTAGCATGTTTGTGAGTGCTACATGTACTTTGAGATAAATGATCATTCTAATATTTGCATGCACCTAAAAGTGGGAGTAAGATATAATGGTAAAATTTTCATATGGTCCTTGTCATTTCCCATTTAGTTTTGTGTCTATTTTATGGTAATTTCTTGGTACATGTACATAGTGAAAAATGACACAATCCTACACAAAGTTGGGTTCATTCTCCTAACATTTTATCCATGCACAACCATACATATCCATATACATCTAGTCATACCCTACCCATTTACACACACTCACGTATACATTCATCTTATCCACCCACTTATCACACCTATCTATTCATCTAACTCCATTTAACTATTTACCACTTGGACTTGATTGTTAGCATATTCAAGGACAAGTCTAAAGTCATGAACTTGTTCCTTTAAAATTAACAATTCAAATTTTAAATTTATTTGATTGACTCCCCACCTTTCCATCTTGATCCAACTAAACATATGTTTGTAACATTCAATGAATTCATTCTAATCATTAAGTGCAATCAAGTTTTCATCTCCTAATTAAGAATTCTAGAGCGCATGAGTAATTAATAGTGACACATTTCAACTTGGTGTAATAAGAAGAGTAAAGAAGTTGCATACTTAGGCACTTATCTACTATTTCTATGTTATTCAACTTATGGGGATTGATGAGCTAAGGAAAAGCTCCCTATGACATAATGACAAACCTTTAAAGTATCATTAAACATTGCTAGATCCCAAAGTATTTAGAAAAAAGTAAAACAGAAGATCGCATATCAGGTGAAGTTGCAAAGTAGAACATTATTGATTACAAAGATGAATCTAGAGCTCAATTGCACATTTACAAACATAAATTCATCTCACATCTACATTTAGTTGTCCTTGAAAATATTAGAAATCCAATATGAAGTTCTAGATAGTTCATTAATAGAGTGACATTATTTCCAAATTTGATATATAACAAATTTTAAAATCTCACTCATTTGATGTTCATTCTTCAAACTAAATACCACTCTCCTTTACATTTAATTTTCTAACTTATCATTCAATAATTCAAATATCATATCTTTACGCTATATATATAATCTAATCTAAATTTATATATTTGATTAACTTAAATTAACATAAAAAAAAAATATTTTTCTTTTCAAAACTATATCAATCAAAATATAACTAATGTGATGAAATGTAATTCTAACATTAAAAAATTTAAGAATTTTTGAAGCAAAGTGAAGAACGAAACATTTATGTCTAAAATTGCCTCTCACCTACAAACTCCAAGTCCAATTCAAATCTTATATTGAAAGACAAATATATTTACGAGAAAGAATAACTCACAAAGCGCATGACTTGGAAATTGAGATAAAACTTAACATAACAGGAGTCATACAAGTAAATAGGAATTGTTAACAAAAGATTATAAAACATAAAAGGTAGGTTTGATACATGTGAAGGAGGCGGGTCCACCAGGTTTTGGACAAACCAATTCCTTCACGACCTTGAAAAAGAAGCCATCAAATAAGCTGGCTAAAGTTTGGAGATTGCATACAGATATGATATTAAGTCTATTGTAATATGATAAGGGTATAGATATGTTGTTAAGTCTATTACAATATGATAAGGGTATAGATATGTTGTTAAGTCTATTACAATATGATAAGGGTATATATTTAATTGAAGTTTTAAAAAAAAAAATTATAATAAAGATGGTCAGTTTGTGAAGGTTATTTAGGCATCAGTTTAATATAATTGTTAGTTTAAGGGGTTTTATATTGGATAAAATTTGTTTATTCAAATTAAAGTAATTTAATTAATATTATTTAATATTATTTATTAATTGCGTGTATATAAGTACATTCGTAGTAAGGAATGCAATGAAAACAAAATGTTGACTCTCTCTGTACTCATGATTCCCTCCGACAGTTAACGTGGGGTTCCCACTGCCGTCAGACTGTTGGAGAGCCCGGTGGGTTCACCCCACATAAATAGTCTATCGGCTAATAAGGCAGCTAGGCTATGGCAGAATCCAGCTCATTATCTAAGACCAGGATTAATAGATTAAAAAAATTGTTAAGGTGTGTCTAATGTTTTCCTGTCTATATGTATATCCAATCAATAGTCTAGTTTATAATATAATTTTGATAAAAGATTGTAATAACGTTTGGAATTTTTTGTGGGTATGAGAGTACTGATTGTAATAAGGCTTAGAATTTTCTGTCCATATGATAGTACTAATTGTAATAGGATTAGAATTTTTTGTGCATAACACTTAGAATTTCTTGTGCATATGAAAATACTATCAACTGTAAGTGTCTTATTGTGCTCTGGAATCTCAAAACAATAATTATTCTGTAAATCTCATTACTTCTTAAATGACATTGTTTTTAATCTTTCTATATTAATAAAAATTTATTTCAAAAAATAAATCTTTAACTTAACTTCTATTATAACAACATAACTACCCCCATTTAAAAATAAATTAACTTCAAACCCCAATTAAAAATTAACCCCTCAACCAGTGGACCGTGCGGAGTGTTTGCTATCCAGTGGAACCCTGCTGTATTTTTAAGAGCGTGGGGGAGGTTTATAAGAGCAGCATCCCGGATTCGAACCAGTATCCTGCTGTAAAGAAAAAAATTAAGGATACCTCCGTAAAACAAAACTCTCTTAGCACTTAATTATATTCAGTCCGCGGAATCGAAACACTTTGCAGGTATTTATTAAATCTAGCCATAAAATGCCACGTCCATAAACATATTTATACGTTCCGAATCTGTCAATAGCCTGAGCATCCAAAACCTCCTTATATACAGAAAATTCTCTGTCGCAGCAGATAACCTGGAAAACTAAAAAGAGGAAGTTCCACCTCACGAAGACAATAACAATCTTAAAGGGGGCTTACACCGCATAATAGCACAGCTATCTTTTAGCCTTTTCATTGTAGGGTTTGGGCAGACTGGTCATTTTAATCCGAACCAAGCGGCCATCTGTGAAGGATTGACAATGCCGGGTATATGAATGTCATCTGAGCGGAAGAAATTGGTGGTGAGAGTAGAGTAGAGCGCTTCCCTTTCACTGGCAGCTTCGTGTCCTCGGAGGTTCTTCTGTGGCTGAGCGGTGGCCTTTTCCCGGGGTGTCGTCTTCGAATCCTGTGGCGGCCATGGTTTCCCCAGCAATGTCCCGCGGTGGAGGTATTCCCTCGCCAGAAAAGAAGCCAGCCGCCAGTTAACCGCTTTGGCTTGCGAGGGCGGCAAACTAGGCGGGGGCATTTTGTGTTCGTTGGAAGCAACTGTGAGGGGATCGAACCCCGCCGGTAGCGATTGGCTTGGCCTGGCAGATCCGTGCCCCTGGAAAAGGGTGTAGTTTGAGCTCAGGTTATTATTTATAAAATGATGTGTGTCCTTGTGCAGCCTCATCTTCTTGGACGTTGTGCTGGTTCGCCAGTCATCTTCTACAGAGGGTTTTCGTCTTCTACAATCTGCCCATTTCCTTTGATGCTGTTGCGGCTGAGGCGGTGACCGGCGTATGTATTTATCCATTGGCAAATCTGAGATTGAAATCAAGTCTCCAAGGGATTCGAACACAATATGTTGTAGATTGACGGATCTTGTTCCATAATCCCTGCAGGAGCCAATATAATTTGGGGAAAATGGGTCTTCTTTACCAATGCTTCTTCTTCAAACTATTTATGACAATTCAATGTTGTTTGTTTCATAAAAATAGTTGACAGCCCTGTCCTGTGTTTATTGTGACCTGGCTTTCAATCGAGACAGGGCAAATCGAAAGAAAAGCTTACCACTCAAATGACACAAATTTCCGGCTTCCCCGTTCTTAAAATAATCCCCAATTTCCCCTCTTTAAAGGTACATTACTGCAATCCGTATAAGTGTATATATACAATGTATATACACACTATTATGTCTATTTTTATATTTTTGCTCTTCTCCAATGCCATTTTGTCGAAGGCTCCAACGAATGATGAGCAAGCACAACCACAGGGAATGTCAGCGAATTTTGCCACGTGGGTATTTACTATTTGCAAGGCTTTTTGTGTAATTGCAACTCATGGTGGCAGGTGTAGTAAGCATGAGGGAAATGATTTTTCTTTAAGATAACCTACACGCCTTTCCAGGTTCTCTTTATTAATCTTCTTTTTTTTTTCTTAAGCATTTTTTTTTTAACTAATTGGAAACTTTGTTTTCCCCTCTATATTAATTATATATTGGCACCGACTCTCTTAATTGACAACATTTTGGTATTTTAAAAAGAATAGTATTCAAAATGTCAGGTAAAAACACATACACAATTGAATTTATCTGTATTTTTTTCAATATAAAAAAATAAAAATAAAATAAATTTAGTATTCATTATTAATTTTGGAAAAAATATGCTTACAAGAATAGTATTTTGTATAAAATGAAATAGGTTTTTTATATCTAATAATATTTTTTAGTGAAATAGATAAGTATTTTACTATTATGTTATTTTCTTTGTTAAAATAGATAATTGTTCAGTAGGAAGTAACTAAGTTTGTTGAAGAGTCGAGTCTATAGTTCCAAAGCACCATTGGTTTAGTAGTGTGAGTTACTTTTCATAGTTGTTAGAGTCTTTTACTATTTAAAAAGATGTTTCATAGTTTGTTCACTTATTTTTCTACTTCCATAGTATATCAATTGTTCAGTTTGCTTGTTTCCTTGTTTTCTAGTTTAGTCGTGATGCTTTCTAAATTAGTTATCTTACGCTTTCTAACTTAGTATTTCCAGTTTTCTTAGAATAGATTGTTTTCCAGCTAAGAAGTTAAATAGCCTTAGATTAAAATTAATTTCAATAGTTTTAAAAAAAATATAAAATATAAAATGAGTTATCCAAATCATCTTCTTCTGCAAACTACCTTGGACACTGCCTGGTCGACTAATTGACATTCTATATTCTAAAGTAGTAGGACCTAATGACTGCTTATCAATTAGTACTAAACTTCAAATTTGTCTTCAACTTCTTCCAAAGTGTCCTCCAAAAATAACCAACAAACTTCGTATCTCTTTCTGAAACAATACTCTTAGGTAATCCATGCAATCTGATCACTTCTCTAAAAAAAAAATCTTCGATATGTACTTTATCCGTCATCTTCTTACAAGGTATGAAATGTGCCATCTTAGAAAATCTGTCCACTACCACACATACTAAATCATTACCTCTTTGTGTCTTAGGCAAACCAAGTACAAAATCCATGTTGATATCCTCCCAAGGTCTTTCTGGTACTATCAAAGGTTTATACAATCCAACATTCTGACTAATCCTTTTTGCCACTTGACAAACTTTGCAACTCTACACAAAATTCCTAACATCCTTATGAATCTATAGCCAAAAGTAATTCTAACTTACCAATGCTATTGTTTTGTCAATTCCAAAATTTCCTACCAAACCTCCACTATGTTTCTCTTTTACCAAGCTATCCCTCATTGAACTTTGGGTTATACACAACTGGTTTCCTCTAAACAACATGTCCACTTGAATGAAATAATCCAACCATTGACTTCTATCCTCCAAAATTGGTTCTTTAGATGCTCTCCAAGGTTCTGCAAAATTTGGGTCTTCCTTATACAAGTCTTTCAATTCATCAAAGCCTAATACCTCCACTCTCATCTATGCTAGTAAATTCCTTCTTCTACTCAAAGCATCAACAACTCTATTTGACTTTCCACTCCTATACTTCAAAACAGAAGTATAACTCTGCAAGAACTCTACCCATCTCATGTGTTTCTGATTCAACTTACGTTGAATGTTCAAATACTATAACACTTGATGATCCATATACAACATAGACTCCTTAGATAACAAGTAATGTCTCCACTTCTTCAAGGCTTGAACTATGGCATAGAACTCCTAATCATACAGTGAATATCTTCTCCTTGCATCATTCAACTTCCACTGAAATAGGCTACTAACCTCTTCCTTCTTGACTTAACAACTTGCTCCAATTGCATTTCCACTTGCATCACAGTCTACTTGAAATACCTTATCAAAATCTGGTAAAGCCAACACAGGTTGCTCTGTCACCTTCTGTTTCAACAGCTCAAAACTTATGTCTGCTCCAGATGTCCATCTAAAATCCTTCTTATCTCTCCTCATTGTTTCTATCATAGGGCTACAGATAGAACTGAAACTCCTAATGAACTTTCGATAGAAACTAGCCAATCCATGAAATGGTCTCACCTCTCCAATGCTTTGAAGGGTACACCATTCAACAATAGCTCTCACTTTCTTAGGATCCATATTCAATCCATCTATTGATATCACAAATCCCAAATATACCAATTCTTCCTTCATGAAACTACACTTCTTTATGTTTATGAGCAATTATTCTTCTTTCAACCTCTGCAAAACTTTTCTTATGTGTAAAAAATGTTCCTCTCTAGTCTTACTAAAAATCAAAATGTCATCCAGATATACAATAACAAACTTACCCAATAATTTCTTCAATACCTCATTCATCAACCTCATGAAAGTACTAGGCGCATTTGTCAACCCAAAAGGCATCACCAACCATTCATACAATCCTTCATTTATCACGAATGTTGTTTTCCATTCATCTCCTTCTCTAATTATGATCTGATGATATCCACTCTTCAAGTCTATCTTTGTAAAGTACTTAGCTCCACTCAAACAATCCATAATGTCATCCATCTGGGGCAAAGGAAATCTATACTTCACTATGATCTTATTTATGGCTCTCAAGTCTATACACATTCTCCTTTCCCCATCCTTCTTAGGTGCAAGAACAACATGTACTGCATAAGGACTCAAGCTTTCTCTGATCAAACCTTTTCTCAACAATTCTTGTACTTGCATGTTCAAGTCTTCATTTTTTTTCGGTGTCATCCGGTGTGATACTTTATTAGGCAGACTAGCTCTAGGAATCAAATCCATGCAATGACTAATACTCCTCATAGATGGTAATCCATCAGGTACATTATTTGAAATGATAGCTTTATATTTTGTCAGCAATTCCTTTATCTCAACTAGTTGTTCTCTTACATGCTTCAAATCTTCAACCTTCTTAGGCATCATAGCATAGCACATGTTCTCATGTCTCGGTCCATCTAGAAATCTTCTTCCGTCAACCAAACAAATTCTAGCACTCGTGCAAATCTCAACCTTAGGAACATCTTTCAAGGGTAACAAGTTATGCTTCATCCCATTAGCAACAATGGTGTATATTTTCTTCTTTCCATCATGAATAGCTTGTTGATCATACTGCCAAGGCCTTCCCAACAAGATATGGCATATATCCATGGGCATAATATCACAAGAAATTTCATCATGGTAGTTTCCTATCTTCAATTTTACTAGATATTATTCACTTACCAATATTTTATGCTCATCTTGAATCCATGCTATCTGATAGGGTTTAGGGTGTTTCAACCCTTCCAACTTCAATTTGGTCACCATTTCTTCAGAGGTTGGGTTCTCTAAACTTCCACTATCAATTATCACTTTGCAACATTTACCAGCTACCTTGCATCTGGTCCGAAACAAATTCTTTCTCTGCAATGGTTCTTTCTCCAATTCACTTTGACACAACACTCTTTTGTTCATCAATACTTATCCTTCTTCTGGTTGATTAGGTGATCTAGCATGATCCTCCTCAACAAAGGGTGTTCTTCTATTGTTCTCAGTCTTTTTGCTTGTCTCTCCTTGTTTGCATTCAAAGGCTCTATGTCCTTCTCCACCACATTTAGAGCAAGTTCCCCTAAATACTTGTTATTCTTGTCCTCTATCATATTTTCTATACCCTTCATTTATGTAAACACCATATCCTCCTCTTCTATAAGAGTTTCCATCATCTCTTAAGTATGAATTTTCATTCTAATTGACCTCCTTATTTTATTCCGATCTGAAAAAGTTCCTCTTCCTCCTCTAGTGAATATTCTTCCTCTTTGAAATCTTCCACCTTTTCCTCTCTATCTTTGTTCATGTCTTTTATTCAGTTTCTCTTCTACCTTTAGGGCATACTAACATGTCTCTTCCACACTCAACATCTTAATCAAACTAATCTCATCTTGAATAGATGACTTCAGACCATTCATATATCTGGCTACCTGTTCAATCTCATCTTCTGAATGTCCAGATCTAATATTCAACATATAATTCCTTATTATACTTTGTCACACTTGATTCTTTCTACTTCAGGTTTTGCAATTTCTTGAGCAAACCAATCTAATAGTTTGTAGGCATAAACTTTGTTTTGAATTTATTCCCCATTCGATCCCACGATCTTATCTTCTCTTTTCCTTTTCTTTGTCTATTTGTCTGCAAATGTTCCCACCAAAGGGATGCATGTCCTCTCAACTTTGTACAGGCGAATTTCACCTTCTTATCATCTTGGGTACCTTCAAAATCAAAGTATTTCTCTATTTATGTTATCCAATCCAATAATTCATCTGAATCCAACTTACCATTATAATTTGGTGGATTGAAATGTGGCTTAGTGTTCACTCTGGTTAGGGTTCTTATGAACCTCTCTTCCCCCTGATCAAGGCCAGGTTGCTCTTCTCTTGCAAATTTTTCTTGTTCTTCTACTTCTTCATCACTTACATCATCAACTGGTCGACCTCTTCTCTGGGTCGTTTCAACTGCTTCCAATCTTGCAGCAATTCCTCTCAACATCTCCATTATAGCTAAGTCTACATTTCCACGTGCTCCATTTCCTCTGCCATTTCTTCTTCCCACCATCTTTGCACAAGTCCTCCGCAATTTCAGGTTGAATCCTCAATCTACCACCCTACAAATAATCTTCAATAGGACCGCACAACTTTCGACGATCTCACAAGGAACGAACCTCACTCTAATACCAGTTTGGTGTAGCCACAGTGGGAGGGTCCTCAAAGAGAACAATCCAAACCATGCAACAAGAGTCACACAACAAAAGCAACACAAAATATGGAGGCAAATGCAGATGCAAACATTTGTATTTTCATAAATCTTGATTAAAAATAGTCTGCCACATTCGGGCTCGCAGATTCGATGCTAAGGCCTGATTACAACATGCTCAAAATATAGTGCTCATACATGCGAGCGAAAATCTTACATATCAAAATCTATATACATCTTATTCTATCTTCTTAATTCTATCCTCTATCTAATAGTTTAATACTAGCTTTATATCACATCCGCTGGTCGAGAAACATCCGCATCAGCCAAAGATCACTAAAATCTCTGAGAAGAAAGTGTAACGTGTGCAAGAACAGGTCGGCCTCAAATCTGAAATTCATCCACGGTAGATGTGTAAGATGAAGTGTGGACCTAAGTGTAAGGTCAGGGACACTCCATAGAACAAATCTAAACACACCGTGAAGATCTACAAGTCATGGGGAAGATCCACGATCGATCCAACTAGTTGTTAGGTTTTGAAGTTATTCTGGGGCCAATCCCAAAAATTGTCACATACTCTAGAAGCGATAACTTATCGAAAAAATATCCAAATGAGTTAAAATCTTGAAATACGATAATTGAACATGTCCACAATGAAATCCTAGGTATGCAAGATATGGTGAGCAAACATGAAGAAACACCAAATCTACCAACTCGAACTAGAACAAGAACAAAACTGAATGAAATTATTTTTTGGTTGATGCAAGATTGCCAAGAACCAAGGATGCTCCTACATCACATTCCTCAATGAGGAGCCTCCTCTCCTTGGACCATATTTGTTGATAGATCTAGATGGATGACTAGTTTGAGGAGAGGTAATGATTTTGATTTCTCCTATCCATTACCTTGTATAACTATCATTTTGACTTTTGGTATAATGCACTAATCATGTGGTTGATTATGAGTTATTGAGTGATATTATTAGCCATTATATCCATCAATATTAAATCTATCAATATACATGGTGACTCCCAACTCATAATTAGAAATATAATAAGAGATTATAAAGCTAAGAAACCCAAATTAGTTCAATATCATTTAATAGCCTTGCAATTACTTGCATCTTTTGATTTATACAATTTTTATGTTATCCCATATAAATATAATCCATATGTTGATGTTATGACAGTTTTGCTTCCTTGATGAACATTGAAGATGGCAATCTTTATTTTACTTTGATTATTCATAGCTTAAATCAACTTTCTATTCATGATACATATTGTATGGTTGTTGTACTCTCATTTGAGGATTGGTTCCATAACATTTGTGTTTGTACTTGATTATAGTCCCTTGCCCCTTATCATGGCCTTATGCTTTCTATTTTGGATTTATTTATTATTTTAGGCCCTTTCCAATATTTTTATTCTATACCTACTTCCTAGGTTACTTTCTTTACCAACCTTTTTGTGTTTGTAATTTGGATGCCACAATGGGGACATTCACCTATCTTGGTACTCTGTATACTCACATGGATGTTACTAATACATTATTGGTCATACCATGATTTCATTGCCCATGCTAGGGGCTTCTTATTCACAAATACCATATCTATCATGTATGTTTATACTATGGAGCCTTTGTAGTCATTACTAAATGCTTACATGCTATATGATTTGATGCTTCTATGATTACAAGATTACATGATTATGTGTTTACATGCTTAGATTACATTTACTTTTTATGTACATTTTTTTCCTCTTAGAATAATTCTTTTTATGCTATGGATATAACCAACTATTAGAGGGCATATTATGTCACTAGTATTCCTATGTCTAGATATTCAAACAATAACAAGTGCTAACAAGTGCTTATAGGGGACTCACCGTATGAAGAATACATACACACAATGTGAACATAGATTATCATATTCTAATAGGGTCTATTGCTTTATATGGTTTGCATGGTAATATCCTTTAAGTATTTGAATATTCACTTTATATGCATGTTTGTGAGTGCTACCATTTTAAGATTCACATGCACTTCAAATTGGAGATAAACTCTAATGATAAAAAGTACATATATATACCATTTTCTATTTTGATTTTTTGTCTATTATGAAAAAAATACTTTAATTTACACATATTAACAAATGACACAATTTAATGCAAAACCAAAAACCCTTGCTTATTTTCATACGCATTCATTCTCCTTTGATCTAACACAGTTTTATCTAGACTTGTTAACAATGATAAGATCGTCCTCAAAAATACAAACCCCTATATTCTACCATTATTTATTTATCTCTGTCTACATGACATGTATTCCGTTAATTTAGCTAAAAGTCCAATTCTTTGATGGAACCAAAGTATTTACTGAGCAGGAATTAGCTTACAGCAGTGGAACGTGCTGAGTGTCTGCTAGTGGACGGCTTCATTTCTTTGGGCCTGGTGGACCACCTCACGCTGTATCAACCAGTATTTTCAACGAGTGTGGAGAAAGTTGATTTGAACCTACGTTTTATTGCAGATGAGAGAACTAAGTTACCGTTTCGCCTCTGTGAAAAAATATTAACTTCTTATCTTTCAAATGGCATCGGGTAAATTCATCAGCAATTCATGCAAGGAAAATTAACCATCAGTAATTCATCATTATGAAAAATTTACTGAGGGAAAATTCACTGTGAGCAATTCATCTGGATGGATTAATACTTTTAATAAAATCAAAGTTTTTGAAATATATATTAAAAATATTATACCCGTGAATTTTACTTGGTGGTGAATTTTCCGTCCATAAATTTTCCATGACGATGAATTCTTAGATAAATTACTGATCATAAATTTTCCTAAAACCCTTCCAAATACTTTAAATCTTATTTTCATATTTTATTAGGCACTAAAATCTATTTAATGTTTCACTTCATAGATTTATTTTTCTATAAGTTCTATTATTCATTGTGTCAGCATTCCTTCAACCATCCTACCCGTCCTCCTATTGTGCATCATTTATCCATACTGAATCATGGATTCTCAGAGTCCATTGTCTTTATCTTATATTCATACCTTTCTTGCATGCTGTGATATGTTTATACAATTTATAATACTGATCGCAATCCTTTGTTCACTCATGTTCTTTTATCATAAGAACGGGGTTATTTTATCTTATAGAGACAGTGCTCCATCATGTTATGGCCGACAGCAAACAGCCGATGTTGATGCGTGATTATTCATGTTCGCCGATAATTTGTAATCAGAATTGAATTCTACCTTAAAAAAGAGAAAGAAAAAGCAATCAACAGGCGCAAAACAACTGCGGAAAAGGAAAACTGAACATGGGTTAATTCATTATCATAGGTATACTAATATACAAGTGATCATGGTATACAATCAATAAAGTTGTTTGCACTTCGTTATCTACACAGCAAACTCGATCTTACCTATGAAGATAGCGCTCCTTTGATCTTCTCTGGAATCGCTGAGTTTTATGGTATATATATGGTTAAATCTGATCTGCATGGACGTCAGAAAGAAAGCTGAGTTTTATGGTAGTGGAATTGACCGCTCACTTTTCGTTGATGGGAAAGAAAACGTTATTTCCCGCTCTGCAATGCCCCATCTGCCAATCGATCTCTATCTCACGCCTCTGCTGAGGATATCTTCTACTTTATTCATTCCTTTTTGTATATACTGCTCTTCTCAATCTTCGCTACTCTTTATCTATTCCTAGGGATGATTTCGTTTTTGTCGAACAAGCATTCTAGAACTCAGTTATATACCTCCCTGTATTTTACCATGGTGGCCAAATTTAGTTCAAAGTAGTTATCGATGGAGGTACGTCTGATCCTTTCTACACCCGTAATAATCATATTTTTTCTGGTACCACACTTCCTCAAAGTCACGGTGTTAAAATATGAAATGAGGTGTAGCAATTAGTAATGGAGAATGACAACCGAGATATAATTTAAGGATGATTGCTCAATCAGATCAATTCGAAGTTAACTTATATGAGTGGTGATAAGCAGAGGGTGACCCACTCATGCATGTTAGCGTGTGAGAGGACGCGTCGTCCGTAAAACTTGTAATGTTCACATTTGTATGCTCGTCCTTTTTCCAATTAGTTTCCTTGGTACGTGTATATAAAGATAAAATGGGAAGTATATATATATAATCTTTTTATTTAGCACATTTACTTTATTTAGTTGTTTGTCAATTAAACTTCACATTATTCTATCTTAATTTAAGTTTGTAGTTTTCAAGATGATTGTATGGTCATGAATTTGTCATTTTTCGATTTACAGTTCAAAGTTAAAATTTGTTTGACTGGTTCCCTTCACCTTTCAACTTTGAGCCAACTAAACACACATTTAGTATGACTTGATATTGTGTGCTAGTATTTGAAGCCATTCTAATCATCAAGTAGGATTAAGTGTTCATCTCCTAATCAAACATTATAGAGTAGTGGATCGACCAATAGCAACACATTTATATTTGGGGTAGTAAAAAGAGTAAAGAAGTTGCATACTTAGGCACTTGCCCACTATTTATGATATTACTCAATTTTGAGGGATTGATCTAGGTTAAAATTCCATGTGACATAACGACACTCCTATAATTTTTTTGAATAGTTAGGTCCCAAAGCATTCAAAAAATAGGACCAAAGATTGATATATTAGGATAAAAAAATGATATAATACAAAAAAATATCGATATAATAGAACAAAAAATATTTATATAAGAGAAGACTTATTTAACTCTCATATTTGAGATCAAGAGTATGCACATTTTGAGGTTCATTAAAAATATCTAATGGAATGAACTAACACATACATTTAGCATGCATTATTATATGATTAAGAATTGAACCCAAGGAGTTGTTTGTTTTATGTCATGTGATACCACTTTTTAAAATATTTGGTGCATTTATTAGGGAAACCAAGGATTGAGAAATGTAGAATTATCCCTTGTATTTTACATCAATGTATTAAATTTATTCGTGAAGGAAATATGTTTACAATGAAAAGTGATAATTATAAGAATATATATAATGATAAATGACTTTACATTAGACACATTAATGCAAACACACAAAAAATACATAATTAATACAAGATATATCTTGCTTAGTTATGAAGGATTGAAAAAATATTAGATAGATTTTTTTTAAACCAAAAGAACCTAAAGTTGTTATACTAATTATTAATGTTTATAAAGGTCTTAATATATACTTTCTTTCTAATAATCCTTATGCATATAAAATTACACATGTCAGAGATGAAGAGAAACCTAAAAACAAAAATAAAGTAAAAAAGACACCAATCACTGAGCTACATGCACAAAAGACTATATAGAATTAAATAAAGAATTATAGTGCATCAAAAAAATATAATTTCATCACAACCACATGTTAAAAGTAATCATTGTTAAGAAAATAAGTACTCAACATTGTACCTATTGAACACATGTTTTGATCAAGCACACATAACATATCAAGATGAAACACATATTATTATAAATTCAAGCAAATAAGAGCAAAAGAAAAAATAAATCAAAGAAAAATTACATGATGAATTTTGGAAAAATGGTGATCTAATAGGTGATGAGCGCAAGGTGGATGCTAAGAAGATTTTTTTCCAATGACCTAAGAGTACCACTATAACATACATTCATGTATACATATAGGTTAAATATTTTTTTTTTCCTTTTAGTCCTCTCATTTCTTGTAGATTTTATATCTTATGCTCTAACCTTTTAGGCCTATCTTGTTGTTTATTTTCATTCTCATTTCATCTTCTCTATTCTTTTCACATATTTATCTCCTTTTTTGGGAAGAAGTGTTGGTTTTTATTAACATTTAACTATTTTCTATTCCCCATTTGAGTTGCTTATTTGTTCTTCTTTTTCCATGTTTATATTGCATTTTCCTTCTTCACAAGTTTATGCTCATAAACTATAGCTATTTTCTTATTGTATCATTTATTTTAGAGCTTATTCATTAGACTTATATTGTTATATCATGTTTCTTAAAAGTTATTCATTATATTTGCATCATTATATCATGCTTGTTAGAACTCTCTTATTGATTTCATATTTATATAGAACACTTACTATATATTACATATTATTCCAACTATGATATGGTATGCTTGTGTTGGCATATCATGATTAATTGAGATTATGTGTTGGTTTTGCATTGATACATCTTACTTCTTAGAGATGCATAATCAACCTCTACGAACACATCTTATTCCCGAGTTTACTAGTTACAATTACAATTCATATCATGCTTCTAGAGCTTCACTCCTTGAACATATATTTTCATATTTCAAACATCATGACTTCCCCCATGAGTTATTGAGCTTACTTTCCCATATCTTTACATTTGAGGGAAACATCATGTTTTCCTCCTTTACATATTATGATTTATGTTATCCTACCTATCCCTTCATGTCTTATGTGATCATATTGCCACATCCTTAGAATTTGCATTGGGGGCATCACACTTCACCTTTCCTACATATCAAACCTTTACATTGGGGGAATTACACTAAATTATTCTCGTTCATTACATTTTTTGAGCATCATGCTTCCTTCTTTTCCACATTACACATATTATTGACATATATTTAGTACTTGCCCCACCATTGAATTTATACCTAGTTATAGTCCCTTTCACCTTATCATAAATTTATGCCTTCTATTTTTCCCCTTTTCTTTGTGTTTTGGCCCTTGCCCATAGTTTTGGTTCCATATAATCTTTTCCATTATCTTTAGGAACATATTGCCTTAGCTACCATTGTGTTCTCATGATCTTGGTGCCACATTAAGGGAATATTCCTATCCTAGTTCCCTTTATACTTGTATACAATTTTTTGTTTATTAAGGGCCACATCACCATTCTATTTCCCATGCTAGCATCACAACATTGCCTTCATTGATGCTATCTCCATATTGTGTGCTTACACAATGTATTATTTACACTTATTTCTTTACATTATTATATGCTTCCATGTGACTGGATGCTTATATGTTTACATGCTTAGATTGCATTCTTTCATATATAATTTTCCTTTTTAATGATTCCTTATATCCTATTGTTGTAACCAATTTTCAAAGGGAATATCATGTGACTAGCATTCTAATATTTAAATATGGAGATAGATACATGAGCTATAGAGACTTAATTTATAGAAAAGACATAAAAAGGTGAACATACATTATCATATCCTCATAGGGTTCATTAATTTATATAAACCCCATAAAAATATCTTTTGAGTGCCTAAAATTTTTCTTTACTAGCATGTTTGTGAGTGCTACATACTTTGAGATAAATGATCATTTTAATATTCACATGCACCTCAAAGTGGGAGTAAGATGTAATGGTAAAATTTGCATATTGTCCATGTCATTTCCCATTTAGTTTTTTGTCTATTTTATGGTAATTTCTTGGTACATGTACATAGTGACAAATAACACAATCTTACACAAAGTTGGGTTCATTCTCCTAGCATTTTATCCATGCATAACCATACATATCCATATAGATACATCTAGTCATACCCTACCCATTTACACATGCTCTCTTATACACTCATCTTATCCACCTACTTATCACACCTATCTATTTATCTAACTCAATTTAACTATTTACCACTTGGACTTGATTGTTAGCATATTCGGGACAAGTCTAAAGTCATGAACTTGTTCCTTTAAAATTAACAATTCAAGTTTTAAATTTATTTGATTGACTCCCCCACCTTTCCATCTTGATCCAACTAAACATATGTTTGGCAACATTCAATGGATTCATTCTAATCATTAAGTACAATCAACTTTTCCTTTCCTAATTAAGAATTTTAGAGCACATGAGTAATTAACAGTGACACATTTCAACTTGGTGTAATGAGAAGAGTAAAGAAGTTGCATACTTAGGCACTTATCTTGGTATTTTTAAGTTATTCAATTTATGGGGATTGGTGAGCTAAGGAAAAGATCCCTATGACATAATGAAAATCATTTAAAGTATCTTTAAACATTGCTAGATCCCAAAGCATTTAGAAAAAAGTAAAATAGAAGATCACATATCAGGTGAAGTTGCAAAGTAGAACACTATTGATTACGAAGATGAAACTAGAGCTCAATTGAACATTTATAAACATAAATTCATCTCACATCTATATTTAGTTGTCCTTGAAAATATTAGAAATCCAATATGAACTTCTAGATAGTTCATTAATAAAGTGACATTATTTTCAAATTTGATATATAACAAATTTTAAAATCTCATTCATTTGATGTTCATTCTTCAAACTAAATGCCACTCTCCTTTACATTTAATTTTCTAATTTATCATTCAATAATTCAAATATCATATCTTTATGCTATATATAATCTAATCTAAACTTATATATTTGATTAACTTAAATTAACATAAAAAAATATTATTTTCCTTTTCAAAACTATATCAATCAAAATATAACTAATGTGATGAAATGTAATTGTAACATAAAAAAATTCAAGAATTTTTGAAGCAAAGTGAAGAACACGACATTTATATCTAAAATTGCCTCACCTACAAACTCCAAGTCCAATTCAAACCTTATATTGAAACACATATATTTACGAGAAAGAATAACTCACAAAGTGCATGACTTGGAAATTGAGATAAAACTAAACATAACAGGAGTCATACAAGTAAATAGGAATTGTTAACAAAAGATTATAAAACATAAAAGGTAGGTTTGATACATGTGAAGGAGGCGGGTCCACCAGGTTTTGGACAAACCAATTCCTTCACGACCTTGAAAAAGAAGCCATCAAATAAGCTGGCTAAAGTTTGGAGATTGCATATAGATCTGATATTTGGAGATTGCATACAGAAATGATATTAAGTCTACTGTAATATGATAAGGGTATAGATACGTTGTTAAGTCTATTACAATATGATAAGGGTATATATTTAATTGAAGTTTTTTTTTTTAAATTATAATAAAGATGGTCAGTTTGTGAAGGTTATTTAGGCATGAGTTTAATATAATTGTTAGTTTAAGGGGTTTTATATTGGATAAGATTTGTTTATTCAAATTAAAGTAATTTAATTAATATTGTTTAATATTATTTATTAGTTGCATGTATACAAGTATATTGGTAGTAAGGAATGCAATGAAAATAAAATGTTGACTCTCTCGTACCCATGATTTCTAGAGTTCCCATCGGCGTCAGACTACTGGAGAGCCCCAACAGTTTAACTTGGGATTCCCACTGGCGTCAGACTGCTGGAGAGCCTGGTGGGCTTTTCCCACATAAATAGCCTATCGGCTAATAAGACAGCTAGGCTATGGCAGAATCCAGCTCATTATCTAAGACCAGGATTAATAGTTTAAAAAAATTGTTAAGGTGTATCTAATGTTTTCCTGTCTATATGTATATCCAGTCAATAGTCTAGTTTATAATATAATTTTGATAAAAGATTGTAATAACACTTAGAATTTTTTGTGGGTATGAGAGTACTGATTGTAATAAGGCTTCGAATATTTTGTGTATATGAGAGTACTGATTGTAATAAGGCTTAGAATTTTTTGTCCATATGATAGTACTGATTGTAATAGGCTTAGAATTTTTTGTGCATACAAGACTGTAATAAGACGTAGAATTTCTTGTGCATATGAAAATACTGTCAACTGTAAGTGTCTTATTGTGCACTGGAATCTCAATACAATAATTATTCTGTAAATCTCATTACTTCTTATATGACATTGTTTTTAATCTTTCTATATTAATAAAAAATTATTTCAAAAAATAAATCTTTAACTTAACTTATATTATAACAACATAACTACCCCATTTAAAAATAAATTAACTTCAAACCCCAATTAATAATTAACCCCTCAACCAGTGGACCGTGCGGAGTGTTTGCTATCCAGTGGAACCCTGCTGTATTTTTAAGAGCGTGGGGGAGGTTTATAAGAGCAGCATCCCGGATTCGAACCAGTATCCTGCTGTAAAGAAAAAAATTAAGGATACCTCCGTAAAACAAAACTCTCTTAGCACTTAATTATATTCAGTCCGCGGAATCGAAACACTTTGCAGGTATTTATTAAATCTAGCCATAAAATGCCACGTCCATAAACATATTTATACGTTCCGAATCTGTCAATAGCATGAGCATCCAAAACCTCCTTATATACAGAAAATTCTCTGTCGCAGCAGATAACCTGGAAAACTAAAAAGAGGAAGTTCCACCTCACGAAAACAATAACAATCTTGAAGGGGGCTTACACCGCATAATAGCACAACTATCTTTTAGCCTTTTCATTGTAGGGTTTGGGCAGAATGGTCATTTTAATCCGAACCAAGCGGCCATCTGTGAAGGATTGACAATGCCGGGTATATGAATGTCATCTGAGCGGAAGAAATTGGTGGTGAGAGTAGAGTAGAGCGCTTCCCTTTCACTGGCAGCTTCGTGTCCTCGGAGGTTCTTCTGTGGCTGAGCGGTGGCCTTTTCCGGGGGTGTCGTGTTCGAATCCTGTGGCGGCCATGGTTTCCCCAGCAAAGTCCCGCGGTGGAGGTATTCCCTCGCCAGAAAAGAAGCCAGCCGCCAGTTAACCGCTTTGGCTCGCGAGGGCGGCAAACTAGGCGGGGGCATTTTGTGTTCGTTGGAAGCGACTGTGAGGGGATCGAACCCCGCCGGTAGCGATTGGCTTGCCCTGGCAGATCCGTGCCTCTGGAAAGGGGTGTAGTTTGAGCTCAGGTTATTATTTATAAGATGATGTGTGTCCTTGTGCAGCCTCATCTTCTTGGACGTTGTGCTGGTTCGCCAGTCATCTTCTACAGAGGGTTTTCGTCTTCTACAATCTGCCCATTCCCTTTGCTGCTGTTGCGTCTGAGGCGGTGACCGGCGTATGTATTTATCCATGGGTAGATCTGAGATTGAAATCAGGTCTCCAAGGGATTCGAACACAATATGTTGTAGATTGACGGATCTTGTTCCATAATCCCTCCAGGAGCAAATATAATTTGGGGAAAATGGGTCTTCTTTACCAATGCTTCTTCTTCAAACTATTTATGACAATTCAATGTTGTTTGTTTCATAAAAATAGTTGACAGCCCTGTCCTGTGTTTATTGTGTCCTGGCTTTCAATCGAGACAGGGCAAATCGAAAGAAAAGCTTTCCACTCAAATAACACAAGTTTCCGGCCTCCCCGTTCTTAAAATAACCCCCAATTTCCCCTCTTTAAAGGTACATTACTGCAATCCGTATAAGTGCATATATACAATGTCTATACACATTATTATGTCTATTTTTATATTTTTGAGCTTCTCCAATGCCATTTTGTCGAAGGCTCCAACGAATGATGAGCAAGCAAAACCACAGGGAATGTCACCGCATTTTGCCACGTGGGTATTTACTATTTGCAAGGCTTTTTGTGTAATTGCAACTCATGGTGGCAGGTGTAGTAAGCATGAGGGAAATGATTATTCTTTAAGATAACCTACACGCCTTTCCAGGTTCTCTCTATTAATCTCTTTTCCTTTTTCTTAAGCATTGATTTTTTTTAACTAATTGGAAACTTTGTTTTTCCCTCTATATTAATTATATATTAGCACCGACTCTGTTAATTGAGAACATTTTGGTATTTTAAAAAGAATAGTATTCAAAATGTCAGGTAAAAACACATACACAGTTGAATTTATCTGTTTGTTTTTCAAAATAAAAAAATATCTTTTTTTTTTTTTAGTATTCTTTATTAATTTTGGAAAAAATATACTTACAAGAATAGTGTTTTGTATAAAATGAAATAGGTTTTTTATATCTAATAATATTTTTTAGTGAGATAAGATAGAATTATTTGAGGTTCAAAAATATTTTGAGGATAGAATTTTTTAGGTTTGAAAATAAGTCTGATTTACTAGAAATTAATATAAGAAATAATGGAAGATCAAAAGTCACAACTTGAATTTAGCATTAGTTGTTATTGTAGGGGTTTAAACTTGGGTCTCCATAATGGGAACTCAATGCTTTAACTAATTAAGCTCAAACCCTTAACAAAAATAATATAAAAAATGAACTCCAACAAATATACAAATAAAAAATAGGAATTTTTAGCAATAGCTAGATTGATGGGAAGAGCCCAAATGTGTCTCTATCCTAATAGGCCTCACACCAATAAAAGGCAACCTTGAAACTATGTAGAGTTTTGGCACCCCCTCCCATCTAGATTGACTCCTTAATGTTATGGATCAAATATGTGAAATGTTTGATCTTTAATTTTTCATCAAAATATGGATAAGTTGGAATAGAGTATTTTTTAAAAATCTCATTTTAGACTAGTGTTCAAGGCTAATATGATTCCTCTTGGAATCCAAAAGGATCAAGCCCATTAAAAAGAGTTCTCTCTTGGTAAGAATGTAGAAGTGGTAGACTCCACTTTTGTCCAATCCTTGTTGTAGACTCTCTTGTGGAGGAAGAGGTAGTAAGGCTTAATTATCTAGCACTAATTAGGCATTGTAAAGAAAAATGGTTCTTACTAGCATCAATACATGAGTAGATCTTTAAACCATGGGAATCTCTACTATAGGTGTTTTGTGTGCCAAAAGACTTCTTTATGTTCTTTTTTTTCTCCTGAGTGAGAGTGCCATCTCTCAAGCTAGTCAAAGAATTTAGAATTAACAACTCTCTTTAGAGAAATGGACTCCAAGGTTCTTCGACTCCACATTCTCTTTAACTCATTTAGAGTTTTGGATTTGTCTCTACAACATCCCACCTAAATTCTAGAGCAAATCTTGTCTTTTTTTGGTATTGGATACAATTCAAAGGTGACTTGGTGGAATATATATGAAAGATCCTTGAAAAGATCCCACATGGTGTAT
Source organism: Sequoiadendron giganteum (assembly GCA_007115665.2). NCBI lineage: Eukaryota > Viridiplantae > Streptophyta > Pinopsida > Cupressales > Cupressaceae > Sequoiadendron > Sequoiadendron giganteum. Next base: position 577,093,693 of record CM021100.1, on the reverse strand, counting down.
GCTCATAGATCAGAGTTGTGAGAGACCTGTGAGAGACCTCGATTGATTTCTTACCAAAAAGTTTTTCCTATCTCTTTTCTTTGGTGCTTATGCTTTGGGAATTAGATTATGAAGGATGTCACTCAATTAATATTTATGCCATAAAGTGGGTCATGAGGATAAATTTTGCAAAGGAAAGAGCTTCCCTCTCAAAGTTTTGAGGACCTTAAGAAAAAATAACTTCCCTAAGAAAGTATGGAAACCTATATATGTTTTAGAGATATAGTATAGAAAATTGTATACCTTTACAATTTCACACTATGTTTGGGTCCCTTAATTTATTGGACTTAATTAAGCTTCTAATTTACCAAATTATGCATTCCAAAGCCTTATTCTTACTATTTTCCGAAAAGGGAACCAACATTAAATAAATGCATTTAATAATTAAATTATCTTGGATCATGTGTGTCTTGGAAGTATAGGCCAGGACCCATTTGCGCATGGGAAAATGGGTCCCATTTATGAGCCATGACCTAAATTAAAATCTTTTTGGTAGCATTTTAATGATCATAATTAAAATTGTAAGTGTCGGCTTTTGGAATCTATTTTTTGGGAAATTGGATAAATAGGTCTATAAATACAGTCTTTTGATCATTTGAAATCTAACATTGAAAAAGTAATAATGTGGAGAAGAAATTATGATCAAGCATTATTGTCAAGAGCATAATTGAGCATTCAAGAGAAAAAATATCAGTCATTTGTTGTAGCAATCAAGATCCTAACATCATGTCAAATTTTATGTGTATTCATGTTGTCTTGTGAAGGCTAACAAGTGTTGTAGGTCTTCATGCATTCAAGCACTCAAGAAGATCAAGCAAGAAAGATCCAATTCCCTTGAAGTGATGTGTACGTCTTTAGTCCTCCAAGGAATCCATTGAAGGGTGGTGAGTTGCAGAAAATTATCCATTCATCATTTGTTTCCTTTCCATTAAGGTTCACATTATTGGCATTGCCATTATGGAAGTGGAAACACAAACACATGGTTTGACTGAGGCAAGCCCCTATATGGCACAATTTTTCCCCTATTTGTGAATGTGTAGGTTACGAGTTTGAAGAGGATTGAAGAGAGCTTGAAGATCCTTTTTTCATTGTTGCATTTGTTGTCATCATTCTTGTCAACCTATGAAAACTAAGTTGCAAAATTTATTTTTGACATTTCGACAAATTTGTAGGTGGAAAATAGAAGCTTAGATCTAGCACCAAAGGATCACAAAAATTTGATCAAGATCCTTGTATAAAGACCCATTTTCCATTGAGTGAATGAGTCCTTGTAGGCACATCAAAACCAATTTTTTTAAGCATGTTTGTTGTCCTCTACACTTCCTAGATCCACTTCCAAATTGTTGTTTATGTATGCCAATTACCTTGTCGGGATCTTGCATTTTATATATTAGGGCATATAGGATCATTAGTTTAATCAGTCTAAAATATTTCCAATCCATTTTAATCCTCCATTAGAGGTAGATTTAGGTCTGATTAGCTCATCATTGAGTTTGAGAGTCAATCTTTTCACCTTGTGATCTACATCCTAATGAAATTTGGAAAAATGCCCCCTTTCCATCCTAGGTTCTGTTGATGGCCAAATTGACACAACAACGTGAAACAAAGTATTTCTACTCTATTTCTCTTGAAAAAGATAATTGAACTAAAACCACCTATCTTCCAAGGTCTCTGTAGTTGGTTCTCAATTGTGTTGTTTTGTCTAGTGGCCTATGCAACTGTAATGTTCAAGGGGCTTGTTGGTAAAGAATACAAACTGAATGGTATGAACTAATCTAAGGGTTGGAGGGGGGTGTAAATAAATAGAAAAGGATGGAATAGAGCTCAAGGCAGCAAACATAAATGTAAATTCCTCTTAATTCAGACATACAACTTTCATAATGAGCATTTCTTCTACACAACCAAACCAGAAAATGATACAATCCACATAATATTCTACACCATTGCATTCATTCATAGTGCAAATTCAAGACATAGGACCATTCATCATCACTAAATTTCAGAACCAAATAAGAACATATCACCAACTCATTACTAACGTTCATAGATCAACAAACATAAAGAAATTCCATTCACAGATAATTTAATGAAATAGTCTCAGATCTGAAATCTTCTATTGATTTTCATCAAATAAGAAATATTTATGCAAAACATTCACTAGCATACGAATGCCTATGATTCATCAACATTACCATTAAAACTAATTCTAAACAATAGCATCAACTTTATTGAAAACATGTATATCTTCACATGAAAATTGTAAAACAAAGTTTATGAAAACTATAAAAACTATCCTAGATCTCCTTTAGGTGGCTAATCCTTCTTCAATGAGCCAACCTTTACAAAATGGAGAGAGATTCTACATATAGGCAACTTTTTCACTAATTCCTCTCATCAAACAATTCAGATCCATAAATCATGGGGCGACTAGGGCAATGTAGGATGACTATCCATTTTGATCTTCAGTTACTGATTGAGGAATCCTTGTTAAAATCTACATCCATGAAGGGGAAGATAGAACCGCCAGAATCTTTAGTTAGACTCGTGTTATGATCCTGCAAAATAGGAAAGAGATATGTCCAACAAATTGTGCCTTCTTGATGTTGATCTATCAAAGGGATAGGTGTACTACCACCTTAATCCTGTGTTTTTTTCTCCAGTGCCATGTACTTATCATAATTAGTAAACACTTGTTGGAGTACATCTGCATCCAACCCATCTACCCAATTGTCTTCAAACTTTATTATTTTTAGCTCAGCAGAAGCAAATTCTTGCATATCTCCAAGTTTGATAAGCTCCCTTCTAGTAGCCTTTATTTCTTCTTTGATGTCCATGAGCCTATTCATTAATAGGTCATCACCATCATCCCCTTTTTGCATTACCTCCTCAAATCTACTACTCCATTTTTCCTTGATTTTATCAAAGAGGAGGCCATCTATCTCACAGATGTCTTCATTAACAAGTATATCAATACTTGCTCCCAATTCCTTAATTTGCTCATGAAGATCCTTTCCTTCTTGTTGTACCTCATTACTATGTCCATAAATGAAAGAAGACCGGAACCTAATAATGCTAATGGTTTTATCAATGAAATTTGTATTATCTTCTTTAAGGATAGATTGTTCCAACAAATTTTGTTTCATAAGCTTATTAATGTCCTTCAATTTCCTTGAATGTTTTGTATATTCTTCTTCTTGTTTTCCAAGAGTTTCAACATATGAAACCATATCATTAACCAATTCTAGTGCTCCTTCATGAAATTTACAACTATCCACAAGTAAATCCTCTACTTCCCGATTCAACCTAGCAATCCATCTATCCATCATTCTCACATTATTTCTCATTTCAACTAGGTTGTTTGCATCTTTCTTGCTTAACAAAACTGGGGTCTCAGGAGCAACAAATTGTGAAGAAATAGGAGAAGACAAATCTTCCAAGAATTTATGTAACTGGTCTACCTGATATTTGAGTTCATCCTTCCTCTACTTGTCCTTTACCATTCTTGATTTGGTGGAAGAGGCTACAATATCAATAAGATCCATTTGTTGGTTTCTTGTAGGCCTTCCCAAATTCATCATGCCTAATTGATAATCACTCAATGATATTTCTTGTCTATCTTTATCAACTATTGGAATGGCACATTCAACTATAATCTCTCCAACATCCGTTAACCTTGTAGAATGAAGAACTCTAGCCCTTTTCTTGGGCCTCCCTTTTACAAATTTTTTCCTTACATCATCCCAATTATCGGGTTGGGGTTGTACTATCTACTTCCTTTCTAGATTAATTTTTAACAATGTAGGGGCAATAGGGGGAGTTACCACTTGTGTAGAAGAAGATGTAGCAGGAGAGAGTGGCTACTAGAATGCTACTCTAGGTTGAGAATCAACCTCTTGTTTCTTTTCCTTTTTTGCCTTCTCTCTGGCTAGTTTATCAGCTTCAGCCTTTTCTTTTCTTTCTTGTTCTATTTTGGCCAGTTGTTCCTCCTCCAATCTCTTCTCCTCCAATAGCTGATCTCTTTGTTTTTTTAACTCCTCCACCCTTCCCATGCCTTGGCTGCTTCTTGGTCAATTTTAGCTTGCTCTTCTTCTTCCATTCTTTTCATCTTCAACTCTTCTTCTTTCTTTCTTTGAGCCTCCTCCACTTCTTTAAACTTCACTTCAATGGCCTCTTTCGCTCTCCTTTGTTGAGAATTTTCTTCCTCCAACTCATGGATTTTCTGCAACAGAGCTAAGTTATCGCTTTCTTCTTTAGCTTTCCACTATGTTTCCCTTTCTTGCAACTGAAGATCTTCTTTCTCTTTTTGTTGCCTCACCAACTCTTTTGCCTTTGCTATAGCTTCTAACTCTTGTTGCTTGGCAAGCGCATCAACTTTGGCCTTGGTCTCCAATTCTTGTTGTTTTGCAATTGCTTCAGCTTGTGCTTTAGCATCAGCTTCTCTCTTAGCATCCTCAAACAACTTCCATTGGTCCTTCAGAGTTAGGACATGTTCAAAATCAACACCTTAAATATCTTTAGCAGATCTAGTCACAAGAGGCTCCTCATTTGATTGAGTGGCCTCTGAATCAGTGTTTATATCATGGATTTCAATATCCTTCTCTTTTCCCTTCAAAGTTTCAGCTTGCTCATGAAGACTACATGTTGGTACTTCTTTGCTAGGTTCTTGAGTGAGGGAAGGTTGAGAAGAGGAGACTTCTCCAGCTATTGTTGTCTCCATGCCTTGTGATTCATGGACTTCCTGAGCAATTATTTCTGAAACAACATCTCCTCGAGATCTAGGAGGAAGATACTCTAATTTCTCTTTAGGGGTTTCTCTCCTCTTAGTCCTCTTATAACCTTTGGTTGCCCCTGCTTTCCTCTTCTTTGAAACTTGAGCCTATGGCTCCTTGATCCTCATAACTATTCATTGGATACTTCTATCCATTATTGTCTTGGAAATTTTCTTAATGTCAATAAATTACTCACCCCAGTTTATTGTGTCTAGGTTCTTGGTGCCTATCTTTCCTGCTTCATATCCAGGATCCAAAATCACACCATCATCGGATAGTGTATCAGGATTGTCTTCTTTCACCCCATATTCAATCATTTGTGGGATGGCCAATCTTTCATAACTCCTCTTCCTAACATCATAATCATCTTGTAAATCAATCCAAAAATCTTTTAACAAATTATAATGTTTATAAAAAATAATGGGATTTAGAACATTCATTTTGTGCTCCAAATCCAAATGCTTTCGAGCTGTATGTAATCCAAATTTCAAATAGCTCAATTCTTCACATACTACCTTTGCAGCTACATTGTGAAGATAACAATATTCTCCCAACTTCATGGGGAACTTGTGGCATCCAGGCTTATGTTTGATGGAAAATTTTGCACTGACTCCCAAATCTTGATATATAAATTCCATAAGGACCATCCTATCATTGCAACATTTTGGGAGTAGGTGAGGGTGTCCATCAAATCTTGCCAACCTGAAGTAAGAGAACTTGGGGTATTGGATATACCAATATCCCCATTGAGCAATGAAATCCATGAAATCTCTACTCAACCTGAATCAAGCATCCCCAATCAATCGGTTGATAATGACATACAAGAATGCATCATTGACCCTTCTGATGTTTGCAAGGTCAATTGGTCATAATGGTTCCATACCTTCTATTGTCTAGGAGCTTCTCCCAATACTCCTAATGCATTCAACCCAGGAAAGATATCAATCCTTGCAACATCATATATGACATAAGAATTCATAAAGAAGCTCTTTGTTTCCCTTTCTTTCAACATCTGATTGTGCAAATTATTAGATAAGATCATGCACCAATCAAATTATTGTCTACCATCAAAAATAGCTTTAATGAAAGGGAACATCCATTCCCTGAAGATTGCATAGTCCTTTCTAAACACTTTGGAAAGCATCAGAATTAGGTCATCAACTTCCTTCTTGAAGTCTCCCCTCTTAGGTTGTTCACGCATCTTGGCTAAGGACTTCTTCTTCGTTCTCAACCACTTCTTATTCATGTGAGATATATTAATCTCTTTATCCTTATTAAATTTTTGCAATGCTTCTGCTTCAATCAAATACCTAGGGTTCTTTGGGGTAGGTGCATTGAACATAAATCTCATCATCTAAAAAGATAGATCAATTATCACATTTCCTTGTTGGTCCATACATTTCCTTGACACAAGATTGTAAGCTCTTGCTATAGTCAAGATGAGCTCCAAGCATTGAACTGAAAAAGGGAAGAGTGTGACATGTGCTAGCCTAGATTGAACTATTATTTTTGTCCTTCTAGTCACTTCTTCCACAAAAATCGTGAGAGTCAACTCCTCACCATTGAAAGATCCCAAGTTAGTATCTGTAATATCAGCCCATCCTGAATCTAGCTTGCTAGTTGTGGGAGAGGCATTTTGATGTTTGTATCTCAAAGTATAGGGAAATTGCTCCACCTTTATCTTCTTTGGTTTCACTTGTCTTGAACTCTATGTAGCTTGGCCTTCCACTTGTGAAACTTTTGTAGATGCTCCTAACATTATTTATTCCTACAAGACAACCTTGGATTAGATTAATAGAAAGCATGAAAATGAACAATAGAAGACTTACCCTTCATGTTACCCTATCCTTCCCTAGGTAGCCTTTTATACTTAGTAAAATTTGAAACTCGTTGGAGGCTGAACCAAGAAAGGGACCAATATTGGAAAGCTTCTAGTATTGGCAATATTAGAGTCGGGATCAACGTTAGAACAGGGATCAGAATGAAAACCAAACCCAAAACCATCACATAGTTTCAAGTCTGGTTTCTATTTTGGTTCCACTTCCGCCAGAAGACATGGATGCGGAACAAAGTCAAGAATTCATTGGGAGCAGGCTCAGAACTAGACCTAAAATTTTACTCACATATTTATGAATTTAGTTCATTCCAAGCTTTACTTCTGCCCATTATCATTAATCATGGCGCAATCTTGATCAAGCACTCATAGTGACTTAAAACAAGGTCACATGAAGGGCCGAGGAGGCTTAAAATAAAGGTGTGAATCTATCATCCATATGACTGAGGGAAGACCTCTAGCTAGGGCATGATATTATAAAAAATAGCGCATAAACCCTAGTTTACATAACCGGTTGAATCAAGAAATTTAGGGCATCGAAAACCTGACATGGAAACCACTAAGTCAACATGTCAATAAGATGGGACAAGTCTTTAAATAGATCTGAAACCTTTAAAATCCCTCAAAACCCATCAAAGATGAAACCCTAAATAAAACTAGGGCACGACAGTACATACACCACCAAAACAAGAAAATGACAGCAGCAAAAAAAAATAAATGAAAAGAAAAAAGAAAACAGGAAACAGAAGGGAAAGACAAACAAAAAGGGAAAGTGAAAGAAAAACACCAAAAATGAGCGAAGATACACGAGAAAGTTCTCGTGAATGCGCGAAGAACACAATGAAGAACAAGATGAGAAACAAAACACGAAATGAAATGGGGAAAACCCACCTACCTCAAACGCTACCAAATAGGATGAAAAATCGATCCAAATCCACTTGCAAATGATTACCCTTTGACCAGATTGTGCTCCTCTTTCTCTTTCTCAACTTTGGTTTGCTAACACAACTTAGGCAATAATAGTAATGAGAAAATTAACCTTGATTAAGGTTTTGAATTTGATTTCACGCATGTGGAGGACCTATAATTAATGCAATTAATGTGGTTGGTCAAGTGTGGAATCAAAGTAGGAACGAGCACATAACTATCGTGTAATATAAGTAAAGTAGAAAAGAAGATGACAAGGGAATGGGGCGATTAGGATCAAAACCGATCAAGGAACTTTTGCAAAGTTCTTGGTTTAGTTTTGGTTTCGGTTATGCTCCCGCCAAAATGAAGAAAAAAATGCAATGAAAAAAGACAACAAGGCGGGATCGAGACCAAAGGAACCGATCCCCAAAAAAAAATGAACAAAACTCAAAGGCGGGGATGGAGATGGAACGAGAACTGTACTTGGAAATTTGCAAAAATTTCGAGTTCGAGATTCGATCCAGATCCAAACCTGCCAAAGACAAAAAGGACATCGACACAAGGAAACAAAAAACAAAGGAAGTGGGACCAAGACAAAGCCTATACCAAACGAAAGCTCGAGAAACAACAAAAACACAATGAAAACTAATGGGAGCGAAATTGAGACAAAATAAGGACTAAAAACCTTTGCAAGTTCCAAATTTCAGATTCCATTTCGGTTCCGCTTTCGACAAAGCAGAAGAAAAAAAAGACTTAGGAGAAAAAGAACAACTCCTAAATCGCGAACAAAACACCAAGGACAAACAAACCAAAAGGGGGACCCACTTTAACCAAAATTAAAATGGGGTGGTTATGCAAGGCATAACAAATGATGACTCGGTTGGGAAAATGGTTGACCTATTTTCAAGACACTAAAGAATTCAGTCACTCAGAACTTTATGGTTGATGAACATTTTACACTTAAGTATGATCAATTATGGAAAACAAGGTTGGGATGGAATCTCAATGTAAATCAGCATTAACGACTTCAAATTTGAGTGTGTAAATGCATGGTGCATCTGTTTTAGTAAAAAATCTCCTTCTATTCTTTAAAAAATATATTCAAGATTCAAGCTACATGAATTGAACCCTTTTAACCGTTGTGCAATGATATCTTGGTAATTGCTCCACTGCTAGACATGAATTTATAGCCCTGACGAAGGTACCTCTAGCTCTCTCAAAGCATTGTTCTACTACCATCCAAGCATCCATAGCCCCGGTAGAGATACTTGAACCACCATTCTTGTATTGAGTTTGTCATTATTCAATTATTCTCTTTTATTCTCATTTTTATAAGCTTTTTCTTGAAGGGATTCTTTATTATATTTTCTTAATAGTCAGATGTAAGAACCTAAAATTTGGGGCTAAGAACTACAATGGATTTTATGATAGTGTTAGGATTCAAAATTTTCACTCAAATCTAAAATAAAGTCACCTAGAGACAAATAAGAATTTATGTAGAATAGATGTTCTTATCTAATTTGTGACAGATTCAATTGTGGTTCATGAGATCTCTTACAATATACCTGTTTGTATTTATCCTTTCAAAACATTGTATAAAAAGAACACAAAACGCAGGTCATGAAATGAAAAATTTCAACAAACATACCTAAAAATAACTCAACCAACTTCTCTCCTAGTACCCTTATCATACTTTGAATAACAACCCTCGGAAACAAAAAGAACAAAACACAACAATAAAAACAAAAAAAAACAACAAAGAGACAAAACCAAAATTAAAAAAAGAAGAAAACCAACTAAATACATATATACATCCAAAAAAATATCAAAACCTCATTGGCCAAAGTAATGTTTGAGAAACTGTCCATTGAATAGCAATGGAACAAGCTCTCCCATTAGATTACTCAAATGAAAAGCATTTTCACAAAGGATTTCTGCAATATGATACGAACCCAACCAAAGTCGATCAAACTTTTGGTGATCACCTTTTCTTTCCTTGGATTTATCCCATAGTAATACTAAGTCTGATATTCTAAAGGCTTTTATTTTTGCTCTCTTTTCAAACCAGTGTTTGACAACAACCTAATGTTTAGAGAACTATTGTAAAGCAGCATCTCTCTGTTCCTCTAAATTTAGTAAGTTAGTAAGCCTAACCTCTATCCTATCATCATTTGAGTAAAACTCCTACATAAAATGGAGGATAGGTATCTATAAATGCATAGGAAAGACTGGGTCTTGGCCATAGACCAACTTAAATGGTGAGTTACCTAAGGTGGCTTTAATACAAGTTCTATCTGCCCATAAGGCATATCTCAGTTGTGTGTGCCAATCCCTAGGATTACTCTCTAACAACTTCTTAATCACTTCCAACATATTTTTGTTAGTAGACTCTGCTACTCCATTCCCCTGTGGGTAATAATTAGAAGAATATTTCAACACTATCTTATGTTCATGTGCCCATTAAATAAAATCTATGGAAGAAAAGCAGGGCCATTGTCACATACCAGGGCAAACGATACTCCAAACCTGGTAATAATGCATTCGTTGAGAAATTTGATGACCACCTCAGTGGTGTCGTTCTTACAAGGTTAGGATTCAGTCTAGTATGTACAATAGTCGGTTGCTGTCAAAATAAATTTGTGACCTACAGATGAATTTGGATTAATTACCCCTGTGATCCCTAAAATGTCTATCCTATTCTAAAGATGCAAAACCACTACTATGCACTAATGGAAGAACATAAAAGGTACACCTCAAGATTAGCCTAAGGAATGATAATGCAAAGAAATAAGATGAAATAAATATTACAAATGATTATACCTTCTTTGTTGTTGAAATCCCTTGGTTGGCCCTTGATATTGTATGCTTTGTATGCTCCTTGGATGGAAAATGAGATTAAAGATGGAAGATGATTGAGAATGTGATAATGGTGGATTCAAGTGCTATGATGAAGGCAAAAATTTTCAAATGACAAAGTAGCAAGAGTTTGGTATCAAATGAGTAAGGTTTCTAAATGAGAGAAAAGAGGGGGTATTTGTAGAGGGATTAGAATTCTCTAGAGAATTCAATGGTTGAGATTAAACCAACAAGGCCAAGATGGAGGGCTATGGTGATTTGATGACTCACAAGCCCTCACATCTTGACATGTGGAATGTGAGATAGTCTAGGATGAAATGATGTGGAAGTGAGGTGGAAGGAAGGTACATGATGTGGAGGAAGAACAAGTACCTTGTAAGTACCTTGATGTTACCACTCAATGATCACATGAGGAAGAAGAAATTCCTTGGAGGAATAAAAGTGAATTTAAAATTCACAATGATTGGAAGAATCTAGTGGATAAGACAAATTTCCCAAAAAGGTGGGAATTTTCCACATGTGAGTGATGTGACAAGTCAAATGTTCTAGAACTCTTTGGCACATGTGAAGTGAGAAGTCAAAGGTTCTATAATTTGCATGGGAAGAGAAGATTCCTTGGAAGGATAAATGTGAATTAAAAATTCACCTGGGGAAGAGAGGAGTCTTGGGTGAATAAAAAGGAATTAAAAATCCTTGGGAGATGGGGAGGGTTGACCAAGGTACTAATTAGGCTTAACTGATCCGTAATTAGAAGATAATTAATGGCTAATAAGGATTAGAAGCTAAATTGAAAAAGTTGGAGGATGTGACACATCCTAATCGAGGATTAGGCATGTGCACATCCCTAATGAAGAGATTAAGAGGTTGATTAAGATTAAGAAAATGATGTAACATGTGAAGAATTAAATAAATGTCATATTTATTTAATTCATTTGATGAGAGGGGAATTAAAGGGGTAAGGTATTTAATTATTAATTAAATACCTTAAGGATTTAGAAGAATTAAGGGTATTAATTAAATAATGGCGATATTACTTAATTAATGCAAATAAGAGGATATTAGATGAAAAGGGATAAATTTGGACAAATGCAAGTGTCCAAATTTAGGTGTCTACATTTTTCTCCTCTTTGAGGTGGTGTTATGAAGTAACATCATTTCAAAGAATATTAAAACATAAAACTCAGAAGAAGATGGTAAGCTTGGAAAAGATGCCCCAGTCATTCAAAGGAGTGACTTAGGAAGGAAAAAGAAATGATGAAGATTAGGGATTGAGGATGCCCCCTCAAGAGGACATGCGGGTTCAAGAGAACATGGGTGTGCTCTCGAAATGGATGAGATGATGAAAGGGGATATGAGGATGATGATGTAAAGTGATGGATAAGAAAGGATGATAAGCGATGGGAGATGCGGAAGCACAAATGGATGTAAGGAAAAAGGTGATGTTGCCCCAGTCAAGCTACAAGACAAAATGGGTTGATGATGGATGGAGTGTTGTTGATGAGGGAAGGATACATCCCAAAACAACATGAGGAGAGGGAAGGATACATCCCGATAATGATGATGATGAAAGTGTTGTTGATGAGGGAAGGATACCGCCCAAAAAAACACGAGGATAGGGAAGAATACATCCTGACAAAAGGGTTGTTGATGAGGGAAGGATACATCCTGAAACAACACCAAATGATAGGGAAGGATGCATCTTGATGTTGATGATGACGGTGATGATTGGATCAAGGCTTGTAGCAAGGCTGGGAACAACACCAAGGATGTGATTAGATGATTTGTGCTAGCTTGAATGGATGAGGATTGGATTGGGATGTGAGATGGATGACAAGAGGCATAGAAGATGATAAAAGAGACGCTGATAAGAGATTAGATGGATAGGGGAGGGATATTGATGAATGATTATGGATTGGTGGGGGAGTTTGATGGATGAGAGGATGAGGGATACATGCAAGATGATGGAATGGAAAATTAAATGCAATCCTAATGCAATTTTCCATCTTCGGAGCATTGATTTTTTCCATAGCATAAGACAACGGGCGTCAGGGTATGTAAACCAAGATGAATTAGTGTCTAATGCGTAAAAAAAACACAACAAACAAGAAGGTGATTCCAACACCCCAAAGTCACGAAGACCTTGGTTGGGCCAGATATTGGAATAACCACATGCACAAAATGATGCCCCAACGTAACACAAGACCTCAAGGATCTTGGTGAGTACTACGTGGGACAACCAAAAAGACAAAAACAGATAAAAGATCAAGATATTTCCCTAAAATGTGATTACCCCTACAAAATATAATTTCCATTGGGCAAATGGCTTTACCTCATAAATCAGTTGTAAGGGCATCACCGGATTGTGTTTCCTGGATGCAAAATTTTGACATGTATTACATGTCCTCACGTGTTGGTGTGTATCTTTGAACAAATGGGGCCAATAGTATCCCAATCTAAGGATTTGGTGTGTCATGGAATCAGTAGATCCATGCCTAGTATTGTGTCGACCATGAAATTTTGTAATGGCATGCTTCGCTTGTTGTTGATCAAGGCAACGTAGATAAACACCTTCAAAGTTTCTTCGGTACATAGCTCCTCCTTTTAGCATGTAATGAGAACTCTTCAACCTCAATGTTTTCCTATGAGTGGCATTCATCCTATTGGATGTTGTGGTTGTGTTGATGATATGTGGTTGTCATTGATGCCAACACTATTAGCATTGATGATTTTGAAGGTTGTATATGTCAAGGATATTGAGAAAATTATAATAAATATCTTGAAGGTTGTCTACGAAGCTGTGAAGTTCAGTGTGGTAGAAAATTTAGTATATTTCTATTCAGGTGTTGTGTTTTAAATGGTTTTTTATTGAGCCTATCTAGTTTATACTTCGGAAGTTTAAGAGGTGTGCATCAAGATTTGTGTGAGTTGTGTGTTTATGTGTTCCTACAATTATTCTATTACTGTAGCTGATGTTTCTGGAAGAAGAGAATGTGATTCTAGTAATTTCAGTTGTTGCATATACTCATATGATGTTTGTTGATGTTTCTAGATCATGTTCTATCTTTTTTGCACATCCCCATTGATTGGTGTGATCGTAATCAAAGATTTTTCTGTTGTGTGTTCGAGTTTTCATGTTCTTGACCAACATGGTGGTTGTAGCATGTTGCGGATCCTCATGGATTAATATTTTAATGTTTGGAATTTTTGAGGAAGCTATTTTGGGTCTTCATTATGTTGTGATCGACTTCGGTTGGTGCGTATTGAGATTTGTTCATGAATTGGGCCGACAGTATGTAATTTATTCTTTTATTTTTGGTTGACAAAGTTGTTGATGTAATTCCATGTAGCAGATATATAAGAGTGATTGTCTCTTCATTTTGAAGCATGCTCGATGTATGTATGAGAAGTGAATGAAAAATGTGCAAATAAAAATCAAATCATTCAATTGCAGAGAAAAGTGTGAAGAAGATTGAGCGAAGTGTGAAGAAGTATTTTAGTGCCTAACAAGAATTGTCATGAGGCTTTTTGAGAAGCTAGCTTCTTAGTTCAACCTCTTCAGATGGATTTAATCTAAATGTTTCTATAAGGAATTGAACCTTCCCATTTGAGCATTGAGCTCTAGGAAGTGTGTATGAATGCATGTGCATTCCTTATTCATTTTCATTATACTTTTAACAGGGCATAATCTTGTGGACTAACATCCACCATGGTTTTTCCCCTAACAGGGTTTCCACATATAAAATCTTGGTGTCCTTGTGTTTCTAATGTGTTGTTGATTCATGTTTTCACTGTTAATTATCAGATATGAGATTAAAGGTTAATAAGGATAAATAAGTGTTAAATTATGTGACAACCGATTCACCCCCCTCTCAATTGTCTATTCTTGTTTTTCCAACACATTCCATCTAGGCATTTGTTATTCAACAATAAAAAGATCAAATATAAATACCAAGGATCACTTGTAAATGACTGTATCATGTATTGTTGATAGGTAATCTTAGTATCAACATCGTCCATTGCTTTGGACAAGCCTTATCCTCAGACTAGCTTCATTGGATGGATCTCGAGATCATATTCCTATAGGATGGCCATCCATTTTCCTCACCTCTTCCCCAGTTCACTTTTCATAAGAAGGGACTTTAAAACAAGGTCTAGAACAATTGTAGTAATTTGGTTGCGAAGAATATAGTGACAAAATTTCTTGACTGCTCGTACTAGTTGAAAAGCCTATTTTTCCAAAGGTAGATATCTAACTTCAACATTTTTGAATGGGGAACTCATAAAGGCAATGGGCCTTTCATCTCCTTCACTTTTTCTCTATGTCAAGACAATAACACAAGAGTGATCAGATGTGAAAGAGTAAATATAAAAATTCTTTAGATAGTCAGGGCTAGTTAGGAGTGGGTCCTCTGATATAGATTTTTTGATCTACGAGAAGGAAGATTTAGCCTCATTTCTCAACTCAATCTTAGATTCTTTCTTCATCATTTCATTGAGAGGCTTAACAATCTCTACAAATCTAGTTATGAATTTCCGCATAAAATTTATCTTCCTAAAAAAGAATTTCATCTCCTTTTTACTGCCTGGCATAGTCAATTTTAAAATGGATTCAACTCTGTTAGGGTCAATTGAATTTCCCCTTTCTGATATTATGTGGCCCAACAATTTCCCTTCAGAAACCCCAAACACACACTTCTTTGAATTTAAAGATACACCATAGCTTACACACTTTTTAATAACTTTTGATAGATCCGCAACATGGTTTTCCCTATCTTTAGAAAATGTAGTTAAATCATCCATATATCTAATTATACACTTACCTACCAAGTCCTTGAATTCCACATCCATTGCACGCTGAAAAGTAGCTCCAACATTGATGAGACCAAATGACATCCTTCGATAAGCAAATGTCCCCCACTTGGTAGTGAAGGCAGTTTTCTCATAGTCAACCAGGACCTAGTTATATCTTGAGTAACCATCAAGGAAAAACATCATTTGAGAACCATTGAAAATCTATAGTACCTTGTCAAGAGAAGGTAGTGGGTAGTTATCCTTCTTTGATGCTTTTTTGAGGTTTCAGAATTCAACACATAACTTGATCTCCCCACTCTTCTTTCGTAGAGGGACTACATTGGTGACCCAGGTGGAATGCCTTACTAGAAATATTATTCTGCCTAACAAAAGCTTCTGCACCTCTTTTTGAATTAATGGTTCAATCAGCGTGTTGATTTGGCGTTGCTTTTGACAAAAAGGTTTCGCATTAGGATTTAATGGAACAGTGTGAGTTATTACTGAAGTGTCGAAGGTTTTCAAGTCTTCATACCCCCAAAAAATCGCTGCAATATATGGCTTCAGTGCTTCTATGATTTTGTCATGGATATGTTTCGAGCAATCTTTACCAATAAATACATTATTTTCTAGGCATGAATCCACCAAGTTAACTTATTCATATTTCCCCTCTTTAGTGGTCATGGGTAATTTCTCACGAGCCCAAGGATCAAAGTCAAATATCCTCTCCAATGCTACCATTCCCTTAGGAATGTTGTTTTTTTTAAGGTTCATGATCCCTTTTGCATCACACATTTCTGGATCCCACTCTTCCTGATCTCTATCTAATTCATCAATAATATGTCCCTCAAAGAGGTCTGAGCTTTCCAAGAAGGAAAATATATGATGGTCATCATTGAAGACCTGTAAATTTTGAACATTGTCAGGAATGGATGGGATCAATATTAACTCTAATGAAAACCTCTTTAGCTTAGAATCTTGCATAGGTTCTAAGGTACTTGCAGCAATAGCAAGCACATGTACAATCTGATTATCTTCTCTAAGAATCATCTTGATCCCAAAGGCATCAAATTATTCTATCAAATTCCATATTTTGTTCTGGTACACAACCAACCTCTTGTTATGACATGTGTACTGACTATGAACCTGCTTAACAATGACCTCAAAATCCCTCATGACCATTAGATCTATAACCTTTTTCTAATGAGCAAACATCAGTCCTCTGGCTAGTGCTTCATACTCCACCACATTATTGGTACATTTAAACTGCAACCTGTAAGAAGGAAAGTATATTTTCCCTTTCAGATTTATTAGCTCAACTCTAGCTCCACTCCTTATTTTGGATTTGGAACCATCAAATTTAAGGATCCATAATTGATCCTGGCCTAGGGTTTCCTTCTTAGGGTGAGCCATGAGTAGTTGTTTGCAAGAAATTGGTGGCAACTTGGACATGTTTAGAGCTTCTAGACATGAAGAGTGGTCTGAATAATGATCATCAAAAAATTCATTTAGATTCAGGACCTATACAGGCACTTCTCCTTGAATTTGATCTTGATCAGTGGGTTTATGATTAGTTATTGGTTTCGGCAACCCCCTTGGAATTGGAAGATTGGTAGGGGTTGGTGTATTAGATAGTTCTTGAGATTCTACAATCTCATTTCCCAAGTAAGAACATGAAACCCGAGTCTATCCAATTGGAGAAAGGACTTCTTCCTATGCATCATTGGGCCTTGTCAAAATAGTGGCATCTCTAGCCTCAAAATAAAATTGATTCATGGGTGTTTCGGGTTGACACTTGTAGGTTTCTACTGACTAAAATAAATGGTTTAAAATGTCGACACAAGGTTGACATGTTAATTTAGAATGACTCTGGTAATGAATTATGCACTAGTTAGAGAGTAACAGAGTCCATAAGTCAACTTCCTCTCCAAGGACCAGTCTATCATTTTGTAACTTTCTAATCAAAACCTATTGGTTAATAGTAGTCATTGGGTCACTGTGTTCTAGAGGTTGTAGGGTATCAGGATTGAACATTGAAAAGTCATGATTTCCTCTCTTTTATATACTCCTATCTCTGCTTCAAAATAGGCTACCTTGTTAGGATAATTATATTCAGTGATCATATTTTTGAGATGAAGCTCACTTTCAATCCTGATTTGTGTTGCTATCCCTTTCCATGGCAGCCACATATGTGAAAAGTATAAGGATAAGTAACCCCAAATAATTTTCATTAGATCTCATCTTAGAAGCATGTTGTATGTCTTAGGGATATAAACTACCTAGATATCCATGTAAGTTTGGATCTGTGGATCTGATCCAACCTGAACATGAATATTTTTAAATTATCCTACTACATTAACCTTAGTTTTGTCTAGTTGTATTACCTTCTTATGAGTCTGAACTGGACTTAAACCCAAATTTTTACAAATGGAAAAGGGCATGATGTTACTCTTACCAATTTTCACTATATCTCAATTGGTAGAGTTGATTAGTTTCATTTTAGAGTGAAAGTTCATTTAGTTGGTACATTGCTTAGATTATTGTTTGCATTAGATCTATCAAGTCCAGTTATGCAAATGTTTTCAATGGATAAAATTTCAGAGCTACTCAGTGATTTTCAAATGAAATGAAGTATAAAGAAGAATACATAAATGATTAAGATAAAATTATTGCTTTCATTTATTTCACAATATTGTTACATTTCAGTATTTCATTTATTTAGAAAGGAATTATGCAAGTTTGCATTGAGATACATTTCTTTTCAGAATGGAAAACAAGAAAATAAATTAAAGAGCCCGACACAAGCTATGGAGTAATTGTAACAATAAATGATGAGAAGCATGCTACACTATTGAATATGTAAGAAAGAAACACACATAAGAATGAACATAATCATCATTGCTTGCTGCTTTTGGTCGATTCAGGAGTGGTGCACCACCATTCGTCCTCGAGCTCCGATTGACCTGTAAGAGAAGTGAAGGGTTGTTAGAGCTCCGATTATGAACATCCCTATATGAATCACCAACAATAATGTAGAATGCTTCTTATAATACATTGAAAAAACTAAAGTTGTAAGAACAAGAGTTGGACAAAAGCCAAGAAGGAAACATCATAATAGTATATTGTTTTATCTAACATTATTTGTTTCCATCTGCAAGTATAGAGAAAGCTATGTAGTTGATCCTTTCATGAAGACATAAAAGCATGTGGAGTAAAATGGGCTCCCACAAGGGTAGAGCTCAACATGTTGCCCCTAATAATATAAATGGGGTTGAGTAAGGAAATATAGTTATCATGCTCATATGACCCAATCATGAAGGAGTGAAACAAATTTAAGCTATCAAAACAATCAAGAACATTGTTCACTCATAACAATCAAATATGAACAACAAAGTGAAAATTACAAGTGAACAATGAACTCAATTAAAATACAAAATCAAATGAAATGCATCAATTTCCATACTGAAAAGTTTAATACTGTCAAATTGATTGCATCTTTGCTACCATGTGATTTGTTCATGTTGATTCATGTTGTTTCATGGTGTTATTTTCTAATGTAACCAGTGTTCCATATTCATAATAGTGATAGTGAACATGCATACATAATGCCTCACCAACAAAACATAAATCAATAACAAAGCACATAGAGAAGCTTCAAACTCTCAGAGAAGCCAAGCCCAATTATGATCAAGAACAAGTTGTGAACACATGGACATAGGAGGGAAATATCTCTTTATTTCATAAATAAATTGAGTTGAGAATGCATATTTTTTGAAGCACTCAAGTGTATGAAATGAGTGATGACAAGCAACCTACAAGAACAGCAATGATGCTACATGAGGTACAAGTAAAAGAAGAGGTATTATTTTTAGTTTTACTTCAATGGGGGAACAATGAAAGATGAGAACATAATTAAGGTTGTGCTACAAATTTAATGCAAATGGGTATTTACATTGCAGCTGCATTTTCAGAAAAATAATGCATGGAGTGCATAAATGAAAGCAGTCAACTATGAAGTGGAAGGATATCATGTTTTGTTGTTCAGTAAAGGTAAATGTCTTCCATGTATTGTGTTTTAGAGATTATAAACATGCAAATAGGGGAATGTATAACTTTATGAGATCATTTACAATATGAAAGTGGACAAGCTACAGTTACATGGTCTCAACTTTAAATGCATATTTCACTCAAAATACAAAATACCCATTTTGGGGTTTTAAATCCAAAATGTAGAATACAATCAAAATGCACAGTTTTGAGCTTTTAAGCTCTTCAAAATGAAGGAAAATAACAAGTATTGGTTGTAGCCATGAATGTCTGAAATATATCAAGTAAAGTATTCTAGAATCTAAAAGAGTGTTATTTATGGGTCGAGCCTAGAAGTGGGAGAGTTTTCCTTCTCTTTTTCTAGATACCAACATGGGGGTTTCAACTTAAAATGTAGATTTTTTCTTTTACAGTTTACCCATTTGAGGGTTTTGTCAAAAGATACAAAATACATGGAGTACTATCATGGGTCGAGCCCAGGAATTGGAGAAATCCAAAAGAATTGTAGGAAGATGTGACAAGAGTATTCTTAATAAGAAACAAAGTTTTTTTTTTTGAGTTCTTACTCAAGTTAATGAAAATGCAGTGATTTCAAAATACCCAGATCGAGCATATAATGGTGGTGGCCTGGAGGAGGATTTTGACTCATAAATATTCACCAAAGTAAAAAAACCCTTTAGAGTTTTCCATCAAAGTATGAAAACAAAACAAACAATGATCATAATGCAAGAGTTTCTTTGTGAAAATTCATTATCAAACATGTGATAGCCATGACCTATAATGGAGAAAATGCACAGAAATTTCCAGTTTGTTTTGTTAGAGTAATAAGTTATTATACTTAATTAATTTAATCATATTGGTTAATTAATTAAGTCACTTATTCCTTTAGGTTGCTTAAGTTAAACTTAGGCACATTAATAATTATTTATTAATTATTAAGTGTGCACACTAGGGTTTCCTAATTTTAGGTTTTCTTGATCTCCTCATAAGGATTGATCACATTGTAATTATCAAATCATTCAATAATATTATTCTAGTTTTAGCTTGCACACATTTGCTCTGAGGGTTTACAAAACATCTCTTGTTGGTTGTTCTGAATATCTGTTGCATGTGATAGGTGATTGCATGCAAATGATTCTTGGAGACTGTGAGGTTGAGATTTATCAACTTCTACATGGTATTAGAGCTCCAGACCTGCGGCTGCCTATTCGTGATTTGAAGACATTCTCTCACATCATCTCTTTCTATGCAAGGGTTTCAAGCCAGACTGATCTTTTGTGCATCTGGGGGTAGGCATTTTTTCTGTGCATGTTTGGGAAAAACGGACGTCGCCATTGCGTTCAAGACGCCCAAAAACCCTAAAAATGCCTTTCGTTTCAACGATTTTGGACCTGTTGGAAAAAAAAAGCAATTTTTTTTTGCCAGGGAAGCTGTACGACCTCCTCAGCACATAGTCTGAGGCGAAAAATATTGCGAAAATAAAAAAAATATTAAAAAAAATCAAAATTTGGTGTAGGAGTTTGCACAGCTAGTTCTAAGCAAACCAACCACCATTGCGCCACCCACTCACCGCTCGCGGAGCGGCGCTTCGGGCGGCGCCACCATACCTCTCCCCCGTCACCGGTCTGCCACCTCCAACCCCTACGGGCTTAAAAGACTCACCGCTGGTCACGTGGGTGACCAGGCCCCACGCTCTAGCCCTTGCCAGTCGGCCCAACCCCCGCCAGAGTCACCTCAGTGACTAGGGGCTGTGTTTCAGCCCCCAAGCGCCAGTGGCCGGTCATATTTAGTACCAAGGGCCAAAGAAAAGGAGCTAAGGTTTTGCACCTGTTCAGCGTTAAGAGTGCCTTTTACAGGCCCTTTTTTCGTTTTCTCATAACTTTTGCAAACATAGGTCTTTTTTCGAAAATGAAATATCGGCGGAAAGCTGATTCGATGCTCTTTGCAGTGGTGGAGGTTATATTTTTTTATTTTGCTGTTTTGGTGCCTTTTTTGCTTGTCAAAGCCAGAAGTTGCTATTTTCACTCTGGGAGGCATATCTTTTGCGTCTGGACTTAGTTTTGCGAAAAAAAATAGGTGTCGAAAAGTTGGTTCAGTGCTCTACACAGATCTCAGACTTGTTTTCCCAAATTTGTTTACCAGGTATCTAATATTACTGTTTGATCTCAGCTTTTAGTTTTTCAATTATTTTCTTGGGATGCATGGAATCAAGCTTTTTTTTTTTAGATCAGCGAGCATTGTCTTTTTTATTTGAGAGTATATATTGTTTTTTTTTGTCATGGATACACATAACATTGTACGCCTTACTCTATTCAACTATTTTGGTTGGAAAAAACAAATGGAGATTCACTTGAAAGACAAAGGGTTGTACAGGGTAACCATGGGTATAGAAATTGAACCTACAGGTGCTGTTGAAAAGAGAAAGTGGTTTAATAGATGCGATGCAGCTTATGGTACATTATGTATATCTCTTTCTTTTGACCTTCTTTTTCACATTGAGTCTTGCACTATATCCCATGTGGTTTGGACTACTTTGTAGTCTTTGTTTGGGAAGCAGGATACTATGAGAGGGTTTTAGTTAGAGATTGAGCTTATTGGCTTAAATCCTAGGGATTTTGACAGCATCCAGGAGTTTTTCACCAAACTCAAGTCTATTAGATTGCAGTTGTCATAGTGTGGTGTTTAGAAGGAAGACTCTCAGTTGATATTGTCCATTCTTTCTAAGCTTGGACCAGATTATTCTGTTTTTGTTTCTACCTTTTATGCTACTAGGATGCACTTGGTACTAGATTTACTATGCCTTCTTTTGATGATTTTGCATCTTCTCTCACTCGAGAGCAGGCCAAGTTGGCCAATATGGGAAATTTGAAGCCCTCTTCATCACAGGCACTCATTGCATCACAGGAGCCCAAAGATCACAAGGCTTCTACATGAAAAGGAAAGAAACAAAAATAAAAGGATTCCAAATCTTATGTACAGCAGAAGGAGTCCTTAGATTCATCGTCCTCTTCTAAGGGGAAATCATTTAGGAAGGAGAAGGGCCCATGTGCATATTGCAAGAGAGAAGGACATGCAGAACATAATTGCTACAAGGACATTGATGAGCTAAAGAATCTTCTTCAGAAAAATCAGATTGATTTTCCTTCTAGGATGTCTACATCATCTCCTTCCCCTCCTTATTCTTCTTCTTCAGTACAACATGACAGGGGCACAACTAGTTTACATACTTCATCAGATATGAAGGGACATGTTCTTTGTGCTTCTTCGAGTCTTGGATTAGGGAGATGACTTCTAGATTTAGGAGCATCTCATCATATGGCTTCTACACAGTCTATGTTCACTTCCTTTGAGTCTCACACTATGTCTCTTATTTTGATGGGAAACATTACATACATGAGTGTTATAGGGAAGGGGTCTATTAGTTTTGGGGACAACACTTTTCAGGATGTCTTGTGTGTTCCTCATTTGACGAACAACCTTCTTTCTATATATTAGATCACACATGGAGGCAATGGGAGGTCTATGGAGTTCACACCTGATTCAGTTATCATTAGAGACTTGGAGAGTAGATTAGTTATTGCTACTGAGGTGGTGGATAACTCATCTTGGTTGTATTCCTTTGTAGATTTTTCTACTGATGGTGCTTCTATTCCTACAGCTGTTCATCACACTTCTAGTGTGAGTCATCATTTAGAGGAGACATTTGGCTACTTGAACGTTGGAGTTCTCACTTCAGATCCTGCTCTTGAGCCATCCATTCCATCTCCTTCACCTACTGTTATAGTTGTTGATACTTCTATGACTCCAAATGTGGTTTCTTCCATTTCAGTGCAGTAGGATCTTGTTGAGCATCCATCTTTGGAGGTTCCTATTCAGTCTTCAGCCACTTTGACTTCTTCATTTGTTGAGGTCACACCTGCTTCTGTGGAGACATCATGGGCGACACCTACTTCACCTTTAGAGATTGCTTTCATTCAACCTCTTCCCTCTCACTTCTTTCAGGAGATGTAGTTTCTTCATTTCTTTTGGGGCTACTTCATTCTGGGGGGGATCTGTGGTCTCTTTCTTCCTCTCTTATGGGGGGGTTATTTCATGTATCTTTGTGATGGATGGTGTCCTTTGGGGGTCTTATGGAGTCCTTCATCTTTCATCACTTAGTTTCTCTTTGCATTCTATTTTGGGGAGGAGTTTTGTTCCCACTGGGTTTTCTCCTTTACCCCGGTTAGTTTAGTTTGCATTGCATTTGTACTTGGGTACCTGATTAGGCCTTTGTTGTCGGGACCCGTCATTGCTTTCATGCATCTTTTTTCTAGTGTTTTAGCTACTCCCTAAGTTCATCTTAAGGGGGGGTGTTAGAGTAATAATTTATTATACTTAATTAATTTAATCATATTGGTTAATTAATTAAGTCACTTATTCCTTTAGGTTGCTTAAGCTAAACTTAAGCACATTAATAATTATTTATTAATTATTAAGTGTGCACACCAGGGTTTCCTAATTTTAGGTTTTCTTAATCTTCTCATAAGGATTGATCACATTGTAATTATCAGATCATTCAATAATATTATTCTAGTTTTAACTTATGCACATTTTCTCTGAGGGTTTACATAACATCTCTTGTTGGTTGTTCTGAATATCTATTGCATGTGACAGGTGATTGCATGCAAGTGATTCTTGGGGATTGTGAGGTTGAGATTTATCAACTTCTACATGTTTCTTCCATAATAATATCTTCATCATTTTGTTAGTCTTTTGGAGATTTGTTCATCAAAAAATTGCTCAAACTTACAACCTTCCATGGCGACTACATGAAGTACATAGATGGAGGCAATGTGATGATTACAAAATCAGAAAAATACATGCTTGGCCACGGCCTTGAAGGCCAAGTTTTGCTTTTGAAGTGAGAGGGAGAATTCATAATATAGTCTGAAACCAACTTACCTTGATTTCTCATGAGGAATCGACCAATAGAAAGCTCAAATGGTAGCTCCAAGCTGAAAAACCCTAGCTCATGGTGGCAATGCCATTTTTCCCAAGCAAAGCTTTCTCTCAAAATATGAAAAGTCAAAATGATGGCTCAAAACTTAGGTTTAGCTAGTTTTGTTATTAGGGTTTCCCATTAGCCCTAATTTGAATTTGGGCTTTATCACATTAAGTCATTTTTTAAAATTCCTTTGATATTATTCCTTGATAATGTATTCATGCCTATTCATGCCCTAGGCCGAACCTTTGAAGGTTTCATGTGACTTCATATGCCTAAGTTCTTAGGACAAGTTTTGATTTATTTCAAAGGCCAAATACCTTGTGGTATTTTATTTATGCTTATGCCTTAGAAATATTCATATATGCCTTAGGCTTTATGTTTTGATTGATTTTCTAGAAATCAATTAAAATGCAATGCTAAAAAATTGCCTTTATTTTTTATGATATTTTTAGAAGAAAATCAAATTGTAATGGAGATATAAAAGTTGTAATATTTTGTAAAGATTTCTAAAATATTAATTGCAAAATTAGGTCAAGTTGAGAAGAATAAAGATGCAGATATCTTGTAAAGAAAAGATAAAACAATGATTTATAAATTGTTTTATTCTTTTGCTATTTTTAGCAGTTTTGTGAAAGCTGAGATGGTTGACTTTTCCTTGGGTGAAATTGAGTTGCATGGGATGAAGATAAGGTGTTATTTTTGCTTTTAAAGAAAAATGAACCTATTTTTAGGTGCTTTTTGGGATAGACATGCAAAAAGTGTGAGTTTGCCACTTTTGTTACACATTATGGAGTAGTTCTGGATGCTTTTTTTTGGGCTTTCTTCTAGAACTCAGATTAGGGTTTGGAGAGTTTCATTTAAGAGAAAAACTTAGGGTTTTTATTAGTTTATTCATTGTTTCTTCCTCTCTTGTTCATTCAGAGAGTTTTGTGAGCAGTTTTGCACTCAAATTTTGAGAGTTTCACTCCTTCATTCAATAAAAAGCATAGTTTCCTTTCTCAGTTATTGTTTATGTTTTGCGATGGTAATTTGATGTGTCTTGTGATTCAAATCTGTTGAATCCTTTCTTGTCTTACTATTGTACGGTGGTTTGTAGGAGTTGCATGCTAATTCAGGTTGTGTGTTGTGTTTATTTTAAACCTTTACATAAATCACTTTTGGATTATATGTGTTGTGAGATTGTGAGGATTAGGTTTTAAGAGGTGGTGAGAGTGAGTTACTATCAAAATCTCCTTAATGTTGGTCAATAATTTTAGGGGATATAATTCAGATTTAAGTTTTAAATCCAGTTTATCCTTCTAACTCTTTACCTCAAAAATTATTTAGAATAGGAATTATCATTTAGAGAACCAGCTCACTCTAGAGATTCCTTCTTCGATCGGATCACCCACATCTGAAGAAGGTTTCCATGTGTCAAAAGATAGTTAAGTTTTTGCAAGCTTAGCATAGGGTGCATATCTGATTGATAACAGTTACCTGAGGCTCCAGAATCGAAGAGGAAATAGTGTAAATTCTTCTCAAAGATCCTCAGGCTTAACAAGAATGATGGGTTCTTGACTTTCCTTTGTTTAGGGTCATGTTCATTTCATTGGTTGGAGTCACCTTGTTCTTTCCTTTCGAATGATCTACTTCTTCCAAAGTTTTCAATACGATGTCGCATTGGGTAGGGCACCACTTCAAGATGTCAAAGAATGACAATGAGGTCTTTTGCTTTTGCATCTCTGAAATAAAATCAAATTCCATGTCATTTTTAATTTGATATTTAGGAACAAAAGATGAACTACCTTTATTTTGGAATTCAGGCGGGCCTTTGGGTGGAGGCAAGGTTTTGTTCGCATTCTGGTTGGGTGGAACTATAGTATTTGGAGGGGAATATGTGGTGAATGGATATTTTTTCTAATTCCTCGTGAAATGACCCCCTTTATATTGCAAAGATTGAGAATCATAGGTATCTTGCTCTGGTTCATTCTCTCCCTCCATGGGAAACTGGTATCATTCATCAAGGGTCTTAAAAGTCATGGTTGTATCTACTGACCTACTACCTTGGCTAGGATTTCTTTGCGGTGGTTGAGAGTCAACTTGTGCTATCTTGATGACCTTCTCCATTTCAGGGTAGTTAACTTCAGAATGTAAAGCAGTATCATGTAACCTGCACCAGTTTGTCATGAGATTCAAATCTGTAACATTTGTAGTATGAGGCTTGTCCTCATTGGCTTGATAATTGTGGTATAATCCCCCATTCTTTGGTCTAGTATTCCAATTCCTATTGTTGTTTGATCTGTAATTATATCCCCTATTCTGTTTTTGATTATTTTTTTGGTTATAATTAGCATAATTATTTTGACTTGAAAACCCTCCCTGACTTTGATAACCTTGATTTTGGTATCCTTGACCCTAGTTTCCTTGATTTTTATTTTGGCCTTGAGAGGGGTTTAGCTTTAGTTGGGCCATTTGATTAGTCACTTGAGATAGAGGTTTCTTCAAAGTTTCTACCTCTGAAGTCAACTTGGTGGTACACTCACTTTCTACAAAATTTACAATGGGTGAGTGAGTTGCAAAATTGGACCCTCTAGTGAAATTAAGTGAGTTATGAGCCTATTGGAATGGATCTAGAATCCCCCCATTAACCCATGGTTTTGAGGAAGACATTTGTATCTCAACTAAGGGTCCATAAGAAGAGTAGGAAATCCTTGGGACTGTATTGAATAGTGGACTTAGATTAGGAATCAAATGGTATCCCAAGGGAGGAAAAACTCCTCCGAGGCTACCTGATTGTGAGCTTATTTGTTGTTGCAATTTAAGGGCAAGGTGGTACACCTTGGACAATGAATCAATATCTACTACAAGATAAGTTCTTTGGAGAAATACACCAATGCGTGGGTCTATGGCTTTTAGGTAAGCTCTAATGGAAATGTTTTCGGTCACCTGATAAGGATCTTACAACCATTTGTACATTGGAAACAAGTATTAAAGAGGGGCAACAACTCATGTGGTTCCTTCGCAATCATAGAAAATTGATGATACAAGATAGCTGGATCTACATAGACCCAAAATTGAATGATAAAGGTATTGTCTAAGTTTTCCCAGCTTAGGATAGATCTAGTGGGTAAGTTCATATACCAATTATAGGCCATATCCCTTAAGGAATAGGGAAACAATCTACATGAAACATCAAGTTGGGCTATCTGAGCCCATGTACAAGCATCTTTAAATGCCTTTATGTTCTCTTTAGCACTTTGTCACTCTCCATGGGAATACCTAGGAAAAAATTTCTCGAGATTCTTAGGCACCTCATGAATACCACCAAGAATGATTCCCAACGGCGAAGGGTTATTTGTAGAGAATTCCATGGGTGGTGGCGGTGGATTTGGCTGTGTCACTTGTAATATTGGTGGAAATCTAGGTGGAGTGGGTGGTGGTGTTAAATCCCTACAAGTTCTAGGCCTAGTATGTGTTTGAAGTTTGAGAAATGGGTCAGGCTTTGCAGAAGATCTAAGAATTCTTCCAAACCTTTCTGGTTAAAATGATCCAATTCACTCCAGTTTGTTCCTTCAGACCCTCCTTCTAGCGCCAATTTTTTTGATGGCCAAATTGACACAACAATCTTAAACAAATTATTTATACTTTATTTATCCTAAAAAATATAACTGATCTAAAACCACCTATCTTCCAAGGTCTCTGTAGGTGGTTCTAAAATATGTTGTTTTATTTAGTGGCCTATGCAGCTGTAATGTTCAAGGGGCCTACTAGTAAAGAATACAAACTTAATGGTATGAAATAATCGAACGGTTGGATGGGGGTTGTAAATAAACAAATAAAGATGGAATAGAGCTCAAGGCAACAAACATAAATGTAAATTCCTCTTAATTAAGACATAAAAATTTCATAATGAGCATTTCTTCTACACAACCAAACCATAAAATGATACAATCCACAGAATATTCTACACCATTACATTCATTCATAGTGAAAATTCAAGACATAGTACCATTCATCATCACTAAATTTCATAACCAAATAAGAACATATCACCAGCTCATTACTAACGTTCATAGATCAACAAACATAAATAAATTACATTCACACAAAAATTTAATGAAATAGTCTCAAATCTGAAATATTCTATTGAGTTTCATCAAATAAGAAACATTTATGCACAACACTCACTGGTATATGAATAACTATGATTCATCAACATTACCATTAAAACTAATTCTAAAAAATAACATCAACTGTATTGAAAACCTGTAAAACTATCAAAGTATCTTCAGATGAAAACTATAAAAAAAAATATTTTGAAAACTATAAAAACTATCCTAGATCTCCTTTAGGTGGCTAATCCTTCTTCAATGAGCCGAACTTTACAAAATGGAGAGAGATTCTTTATATAGACAACTCTTGGACTAATTCCTCTCATCAAACAATTCAAATCCACAAATAATGGGGTGACTAGGGTAATTTAGGATGATTGTCCATTTTGATGTTTAGTTATTGATTGAGGACTCCTTGCCAAAATCTAGGTCCAGGAAGGGGAAGATAGAATTGATGGAATCTTCAGTTCAAATCATGTTATGATATTGCAAAATCGGAAATAGATATGTCTAGAAAATCATGCCTTCTTTATGTTGATCTAGAAAAGGGACAGGTGTACTGCCACCTTAATCTTGTGTTTTTTTCTATATCATGTACTCATCTTAATTAGTAAACACTTGTTGGAGTACATCTGCATCCGACCCATCTACCCAATTGTCTTCAAACTTTATTCTTTTTAGCTTAGCAGAGGCAAACTCTTGCATATCTCCAAGTTTGATAAGCTCTCTTCTAGCAGCCTTTATTTCTTCCTTGATGCCCATGAGCCTATCCATTAAGAGGTCATCACCATCACCCCCTTTTTGCATTACCTCCTCAAATCTATTATTCCATTTTTCCTTGAGTTTATCAAGGAGGAGGTCATCTATCTAAGGGATGTCTTCATTAACAAGTATATCAATACTTGCTCCCAATTCCTCAATTTTCTCATGCAGAGCCTTTATTGCTTGTTGTACCTCATTGCTATGTCCATAAATGAAAGAAGACTGGAACCTAATAATTTTGATGGTTTTATCAATTAAATCCGTATTATCTTCTTTAAGGATAGATTTTTCCAACAAAGTTTGTTTGGAAATATTATTAATGTCCTTCAATTTCCTTGAATGTTCTGTATATTCTTCTTCTTGTTTTCCAAGGATTTCAACTATGAAACCAAATCATTAACCAATTCTAGTGCCCCTTCATGAGCTTTAAAACTATGCACAAGTAAATCCTCTACTTCCTGATTCAACCTAGAAATCCATCCATCCATCATTCTCACCTTATTTCTCATTTCAACCAAGTTGTCTGCATCTTTTTTTCTTAACAATACTGGGGTCTCATGAGTAGCAGATTTTGAAGAAATAGGAGAAGAAAAATCTTTCAAGAATTTATGTAACTGGTCTACTTGATTTTTGAGTTCATCCTTCCTCTTCTTGTCCTCTACCATTCTTGATTTGGTGGAAGAGGCTACAATATCAATAAGATCCATCTGTTGGTTTCTTGTAGGCATTCCCAAATTCACTATGCTTAATTAATAATCACTCAACTGCATTTCTTGTCTATCTTTATGAAATATCAGAATGGCACATTCATCTATAATCTCCCCAACATCTATTAACCTTCTATAATGAATAAATCTATCCCTTTTCTTGGGCCTCTCCTTTTCAATTTCTTTCGTAACATCATCCCAGTTAAGGGGATGGGGTTGTACTATCTTCTTCATTTCTAGATTAAGTTTTAACCATGTAGGGGAAATAAGGAGAGTTACCACTTGTGTAGAAGAAGATGTAGTAGGAGAGAGTGGCTGCCAGAGTGCTACTCTAGGTTGAGAACCAACCTTTTGTTGCTTTTTCTTTTGTGCCTTCTCTCTAGCCAATTTATCAGCTTCAACTTTTTCTTTTCTTTCTTGTTCTATTTTGTCTAGTTGTTCCTCCTCCAATCTCTTCTCCTCCAATAGCTGGTCTCTTTTTTTCTAACTCCTTTGCCCTTGCCCATGCCTTGGCTGCTTCTTGTTCAATTTTAGCCTACTCTTCTTCTTCCATTGTTTTCAACTCCAAATCTTCTTCTTCTTTCTCTCTCTGACCCTCCTCCACTTCTTTGAGCTTAGCTTCAATGGCCTCTTTCCCTCTCCTTTTTTGAGCCCTTTCTTCCTCCATCTCATGGATTTTTTGCAATAGATCTAACTTATCTCTTTCTTCTTTAGCTTTCCACTATGTTTCCCTTTGTTGCAATAGAAGATCATCTTTCTCTTTTTGCTACCTCACCAACTCTTCTACCTTTGCTATAGCTTCTAACTCTTGTTGCTTGGAAAGTGCATCATCTTTGGCCTTGGTCTCCAATTCTTTCTATTTTTCAATTGCTTTAGCTTGGTCTCTAGCATCAACTTATCTCTTAGCATCCTTGAATAGCTTCCTTTGGTCCTCCGAAGTTAGGAAATGTTTAGACTCAACACCTTCAATATCGTCAACCGATCTAGTTACAAGAGGCTCCTCATCTGATTGAGTGACCTCTGAATCAATGTTTATATCATGTATTTCAATCTCCTTCTCTTTTCCCTTCAAATTTTTAGCTTGCTCATGAAGACTACATGTTGTTACTTCTTTGCTAGGTTCTTGAGTGAGGGAAGGTTGAGAAGAGGAGCCTTCTCCAGCTATTGTGGTCTCCATGTCTTATGATTAATGGACTTCTTGCACAAGTATTTATGGAAAAACATCTCCTCCAGAGCTAGGAGGAAGATACTCTAATTGCTCATTAGGGGTTGCTCTCCTCTTGGTCCTCTTATAACCTTTGGTTGCCCCTTCTTTCCTCTTCTTTAAAACTTGAGCCTGTGGCTCCTTGATCCTAATAACTTTCCAATGGATACTTCTATCCATTATTGTCATGGAAAATTTCTTGATGTTAATAAATTCCTCCTCACCCTAGTTTATTAGGTTTAGGTTCTTGGTGCCTATCTTTCCTACTTCATATCTAGGATCCAAAATCACACCATCATCAAATAGCGTATCAGGAATGTCTTCTTTCACCCCATACTCAATCATTTGTGGGATGGTCAGCCTTTCATAACTCCTCTTCCTAACATCATAATAATCTTGTAAATCAATCCAAATCTTCTAACAAATTATAATGTTTATAAAAAATAATGAGATTTAGAACATTCATTTTGTGCTCCAGACCAAAATGCTTCCGAGCTGTATATAATCCCAATTTCAAATAGCTTAATTCTTCACATACTCCCTTTGCAACTACATTGTGAAGACAACAATATTCTCCCAACTTCATGGGGAACTTGTGGCATCCAAGCTTATATTTGATGGTAAATTTTCCATTGAATCCCAAAGCTTGATATATAAATTCTATAAGGACCATCCTATCATTGAAACATCTTGGGATTAGGTGAGGGTGTCCATCAAATCCTACCAACCTAAAGTAAGAGAAATTGGGATATTGGATATACCAATGTCCCCACTGAGCAATGAAATACATGACATCTCTACTCAATCTGAATCCAACATCCCCTGTCAATCGATTTATGATGACATAGATGAATGGATCATTGATCCTTCTATGGTGTATCTCTAATGTTTGCAAGGTCAATTGGTCATAATGGTTCCATACCTTTTGTTGTCTAGGAGATTCTCCCAATACTCCTACTGCATTCAACTGAGGAAAGATACCCATCCTTGTAGAAACAGATATGACATAAGAAGTCATAAAGAAGCTCTTTGTTTCCCATAATTTCAACATTTGATTGTGTAATTTATCAAATAAGATCATGCACCAATCAAATTGTTGTCTTCCATCAAAAATAGCTTCAATGAATGGGAACATCCATTCCCTAAAGATTTTAGAGTCCTTCTTTCCAAACACTATGGAAAGCATTAGAATTATGTCATCAAATTCCTTCTTGAAGTCTCCCCTATTAGGTTGATTAGGCATCTTGGCTAAGGACTTCTTCTCCATTCTCAACCACTTCTTGTTCATGTGAGATCTATTAATCTCTTTATCCTTATTAAATTTCTGCAATGCTTTTGCTTCAATCAACTACCTAGGGTTATTTGGGGTAGGTGCATGGAACATAAATCTCATCATCTATGGAGATAGATCAATTATCAAATTTCCTTGTTGGTACATACATTTCCTTGACACAAAATTGTAAGCTCCTACTATAGTCAAGATGAGCTTTGTACATTGAACTGACAAAGGGAAGAGTGTGCCATGTGCTAGTTGAGATTGGACTATTATTTATTTCCTTCCAGTCACTACTTCCACAAAAGTCTTGAGAGTCAACTCCTCACAATTGAAAGATCCCAAGTTAGTCTTTGTAATATCGACCCATCCTGAATCTAGCTTGCTAGCTATGGGAGTGGCATTCCGATGTTTGTATCTCAAAGTATAGGGCAACTGATCCACCTATCTTGAACTCTCTGCAGCTTGGCCTTCCATTTGTGAAACTTCTGCAGATGATCCTAACATTGTTTATTCCTACAAGACAACCCTGCATTAGATCAATAGAAAGTGTTAAAATAAAAATTAGAAGACTTTTTCTTCATGTTACCCTATCCTTCCATAGGTAGCGTTTTATACTTAGTAAAATTTGAAACTCATCAGAAGCGAAACCAAGAAAGGGATAAGTATTGGAAAGCTTCAAGTATTGGTGGGATCGGAGTTAGGATCAACATTAGAACTGGGACTGGGACTAGGATCGGAATGAAAAATGGACCTGGAAAAATCACATAGTTTCAAGTCTGGTTTCCAGTCTAGTTTCACTTTTTCTAGAAGACATGGATGCGAAACAGAGTCAAGACTTCATCGAGAGTGGGATCAAAACTAGACTTGAAATTTTAATCACATATTTATGAATTGAGTTCACTGCAGGCTCTGCTACCGCCTTTTATCATTAATCATGGTGCAATGTTGATCAAGCACTCATAGTGACTTAAAAAGGTCACTTGAGGGGCCGAGGAGGCTTAAAATAAAGGAGTGAATCTATCATTCATATGACCGAGGGAAGACCACCAGCTAGGGCATGATATTATAAAGAAATAGCACACAAACCCTAGTTTACATAACCAGTTGACTTAGGAAATTTAGGGCATCAAAAACCTGACATGGAAACCATTGAGTCGACACGTGAATAAGATGGGAAGGGTCTTTAAATAGATCTGAAACCTTTAAAAACCCTCAAAACTTGTCAAAGATGAAACCCCAAACAAAACTAGGGCATGATAGTACATACACCACCAAAACAAGAAAATGACATCTGCGAAAAAAAACAAACAAAACAAAATGAAAAGCAAAAAGAAAATAGGAAAACAGAAGGGAAAGACAAACTAAAAGGGAAAGCAAAAGAAAAACACCAAAAACGGGTGAAGATCCATGATAAATTTCTCGTGAATGTGCGAAGAACACAACGAAGAACAAGACGGGAAAGAAAACACAAAACAAAACAGGGAAAACCCACCTACCTCAAACACTACCAAACTGGATGAAAACTTGATCCAAATCTTCTTTTAGATGCTTTCCCTTTGACCAGATCATGCTCCTCTTTCTATTTCTTAGCTCTTGTTTGCTAACAGAACTTAGGAAATAATAGTAATGAGAAATTAACCTTGATTAAGGTTTTAAATTTGATTTCAAGCATGTGGAGGGCTTGTAATTAATGCAATTAATGCGGTTGGTTAGGTGTGGAATCAAAGTGGGAATGAGCACATAACTATCATGTAACAAAAGTAAAGTGGGAAAGAAAATGACAAGGGAATGAGGACAAGATCGAGATCAGAACTGGTTAGGGAACTTTTGGAAAGTTCCTGGTTTAGTTCTGGTTCCGGTTCCACTCCCACCAAAGATGAAGAAAAAAATGCAATGAACAAAAAGGAACAACAAATGACAACAAGGCAGGATCGGGACCAAAGGAACCAAGCCCAAAACAAAACAAACGAACAAAATGCAAAGGCGGGGGTAGAGATGGAATGGGAAACAAACTTAGAAATTTATAAAATTTTGAGTTTGAGATCCAATCTGGATCCAATCCCGCCAAAGATAAAAAGGACACTAACACAAGGAAACAAAAAAAAAAGGAAGCAAGACCAAGACAAAGCCTGAACCAAATGAAAGATCGAGAAACAACAAAAACACAAGGAAAATGAACTAGATCAAAATCGAGACAAAATCAAGATTGAAACCTTTGCAAGTTCTAAAATTTAGATTTCGTTTCAGTTCCACTTCTGATAGAGTAGAAGAAAACACAGTCTTAGGAGAAAACGAAGAACTCCTAAATCACAAACAGAACACCAATGGCAAACAAACCAAAAGGGGGGCCTATTTCAACCAAAATTAAAATGGGATGGTTATGCAAGGCATAATAGGTTCTTTACACTTAGGACCTAGGATATCCATTTTTCTACATTTCATTTTGGTGAACCCGACCTGTTAAAACTATAATTTTTTTGAAATTGGGAGTTTTTCAAACCCTAGATCTAAGTTTTTCCTTGCATTGCTTTGCACTTTTCATTTAGGGTTTCATCTTTGCATCATAAATCTTGCACCACATATTGCATTATAGGTTGCATTAGATTAATTTTAAAATCATTTTTACATGTAATTTTTATTCATTAAGTGGTTAAAAATCTAAAATTGTTCATTGCATGTAAATTGCATTTTTTATTTTAGCTCAAAAACAAGTAAAAAAATTGTATAGTTTTGTTTCAAAAATTACATCAAAATCATCATTTTTAGGTTGTGGCATCTTAAAATCAATCAATTATTACATTTTAGATCTAAAAGTTGCATTAAAAATTTGTCAAAAAAATTTCATCTTTGTTTCACACTTGCACTTAGCATTACCTTGTCCTACATTGAGCAAGAAGTAGAAAAAAACCACTACCTATTTGCAACTATAGAAAGAAACATTAAACAACATAAAAATTCAATTTGTTTGTTTTCAGAACCCTATACAAAGACCCATTCGCCCTAGGGCAACCCTATCCTTGTATAGGTGTCTTAGACAACTTTTGTGTAGCCTTTTGTCTATGTATTATAAGTCCATTTCTTCTTGCAATTGTATGTTTTGAAATTTTGGAAAAATGTTATGGCATATGCAAGAAAGGTGTCATTGTGCTTGATTTGTTACAAATTTGGAAAAAATTGTTACATTTCAATATTGAAAGTCATTAGTTTTGTAGGATAATTTTTTACATTTTTTGAAGCATTGCATAATTTTGGAAAAATAGCTTTCATTTTTTCAATTCATAACCTTAAAGGTTGTTACAACACATTGCAAAATTCATAAAGAAAGTAGAGGCATGTTTCCTTTTCAATCATATGGTTTTCATTTAGGGTATCACATGGCTTTTATGATTGTAATATCCCTACTTATGAGCATAATCTAAGGAAAAGAAATGAAGCCATTGACAAGAATGTTAGTTACCCTCCTAATACCTCTTCCATTTGTGAGAATGTAATAGTGCAAGAGAATGAAATAATGGATAATCATGACAATCATAATTTTTCTTCTCCCAATACCTATCCTCCTTGCGAAGATGGTACCTCGGTGTTATAAAATCCAATCATTGAGTGTCATGAGAATATTGTTTGTACCTCTTCTAATAATTCTACCATTTGGGAAGATATTATGGCAAAAGAAGATGAAATCATTAACACATTCCTTAATATAAGTTTGCTTAGTCTTCATTCATCTCCCAATATCTCTCCCATTTGTGAGGATTTTTTGATACAAGAGGATACAATCATTGAAAATCATGACAATAATAGTTGTTCTTCTCCTGATACCTCTCCTATTTGTGATGAAGGTATCTTGGTGTTAGAAGATACATTCCTTGACCATCATGAAAATCTTGTTTGTTTATCTCCCCTACCTCTCCTACTTGGGAAGATATTTTTGGGCATAAAGTTGAAAAGATGACTTTCTTAGATGAACATGCTAAGGTCACCTTAGATTCCCCCTCAATATAATATCATCAACAAGAAGTCAGATCTATTGAGGTTATGAACACACAATTGGCCATAAGATCTCCCTTGATTATTGAACCTCCTAAAACTCTTTTTGGACCTCCTAAAAGTCCTCTAATTATTGGACCTGATAAGTCACGTCCTAAGCTAATTCTCATTATAAGACCTACTAAACCTCATGACCACATCATAAGTTTTGCAAAATAACTTACTAGTAATCATGTATCATAGCAACGAAGTTGTCATACTATTTCTCACACATATAACACTAGAAAAAATAAGCAACCAAGACAAACTCCAACATCCATTACATTGCCTCAACAATATCTCCCACTTGCACTTAACATCTTGTAGTGTAGTGGTAAAGAAATTGATCTTATTGAGAAAATTTGTAACACTCTTGGTAGGATCTCCCTTTGGGATTTGATCCAATCATCACCAAATTACCATAGTATGCTTCAAAATTCCTTGCAAAAAGTTGTCATCCCTCCTAGTGTGCAACCAAATGGTGTGGCAAGTTTGATTGAGAATATGAATTCACCTAATTTGGAAATTGTCTTTCATCAAAGTGAATTACCTTCTTTGGAAATGGGTAAGTGCACCGAGTTGTGACACAAAAATGTGCCAAATTGGAAAAAAATCCATAAAATCCTATTTTGTACATGCCAAATTTGGCACACCATTTTAGGCTTGATAATACCAAGCCTATTTGGTGAGCACCAAATTTGGAACTCTCGAAATGGCTTGACCATTTTGCGAGTGCCAAATTTAGCACTCGTCAAATACAAAAGAAAGTTAAAAAAATAGCAACAAAAACATTTTTTTTTCCTTGGTCGTGACTTCATTTGGTGTTTTTGACCTCTGCAATCTGCACTCACCAAAAGTTATTCATTTTTTGCACTCTTCGCTTTTGATTCTTTGTGAGGATGGTGCCAAGACATTGCAGAGGTGAAAGAGGTATGTATTTTTTGTTTTAGTTTGAAATTTGAATTAAATTGTAGACCCTAAACAAGTTTTTTGATTAAAATTTGTTTTAATTTCTATGAAATCAATCTCCACCTCCAAATATTGATAGTTCACAATCACCTCCTCACAAAACCCTCCTGAATAAGAAGAACATCAAATCCCTCTCTCAATTCATAGGTCCATCCTATAGGAACTCAAGAAAATATTTTAAATCAAATAGAAAACAACAAAAAGAGAGCTTGAACAATTGATTACAATATTAATGAACATGTTGCAACCCACCCTTATACGAGAGGCATTGTCGAATCCGTAAAGTTGATTGTATCTCATGTAGGAGAAATGAGTGAAAAAATTAATTTTTGGTCGAATAAGAGGGAGGAATTAAACTGATTTTATGCAAGTGGACTTTCCTATGCACAAGTGAAGAAAGACAAAATTAGCAAAGCAAAATTGTGTGCCCTTTAAATAGACCCAAGAACCAATGCACCTTTATCACTTACATTCAGGAGGTTCCTCATCCATTGGTGACACCATGAATTAATTAAATTTTTTTTTTTTGGGAGTAGTGGTGGATGGTTTTTGACCAACATCCATGTAATAACCATGAGGGCCCACAATATATTTTGAGGAAACTCTATTATGAGTTTTTCCTCAATAAGATGCCAAATTATTTTGACTATTTAGATTTTCAGGGTAGATATGGGGGCTCCACATATGATAGATCGAGTGCACAACTTAATATGCAGTTGGCACCAAGACCCTTGGATAAACCCACAGTAGAGCATGTCATTGTTCCTTCCATTATAAAGGACAATATCGAGATGGACACATTGGACTCAATTAGATTGCTTACTCAGAGGCTTGCATAGTGTGTGAGGCCTCTAGCAGAGCTTGATATGGGTGAGTCTTCTAGGCCTAGAGTTCCAACCCACTTTTGTCATCCTTGCAACATTGTTTGCACATATGATGGTGAGAGTTCTCGAGATGCAGCTACACAAGATATATCAACTACATAGAAGATGGTCATGAAAAATGCCTTGTTGAGTCAAACATTCAACATTGATGCTTAGGTAAATTTCAACAAGTTCATTTAATTTAATTTTTTAAATTTTATTCTAAAATCTAAGAATAACTAAATTAGTAAAAATAATATGCTAAAAATTAAAGTTCAGAGTGTTGATGTTATGTGCACCCTTCCTATAGACCCCTATATGTTTATGTTCCCAAGTCCATAGGTATGTACTAGTATTAAAGAAATAATTATTGCATGTGAATATTTTAACCTTATATGAATGATTTTCTCATAACACACTTTGGATGTCAAATAGTTTGCTAGTGGACCTTTGACATCAACACCTCACTATTCTCATCCTCAATAAGCTTTCACTCAAGCAACCTTTACTATTTAATGGTGTTGTAAAATAATATTAGGCACTTTTGTAACTGAAAAAAAAATATTCCATATGATTGTTATTTTTAACACAATTCCATATGATTTTGTACAATTGTAATTTTTTCTTTAATTCATCTATCCTCTGAGGTTCTATACAACTCCTTAGGTCTTTATTTTCCTTAATTTAATTTTGAATAAAAATGACCTTGATTTCTTTTCTCAAAAATCCTTTTAGTTTCATGGTCGTCCGAATCTTGACGTGAATCCTCATTCAACCAACCATCTTTAAGACTATCCATGTATCAAATTCACTCAGCACAAAAGAAAAATGAATTACTAATGCATTTCTAGTCTTATTATGGTTGAATTATTTTATTCCTATAGTAAAAATTTAAGTTTAAAACATTAAGACCTTAAACTTGCTTGTTACAAATTTATCAAAAATAATATAGATTGGAAGAATAATACACAAAATGCTTCTAAATCACTAGAAATAAACACTTTCATGTTCCTCCTTTCCACAACTTCTTTGAATAATACCAATGCCTACATAGACACTTGTTTCTTCAAAACTACAATTACATCAAATATGTTAGCAATCTTTTTAAACTAGGTTTTTTTGTTTATTGAGGATATTTCCTTGCTTATTACTTCTTTATTTTCTAAACTAATTAGGTTATTGGTCTCCACTCATCCCCAAATTTTCCTTCCTTTTAGTTACACAAAGTTGGTCAAGAAGATTTCATAATCCTTTCATCATGGATGTGCTCATTTGTCCATTTTTTTTCCAAATTATCTTAATGATAGCCTCTTCCATGCCTCTTATCTCTATCTTGAATAATATTCTTATCCGTTTTCTCTTACTCTCTTTTAGGAAGTTGCATTGTACCTCAAAGATCTTCCTTCATGCCATTGCAAAGCATATTGTGAGTTCTCCTACACTTATGTTGTTCACATAAATAACCCTTTCTTCTTGCTTCCTCCCTCAAGTCCCTCCAAGACCTCGAAGAGGATTCAAGATTGTACTAGGATAATCCTCATATTGATTGTTTGTATGATTTTTTCCTTCTCTGATCTGATTTTTCTCTGTGTTTTTCCACCTGGCTATATTTGAATGTCTTTATCCCTTCTTTGATTTATTAAGCGTGATTGGAATATTTCCTTTCCATTGTTTTACTATCCCAAAGTGGATCCATAGTATTCTCTCTTCCTCTAAGCAATAAATTTTTTTATGCTTATTATTGATCGTTCAATTCTCTTGTCCAATCGTTCCTCATGATTCTTAATCTACTTAAGTATTTTGTTCTTGTAATCATGTATTTATATTCTAGACATATTATGGAGTCATATATTGCAAACATTATATATATATATATATATATATATATATATATATATATATATATATATATCAATTATGGGTTTTATGAATTTTACAAAATGAACGATTTTATGACATGCAAAGTGGGAGGCATCATGGTGTCATATATTCTAGTTATATACATTTACTACCATTGAATCATGTTTTTAAGGTGAATGGATTTACTTCATTATTTTGACCTATCTCCATTAATAATTATGAAGGAAACAATACAAGATTCAAGGAAAAAACCTTGTAGAATGCCTTGAGCTAAGAGGCTTTGGCTAGATGACAAGAGAGTGAAAATTATTGTTTGAAACTTCATATTTGTTGTTTCATTTTTAGATGCTGACATCAGACAACCCTACCAATGTTTGTGGCATGATGGACCATGTTGTTCATACAATAGTATTAGGTTCTAATCCTTTGACTAAGGTATGTGATAAATTAGTAAATATCACATTATATTTTCTCATTTATTGGTCTATTATTAAATTTTTTAATGATACTTGTATATAGTTTAATTGTTATCTTGATACTTTTTACAGGTGCTTGTCATGCCAGATTGTCAATGTGCTATTGTTGTAAATGAGCATGATGATTATTTGTTTGAGGTAAGTTATTTTTCTATAATATGTGATTCCACAATTCAATTTCTATATATTGACATCTAATTTCTTTATTGCATTAGTTGAAACTCCAGAGAAATGAAGAGAGGAGGATGAGTGAGTGCATTCAAAAGACAAAAACATCACTTGAATCTCCATCTAGCTGATAGTCAAAGGAAGTGCATGATCTATTTCCTTCCCCTAGTGCGAAATGACTATGTATTAGGGTAGTTTGTTGTATGCATACATGGAATTTTTTAACATATTTTTTGTACTATTGACATGTGACATTTTATGTCCATATGATTTTTTTGCAAGCTTGTATGAATTTATTGGATATATTGTATACTTTTATCGATCACCATATAACCTTCTGTAGCCTTAATCGATTTTTTATTAATGCAAATCTTATTTTACCACTATTATCAAATTATATAGTTTTATCCTGAATGTTGTCAACACGAGGATTAAGTAAATC
The DNA here is from genome assembly GCA_007115665.2 of Sequoiadendron giganteum. Lineage (NCBI taxonomy): Eukaryota > Viridiplantae > Streptophyta > Pinopsida > Cupressales > Cupressaceae > Sequoiadendron > Sequoiadendron giganteum. Next base: position 577,052,623 of record CM021100.1, on the reverse strand, counting down.
CTATTTTTGATAGTCATTCTTGAATGGTGTTATCATGTGTATTATGTAATTCATATTCTTGAATTTTTTAGACATGGGTGTTGTTTACATCTTGTTATTGATTTTTATTCTTGAATATTCACCAATTATTTATCTAATGCTTAAAAAATTACTAATTGTTTTTATTACATTCAAGTTTTATAGCTTTCTACAAAGTTCTTGAATATTTACTAATCATTCTTTTGATCATAGCTTGTATGTGGTTTCTAAGATATGTTTTGTTGATTTTTTATATATTCCATGATTTAAATAAATGGTTGGAGTGTATTTACACTTTTGAAAAACTATAATGTATGGAGCATGATTTTGTCATTGCCTAATTATTGTTTATTCAAAAGTAACTTTGTACTTCTATAAGAAGGCCAATAATTTTTGTAAAATTAGCTATGAGATGCAAAAAGGTAAAATAATAACCAACTCAAAATGGTGAATTCTAATATAGATAACTTTCTCAAAGTTCTATATCTATCATTCATGAAAAAATTATGAAACATTACTGAGTAGAGATTTAATTATCTAAAGAGTCTTGCAATTAATGTCAATAAACTTGCTAGCTTCTTTAATAAATGTGATAACCAAGAAGAGTATTAATTAATTTATTTTTATTAAAGACAACTCATAATATTCCAAATGCGGCATAGGAGAAGCTTTAGGATTATCAAATCTATCCTTTGTTCACTTGACTACATCATCAATACTTGCTAATCCTTCTAGCCCGTTGAAACTTTCCCAGGTTTGTTTTTTTGGAAACTATATTGAAATACACTCTGATACATTATTGGAAGAGATTTATTTCCCTTACTATCATAAATTATCAGTACATTGTCCATTTATTAGGTCTTACCCATTGTGGTCATCTTGTCTGTGTTTGATCTTGTATAGACTTTGTGAATTTTCTCCTCTTTTCTTAAAAAAATGTTAATTGACTTATCTTTCCCCCTTTCCTTGCATTTCATGGTCATCCTTCACTATGTCCATGAAACTAAATATTGGTTTTCATGTATTTCCATAAGCCCTTTTAAAATTAACTTACTACTTTTTGATTGGTGGTTTCCATTACATCATCTCAGATCTTGCTTTGCCCCTCGAACTCATACCATTTGTCATGGGAATACTCTTCTCTTCATTTAACTGACACCTTGACTAGTTTTTGACTTTGATTTGATAGTCCTTTGTTCTTTGTATGTGAAACCACTTGGAATCTTCATGGATATGATAGTCCTTTCTATTGAATTGATTGTCATTTTCTATCTCACTGTATTGATGCCAGTCATCATAATTGAGATGTTATGCCTTGATTATCCTTATTACTTGGCTAATTTTAATATTCTTGCTCTTGCATACTAACCTTATTTCTTTTCTATGACTATTTTTAAAAATGTTGCCCTTTCAAAATAAACTATTTAAGTGACTTCCTTGTATATAACAAGGTAAGTTTCTTTTATTTAGCTTTGCAATGTAGTCACTTCTTCAATGGACTCAAGATTACTTCCCCTATATGCTTGAAGTCACTTCTTCATTTCATGAAAAAAATGCACAATCATTAATTCATAGTCCTTGATTGCCAAAACCCTAGTGTCAATCAAGTTAAGGTCTTCAATTTCATACTATATTAATGACTTGTTTCTTGTCTTTGAATCCTTAAATGTGCATGATAATATAAATTTTACCTCTTTTCTATGCCACTGTCCTCTTTATAAACTCAATTTCCACATTATTCATGGTTAAAAATCCTATGGTTGTGGTTGAATTTGTCTGAGCAATCCTATTCCCTTGTAAAGATGACTGCCCTTTCATAAATGTTTCCCTCCATTCACAATGTCTTGTGATGCTTCAAAGTTTTAGCTACCTTTTTGCAACTTGGTCTCTTAAGAGAAATAATCAGTGCAATGTAGCCCAAAATGTTTCTGCATATTGGAGTGTGAAACAAGACCTTTCCTAGCATAAAAATACCCATCCAAACATGTTGGAAGTGTTGATTTGGTTACACGACAGACATAATGAAATTTACACCACCTTGCAACTTTACATTACATACATTTGACACTTTTTCCATCAACTAAAAACTTGTCACCACGAGAAAATGGATTGGAGGTATGAAAAATTGAGAGAGGTTATTTTAGAGGGACCTTACATTCTTGTACCTATAGATAGAATTTTTCTAAGTGCCAAAATTTCTAAGTAACAAGTCGTCAAAGTTTGTTGCACTTTCACACTTTGGTCTCTTAAGGGAAATCACTGGTGCAATGTAGCCTAGAACATTCTGGTATGATGGGGTGCAAAATAGGACCTTTCCTAGCATAAACCTACCTATCCACACATGTTGGAACTAACGGTTTGGTTGAACAATGAACAAAATTAAAATTAAATCACCTTACAACTTTACATTACATGCACTTGATGCTTTTTCCATCAACCGAAAAAATCATAACCATGGGAAAATAGACAAGAGATATGAAAAATCGAGAGAGGTTATTGCAGAGGGGACCATGTGATCATGTACCTTTAGATGAAATATTTCTAAGTGCCATGGTTTTTGATTAACATTTCGTCAAATTTTGTTTCCCTTTTGCACTTTGGTCTCTTAAGAGAAATCATCGGTGCAATGTAGCCCAGAATGTTCTAACATGCTGGGGTATGAAATAGGACCTTTCCTAGTGTAAACCTACCCATTAGGATATGTTGGAACTATTGGTCTGGTCACATAACGAATAGAACAAAAATTACACCACCTTGCAACTTTACACTACATGCATTTGACACTTTTTCCATCAACTAAAAGCCCGTCACCATAGGAAAATGGATTGGAGATATGAAAAATCAAGAGAGGTTATTATAGAGGGTCCCTACATGATCCTATACCTTTATACATAGTGTTTCTAAGTGCCATGATTTTTGAGTAACAACTCATCCAAGTTTTCTACCCTTTCACACTTTGGTCTCTTAAGGGAAATTGGTGATACAATGTAGCCTAAAATGTTTTGGCATGTTAGCATGCAAAACAAGACCTTTCCTAGTGTAAAATTACCCATACAAACATTTTGGAACTATCGGTTTGGTTGCACAAAAAACAAAATGAAAATTATGCCACCTTGAAACTTTACACTGCATGCATTTGACACTTTTTCCATCAACTGAAAAATTGTCACCATGAGCAAATGGATTGGAGATATGAAAAACTAAGAGAGGTTATTCTAGAGGGGCCCTATGTGATCCTGTAACTTTAGATTAAATTTTTCCAAGTTCCATGGTTTTTGAGTAACAAATCATTAAGTTTTTCTACCATTTAATACTTTGGTCTCTTAAGAGAAATCACTGGTGCAATGTAGCCTAGAATGTTTTAGCATGTTGTGGTGTAAAAAAAGACCTTTCTTAGAATAAAAATACCCATCCATATGTGTTGGAACTATAGGTTCAATTGCATGATGAACAATACAAAAATTACACCATCTTGCAACTTTATACTGCATGCATTTGACACTTTTTCCATGAACTGAAAAATCATCACCATGGGAAAATGGATTGGAGATATGAAAAACCAAGAGATGTTATTGTAGAGAGTCCCTACACGATCCTATATAGATTTAGATGAAATTTTTTTAAGTGTCATAGTTTTCAAATAACAACTCATCAAATTTTTTTTCCCTTATACACTTTGGTCTCTTAAGGGAAATCATAGGTTCAATGTAGCATGGAACATTCCAGTATGCTGGGGTGAAAAATAGGACCTTTCTTAGTGTAAACCTACCCATATGGAATTTTTTTAACTATTGATTTGGTCTCATGGCAAATAAAATGAAAATTACTCCACCTTGCAACTTTACACTTTCACTAAACTTGCAGGAAAACAGAGCGTGGATTTTTATGGACAATCTTGTAGGAAAGAAGCATATGAGGACATAGAGATTGAAAATACAATCTTAATGATTTAAATCTCTAAAATAATGCAATAATAAAATTTCACCAAGGGAAAAAAAAGGTGCATCCAAAGATCATGAGAGGACAAGCACTTTATTAAATAATACACTTGCTCATAGTTTTGGTGAATTTGAACCCTTCCCTAGCACACTTGCATTGTAACTAAAGATAAAACCTTAACCCTAATCCATGGTGCAAGTGATCAAAATATTGGTGCACCTACATTTCCTAGTGGTACTAGAACACTAAGAGTGAAATTGTCACATTTAGGATACATATAGTGTTCATTATAGTGGTGGTTTGTAGGATAAATACAGTGTTCTTAATCCTTTTGAGATTTCCAAATCCACCTATACTCTACCCAATTTAGATTGAATCAATTTGTTTTTTTTAGATCAATTGTTAAAAATCAAATGAAAAGAATTTGATTTATGTTGAAAGTAAAGGAAAATATGTAGCTAATGGAGCAAGGGGAAAATTGCATCCATAGCTAATGTCTTACTGAATACAAGGGCCATATTGTACACTCATTGAATATGACAATTTTTTAAAACTTGGATTTCTAATATCAAGTCATCTCTAATCACTAGGTTTATAACCCTAGAGATACATTAAACATAAATTATCTTAAGCTAGCTAATCACCTACAACTCTTGAGAACATAATGTTAAAATCACACAAATGACTGTTATTGGCCAATGACATGAAGATGTCGATAATAATTAAAATGGTGAATAATGATGGCACATAATGTTAAGAGTGGAATTAACATGGGTAGGATGTTCTTCCTATAAGCATATTCTTGAAGTTAAATAAAATTTATTTTTTAGATGAGGCAAATGAAGTTAAAGTGAATTTATAAGAACACATCATCAAGAAAATGGTTGAAATGACCTAGTGATAGTGGATGTGGTGACAAAGGGGTGGTAGTGGTAAAAAACTCATACAAATTGATCAAATATACATTGTCATAAGCTTTAAATAATACTCATAGAAATTAATGGTATATCACTAGACCCTTTACACAAAATCTATTTAGCTACAATAAAAAAGAGTGAATTCCACTAACCATGATCGAAATGGACTACTATACGCAAAAAAAATGGGATACATAAGAATGTTTGTGTTAAGTTCAAATCTTATATATAAGTTTACATGAATTCATCTAAATTATGTCAAGTTTTTCATTTTTTTTCTTCAAACTCCTAAAAATTTAACTTTTTATGCAACCTCCATCTTATTAAATGTTGAATTCTATGTAAAACTATTATGATTAATACAATTATGAAATTAATGGTCTATACTGTCAAAAATAAACCAAAAAAACTCAATATAACCATTTTTGATTCTATAAAAATTAATATATTACCTAAGATAGTCAAATATAATGTAGAAACTTCAAATTATCTTCTTCTATGTTGGCCAACAAGAAAATTGGTGCTCAAAAGGTGATAGAGAAAGCATAATATGGTACTACAACAAGTTAATTGCATAAAAATGTGTTTTCTTGTCAAAGAAAGTGCATAACTAGACAAAGAAACATAATTGTGGGCTTGTATCATGGGTTAACTTCCTTTTTTACCATTTTTGGAAAAGTCGATTTGGTTCTTGCAAAATTTGGTGAGCACCAAATGTGCTGCAAAATAGCCTTTCAAATTGGTGAGTGCCAAATCTTATGTTTGGAGGCTTTTCACTTTGGTGAGTGCCAAATGTGCTATATATAGAATTTAAAAATTTTAAATCCTTGAGCCTACATGGAGACCTACAGAGGGGGGAGAGAATAGTGGGAGAGACCTAGAAAAGTAGCAAGGGATGAATGGAGAGATGAAAAGATGGATAAGGAGGGATGAAGAGGCAGAGAATGATTATACCCTCAAGCCTTCAACACTCAACCCTTAAACCATCAATTCTAATGCTCAACCATCTACCTTAGACATTAAACCCTCAACCCTTATCCATAAACCCTATACCTCAAACTTTAAACCCTAATACCTCAACCCTCAACCCTCAAGAATCAATCCTTAAACCCTAAACCCTTAAAAACTTAACCCTCAACCCTCTACCAATTGAAAGTATGTGTCGATTAGTGTTGTCATTGATGTCAACAAGCTTGTTTTTTCATTGGTGTCAACTATATGTGTTGAGGAAGATTGATGTTGAAGATGAACAATTGATGTTGTTTATGCTTTGATTTATTGGATTATGTTGTCATCATTTAAGCTACTTGTGTTAACCTCTATTGCTACTTTGATAAGATTCTACTATGGATATAGTAATGTATCTAGTGCTTTGTTTCCAAGTGCTTTTGAGAAAATTTGATAAAAAGGGAAATAGTGTGTTGCAATGTTATTCTAGGTTAGAGAGAGATTTTCTAGTTTTACTCCACATTTCTTCTAGGTTGAATATTTTCCTATGCAATTCGGATATGTTGGTGAGAGGTTTTTTGAGGTGTTATATTCAAGAGATGGTATATTGGACCATCGTACCATAGAAGTTGTGTTCACTAGTGTTTGGCTGTGCTTTGTAGAGGTGTCTGGGAGAAACATTTTTGCTTCACATTTCTCTATAGTTATGCTTCAAGTCTTGAAATTTTGAAGGAGTGTTGATGGTGTTGATTTTTTACCTTAGTTAAGAGGATTTGAGGTTTGGTGCTTTAGAAAGTAGTTTTTCAAGTAACAATGTATGGCAAAGTAGTTTGAGTGTACTGGGTTTGTACATTCTTCAGGTGGAAGTTGTTGCGAAGGTGTTTTTGGATCTTAGGTGGTTCATAGATTGTTATAGCTTGTCTAGAAGTGTGTTTTGTGGTTTGTAAGTTTTCTTTGGGTTTGAGGAAGTGTGTTCTTAAATATTTAATGGTGTTTTCACAAGTAACGACCAACCTGGTGTTTACACTACATGTAAAGGAGAAATATTGTTTGTGGTAGCATGTGGTTAAGTGGTGTTGTTGATTTAGGTCCCAATTAAGTTTTTATGTGGTCCAAATTCACTTCTATCTACCATAGAAGTGTTTAGCACCGACCTAATTTAAATTTGTACATTTGAGGTTCATAGCTGACCTTGGAAAGGATTTCAAGGTTGAGGATGGTATAAGTATGAGTTGAATTGCTGAAGGAGGTTAAGATGGATGAAAGTGTGCAAGTGTGTGATGTGAATGATGCAAAATTGAGTAGAGTAGTGCACAATTTCAAGTGTTGGATTACTAGATGCATTGAGTAAACGGTTTTCGTAGTAATTTAAATGGACTATGAAGGTGTTAGAGTTGTTGTGGTGGATTTCTCTATTGCATTGAGATCATGTTCTCTTTGTAACAATTCTTCTCTATATTCTTTTTCATTCCAGTAGTGAGCCTTGGTTGTGAGCCTCTCTAGATAGTGTGTCCTATTCTGGCAGTGAACCTTTGCAACTATTTTTGTAATTACTTATATTGTGAGCTAATCCTCACCATGGTTTTCCCTCCTTGGGTTATCCACATAAATCTAGTGTTCTCTTGTGCATGGTGTTAAGGTTGTTTTATTCTATTATTTATTTTTCATGCTAGTTCATCATAATGAATTAAGGGTTTAATGAATGCATGTGGATCTAAATATTAATGAGGGTTATGATGTTTTGATAAGATAAAATTGATTCACCCCCCTCTCAATTATCTTTTTCATTCAACACTACCGTCTACCCTATACATTAAAACCTCAACCCTAATCCATCAACCCTATACCTTAAACCCTAATCCCTCAACCCTCAACTCTTAAACCCTTAACCCTTAAACCCTAATCCCTCAACCCCAAACCCTTAAACCCTAATACCTCAACCCTATACCTTTAAACCCTCAACCCTTAAACCCTCAAACATTAAATCTTAAACCCTCTACCTTATACATTAAATACTCAACCCTAATCCATAAACCCTCAACCATAATCTATAAATTCTCAACCCTTAAAACCTCAACCCTAATCCCCCAACCCTATATCTTAAACCCTAATCCCTCAGACCTCAACCCTTAAATGCTCAAATTTTAAACCCTAATCCTTGAACCCTGAACCCTTAAATCCTCAAACCTTCAACCCTCAACCCTTAAACCCTTAAACCCTCTGCCCTATAGATTAAACCCTCAACCTAATCCCTCAACCCTTAATCCCTAATCCCTCAACCATATACCTTTGTAATGGCACAAATTCACACCCTAGGAAAATTCCCCATTTATTTTACCTTTACTTTAGAAAATATAATTCAGATGATGCAAACCTATCATCATCATCTTATTCCTTCCACATGGCCTTATCTATTTGTGTTAGTGGAGGATTTTTTGTCGAGGACATGCATGCATGCATTGCACAAACGTCCGCACACCACACTTATGTTTTGATAGGATTCTTGCCCCTAGAATATACATAACCATTATGTCTTTAGTTGGCTATGAAGGTAACATCTTCTACCCTCCCTCGACTGATTAAAATCAACTTATTACCTCCATTTTGGCAATTCTAACTCACTTCTTCACTTTGGAATGCAATTCTCTCATTCATTATTGCAATCTATTGATCATTCTATCACTCTCTCACTCTCTCAAGATCACTCTTTCTCTCTTCTTGGTGATTCTTTCTCTCTACTTGGCTTCTACAATGTTCTTGTTGCAACTCTACCATCTTTGCAGGTTGAAAAAGCTCCATTCTCTCGGTGTGGTTTCATCTTTTCCTCTCAACCATGAGTGCTAGGAGGAAAGGTGATATTTTTCTTATTATTTTATTTTCATCATTGAATCTTATAGAGTAGAATTCTAGTTGTCTTTGTACTCTATTGGATAGTGTACTTTATATTCTGTTCTTTATCAAATTTTCTATCTCGTTGCATATGTGGCTATCCATGGAGGTAGGAACACAAAAATGGGGGTTTGACTGAGGTAGACCTCGAAATGCAGCCTAACATTTTAGCCATTTCCATGTGTGTAGGTGCTAGTTCATCATTTTGGAGTTGATGTTGAATAATTGAAGTGTGGGTGGAGTGGTACCTTTTTCTTACCTTTCTTTGTCATTTCCACATTAGAGTAGTTTTGAGTATCCTTCTTGTTGTACTTTCTATTTTTTGTAATTTCCTTATCAAATTGTAAAACAATCAGTGAAGTCATTAGTAGGACCTTTGTGTTTTATGTCTATTTGCTATACCTCTATCCTTACAAGATGCCAACATATCCCTGAGATGTCAGCATGTCATGTTGGAGTCCGGTTCCAACATTTTCATCCTTAAATAGTGTGTTGTTTGGTCAGCAGTCCAGAACCTTTGAGGCTGGCTCACTTGATTTTCGAAACACCCATAAAAAAAAATTGAGGTAGTTTAGGGTAGTTCGTTCCTTGGGGCTCTATTGCAACCTAGAGCCCTAGGGGTGATGAATCCCCCTTCTCTACATTTTTGGTGAACTCGATGTGAACTCCTTGTTTTTTTTTCTTGGTATTAGAGAATATTTCTCTCATGTCCTAGGTGTGTTGCAGATTTGTGTGTTACGAAGTGTGTGACTTTGTGACCCAGTCTATGACCCCTAGATATGTAGGTAGGAATCTTAGATATTCAAAAATGGAATCTAGGTGGGTCAGTTTTTGCTAGTAAAATATTCATCATCATCAAAGTTAGTTCCATATGAGTATGTGAATGTGGTTTCATTCATGTGCATCCCTCACAAAAATGAGAGTGTTACACTTGGCATATCATTTACCTTGCATGATGATCATCTTAATAAGGATCTTAGTTGATTCAATGAGTTAGATCAATGTGATAATAGAGGAGACACTATTCATGAACGACTTACATAGGGAGTGGTATGATGATTCAGAGACCACCTTTTGTATGCATGATGGATTCTCTATCACCCGTTTGGGCTCTATTTCTCTATCAGTATTGGTAGGACCCAAGGTTGTTGATGCTTCATTCATTATCATTATAGAGTGTTACCTATTTCGAGTTAGGTTGGGCATCCCTTGGCTTCCCTTTTTGAAGGGTGTCACCTTCATGGTACACAAATGTTTAAAATTCCCTCATGAGGGTTTTCTGCATGTAGTGCAAAAAACTGGTTATAAAATTTTTGTGTTAAGTGGGGGTTTCACACTTGATCACTTCAGGCCTGCCCCAATCGAACCTATCCCCCTAAGGGAGATTTATTGTATAAGTCATATATTAAGTATAAGGTCGGGGACTTAGCACCAAAGGCTTGTTATTTGGTGTCCCCCTATGTAGTCTCTATGAAGACTTCCATGATCGTACAACAACAAGCTGCTTCTTCTGTTGAGAAAAAAAGGGGAAGGGGAAGATTTCTCGTGCTCAAGGGACTTATCCTTTTGTGTCATCTACTCCTACTACTTTTCACCTTTCTATGGCACCTTTAGCTTCTTCTACCATGCCTTACATGGGAAGTGTGATGGTGTCTGCATGGAGAAAAGAAAAGTGGCAAGTCTTTGAGCTTCCTTTCTTACCCACAATTCCTAGGTTGATTGTTTATGGAAAGGGAAAGGTCCTTGTGAAACTGCTCCTATGTCTTGGCCTCCATGATCTCCTACTGCTTCTATAGCTAGCCTAAAGGTAGAGAATAAAAAGAGGCCCACCACTGAGGCATTGATGCATATTTCTCTTCATGTAGTTTCTTTTACCCTTGCACTTCCTCCTCCCACTCCTAAGTAGGAGCCTACCCTTCCACCACCCACGATTGTGAAGAATAATCCTATGGTTGAGAAACAACCTTTGGCCTCTTCTCAAAACCCCTCTTCTAGCACCCATAGATGATGTAACCAGCTTGCACATGAGAACAAGCACAAGAAAAAGGCTCTCATCACTAAACATGTAGCCTCACAAAAGATAGAGGGGGAGCTGGTGGCCCCTATTTCTATATCTTCTTTTGTTGTTTTATCTTCCTTTGTTGTGCCTACTTTAGTTCCAATCACCTTTTTTCTGCTTCTTGATCTCTCGATAGGTTCTGATGATCCTCACCCTAAAAGGGTGCAATTTTTCATTGCTCCGTCCATGGAGCCCCCTCTTTTGATGTCCATCCCAGATGTCCCTCCCTTGTCTCATCCCATTGAAATGCTAAACATCATGGTGGTGTCTATTACGACTTTATCCTCTTCCTCCTCACCTTTCACTTCTTTTTTGGGTATTCCTTATCCTTCGTTGAAGTACAAGTTGGAGGACAACCTCATTACAAGTGGATGTTGAAAGAAGAGTTCACCTTCTTCAAAAATTGGTTTTGTCTTGGTTTGTGCCCTCCTAGTGATGGAGATAGCCCCTGCATCCCCTGAGTTTGTCATTGCCCCTCTCGATGAGGTTGGTAGTGGATCTTATATTCCTCCTTCTTCTCCCACCTGATTGACACATGGAACTCCGGTGAAGTGCACATTTAAGTCGGTGGATGATATCTTGACTTTATCCTTGATCTTTTTAAGATTAATGAATTTTACGTCACATGAGCTTGATGAAGAAGACCTTAAGGGGCCTTCTTTCTTGGCCCTTGTTAGAGGTGAGTCAGAGGGTACTTCCCTTTCTATCTCACCCTTGCTGACCCGTCTGCCTCCAACTATAATCATCTAGATTGGGAGCAAGACAACCTATTGGCCGATGAGGAGTAGGGTAGTACCTCTTCTTTATCTGTAGATTATACTTGTGTGTGTGTTTGTTCTCCCTCGTGCTTGTCTTTTTGTGTTTTTGATCCTATCTGGAGGACCCTTGCTACCCTTGTAGGTGCTTAGATACGGGCATCATTTTTTTTTCATGAACTTCTTCTATATGTATCATCATTCTTCTATATGTTGTGAAATTTCTCTTCAATATTGGGGATGCAAAGTGTCGGGGGCATTTAGGCCCTCTTCCATGTTGACCTAATTTTTATTTTTTATTTTGTCTTCATGTGCTCTTCTTCATTATCTGAGTACTTTAGAGATTGATGACCATTCATTAATATAACATATTATATCTATTTCTATCTATGAACAAATTTGACCTTGAACTCTCAGACAACTTGTCTCTCTGGATTTCTTCATCTTTGCTTGTCTACTTCTTGATGTTGTGGTTCTTATGTGTTTCCCTCGTGTGTGTGTAACAACATACCACAAAATTTAATGTGTTGCATGAAACAACATCTTTTCCTCTCCTTTCTCTCTCCTTAGGATGTCAAGTGTTCCTTTGTGTAGCACGCATCATCTTAGGGGGGCTACCAATTTGGTGAATTCTTTCCAAAATGATTCCTTGGTGTCAAATTTCCTTTATAATGAATTCCTTGATGAAAGAATCCCTTATTAAAAATTCTCATTTTCTAAAATTGTGTATTCTCTCAAAGAATTCAGGATGGAATTTTCTTTTGAAAAGGACCTTGTATGTGAAAGGATCTAAAAACTTGCCTTTGAAAAAAGGAGAACTTTTTCTAAAATGAAAGAGTGAAAAGTTTCCTTTGAAAAGGAGAATTCTTTCTAAATGGATTCTTTGATAAAAGGATCTTTCAAAATGATTCCTTGATAAAATAATAACTTGCAAAAAATGTGGTGTCTTTCAATCATAGTGTTCCTTTGAATGGACCCCTTGGTGTCTTGAAGGGTTTCTTTCCAAAGGAACCCCCTTTGAAAAGTTCAATTGCATTCTCTAGTGTTTTGCAAAAATTGAGTCTCTTTTATTTGATATTTGATTTTGTTGTGTCTTGGTGTTAGACACCGTATATCCTTGCATCTAGCTTGAAGGAAACCCGACTAGACTTGTCTTTCTTGTGAGTGTCCTGCAATGCAGTTTGTAATAGTTGTAGGCTTGTCTAGTTAGTGTATCTGATGAGATTGTTTCTTATCATGCCAGCTTGTGTGTCCTATGATTTTTTCCTAACATTTTTTGTTTGCAGCCTAACATGTTTATGGTGAGATCACAACTTGCTTTGTAGGACCGAGAACCTATGGAGCCTTCTCTCTTTCATAGCTTTATAGAATCGAGAACCTGTAGAGCCTATTCTCCTCTCTTCATGTATAGGTGAACCAGATCAAATATTTACTTCCTTGATGCTATTGGTGTATTCTCTTCAATCTCTTTCTATTTTATATCACATTCGCACTACATGTATGCTTGCTAAAGTGGAGGAAAAATGTAATGGAACAAATTTTCACCATAGGAAAATTCCCCATTTATCTTACCTTTAATTTAGAAAATATAAGTCACATGATGCAAACCCATTGCCATTGGATTATTCCTTCCATATGGACTTGTATTTTTTGTTCATCATTCTTACATCCTAACAAGCTTCATGCCCCTAGAATTTTCAAAACTGTTATGTCTTTGGTTGCTTGTGAAGTTAATGTCTTTTTCCCTTCTTTTTTTGACAAAAATAAGCCTATTACCTCCATTTTGGCAATTCAAACTCACTTCTTCACTCTGGAATTCAATTCTCTCATTCTCTCATTCATTTTTGCAACCTCTTGATCATTCTCTCACTCTATCAAGCTCACTCTTTCTCTCTTCTTAGTGATTCTTGGTCTTGGCTTCTATAGCATTCTTGTTGCAACTTTTCCATCTTTTTAGGTTGACGAATCTCCATTCTCTCTACATGGTGTCATCTTTTCCTCTTGACCTTGAGTGCTAGTGGGAGGAAAGTTGATATTTCTCTTGTTATTTTATTTGTATCATTGTGTCTTATAGAGTAGCACTCAAGCTATCTTTGCACTCTATTGGATAGTGTACTTTCTATTCTCTTTTTTATTGATTTTTCTATATTGTTGCATATCTAGTTGTTTGTGGAGGTGGGAACACCAAAATGGGGTCCAACTAAGGCAAACCTTGAAACACAACCCAACATTTTTCCCATTTCCGTGTATCCTTTTGGATTTGAAGTTGAAGAATAAAAGTATGGGTGTAGTGGTACCCTTTCCTTATCTTTCTTTAAATCATTTCCACATTAGAGTAGTTTCCAGTATCCTTCTTGTTGTACTTTCTATTTTTTGAAATTTCCTTGTCAAACTATAAAACTCAATCAATCGGGTCATTAGTAGGTTGTTTGTGTTTTTTGTCTATTTTCAAGACCCTTGTCTATATAGGACACCAATGCATCCCTGAGATGCCAATGTGTTGTGCTAGAGTCTAGTTCTAGTGCCACCATCCTTAGACAATGAGCTATTTTTTTTTTCAGTCTAAATCTTTGAGGCAGGCTCACTTGATTTTTGAAACACTCATCAAACAAACATGAGGTAGTTTAGGGAAATTAATTGATTGGGGCTCTCTTGTGACTTGGAGCACCAAGGGTGAGAAATCCACCTTCTCTATAGCCTTAATGCATAATCCCTCAACCCTCAACCCTTAAACCCTCTACCCTATACATTAAACCTGTAACCCTAATCCCTCAACCCTATACCTTAAACCTTAATCCCTCAACCCCTAACCCTTAAACCCTAGTCCCTCAAACCTTTACCTTAAATCCTAATCCCTCAACCCTCAACCATTAAACCCTCAAACCTTAAACCCTCAGCCCTTAAACCCTCACCCTTAAACCTTAAACCCTTAAACCCTCTACCCTATACATTAAACCATCAACCCTAATCCCTTAACCCTCAACCCTAATCCATGAACCCTAAACCCTCAACCCTTAACCCTTAAACCCTCAACCATAATCCCTAAACCCTATACCTTAAACTCTAATCCCTCAACCCTCAACCCTTAAAGCCTCAACCTAAAACCATAATCCAAAAACCCTCAAACCTTAAACCCTCGACCCTTAAACCCTCTACCCTATGCATTAAACCCTCAAACCTAATCCCTAAATCATATAACTTAAACCTTAATCCCTCAACCCCCAACCCTTAAACTCTAATCCCTCAACCCTCAAGCATTAAACCCTCAAACCTCAATCCCTCAATCCTTAAACTGTCAACCCTTAAATCATTAAACCCTATACCCTATATATTAAGCCCTCAACCCTAATCTTTCAACCCTCAAACCTAATCCATAAAGCCTCAAGCCTTAACCCTTGAAACCTAATCCCTCAACACTATACCTTAAACCCTCAAACCTTATACCTTAATCCATCAAACGTCAACCCTTAAACCCTCTACACTATCTATTAAACACTTAAAACCAAACCCTCAACCCTCAACCCTTAAATTTTAAGCCCTCAACCCTCAACCATTAAACCCTCAAACCTTAAACCCTCAACCCTTAAATCCTAAAACCTTAAACCCTTAAACCCTCTACCCTATACATTAAACCCTCAACCCTAATCTCTAAACCCTATACCTTAAGCCTTAATCCTTAAACCCTCAAACCTTAAACCCTAATCTCTTAATCCTCACCCTAATATCTATCCCTAAACTTAAACCCTCAAGCCTCAAGCCTCAACCCGTAAACCCTCAACCCTCAACCCTCAACCCTTAAAACCTTAATCATTAAACCCTAATCCCTCAACTCTATACCTTAAGCCATAATCCCTCAATCCTCAACCCTTAAACCCTAAAAACTTAAACCCTCAACCCTATACCTTAATCCTTAATCCCTCAACCCTCAACCCTTAAACCCTAATCGCTCAACCCTATATCTTAAACCCTAATTCATCAACCCTCAACCCTTAAACTCTCAAACCTTAAACCATTAATCCATCAACTCTCAATCCTCAACCCTAAATGCTTAAAACCTCAAACCTTAAGCCCTCAAATCTTAAACCTTAATCCATCAACCCTCTACCTTGTACATTAAACCATCAACCCTGATACGTAATCCCTCAATCCTATACCTTAAACCCTGATCGCTCAACCCTCAACCCTTAAACACTAATCCCACAACCCTCAACCATTAAATCCTCAATAGTTAACCCTCAACACTTAAATCCTCAAACCTTAAACCATTAAACCATTAAACCCTCTACCTTATACATTAAAACCTCAACCCTATACCTTAAACCTTAATCCCTCAAACCTTAATACTTAAACCCTAATCCCTCAATCCTCAACCCTAATCCGTATCCCTAAACCCTCAAGCCTCAACTCTTAAACCATCAACCCTCAAGCCTCAAGCCTCAACCCTTAAACCATAAACCCTTAAACTCTCAACCCTCTACCATATGCATTAAACCCTCAACCCTAATCTTTCAAACCTATACCTTAAACCCTAATCCCTCAAACCTCAACCCTTAAACCCTCAACCATTAAACACTAATCCCTCAACCCTTAATCCTTAAACCCTCAAACCTTAAACCCTCAGCCCTTAAAACCTCAACCCCTAAATCCTAAACCCTCAAACCCTTAAACCTTCTACACTATACATTAAACCATCAAACCTAATCCCCAAATCCTATACCATAAAACTAAATCCCTCAATTCTCAACCCTTAAACCTTAATCCCTCAACCCTATACCTTAAATTCTAATCCATCCATAAACCATTAAACCCTCAAACCTTAAACCCTTAATCCCTCAACCCTCAACCCTTAAACCCTCAAATCTCAAGTCTCAACCCTCTACCTTATACATTAAACCCTCAACCCTAATACCTAAAACCTATACCTTAAACCTTAATCACTTAACCCTCAACCCTTAAACCCTAATCAATCAACCCTCAAACCTTAACCCTAATCCCTATCCCCAAACTCTCAAACCTCAACCCTTAAATCCTCAACCCTTAAATCCTCAACCCTCAACCCTTGAACTCTCAACCTTCAACCCTCAACCCTTAAACCCTAATACCTTAAACCTCAAACCTCAACCCTCTACCCTATACATTAAACTATCAACCCTATACCTTAAATCCTAATCTCTCAACCCTCAACCCTCAACCATCAACCCTTAAACCCTCAAACCTTAAACCCTTAATCCCTCAACCCTTAACCCTTAAAATATCAACCCTCAACCATAAAACCTCTAATGTATACATTAAACCATCAAACCTATACCTTAAACCCTAATCCCTCAACCCTCAACCATTAAACCCTAATCCCTCAACTCTCAACCCTTAAACCCTAATCCCTCAACCCTAAACCATTAAGCCCTCAATCATCAACCCTCAACCCTTAAACCATAATCCCTCAACCCTCAACCCCCTACCCTATACATTAAACCCTCAACCCTATACCTTAAACCCTAATCCCTCAACCCTCAACCCTTAAAACCTAATCCCTCAACCATTAACCCTTAAACCCTCAACCCTCAACCCTCAACCCTTAAACCCTAAAACCTTAACCCCTTAATCCCTCAACCCTCAACCCTTAAAACCTCAATTCTCAAACATAAAACCTTAACCTTCCACATTAAACCCTCAACCCCAATTTGTCAACCCTATACGTTAAACCCTAATCCCTCAACACTCAACCCTTAAACCATTAATCCATCAATCCTTAAACCATTAACCCTTAAAACTAAACCCTCTACCATATATATTAAACCCTCAACTTTGAACCATCAAGTACTTTAAACCCTCTACCCAATACATTAGACTCTTAAGCCTAATCCCTCAACCCTATATCTTAAACCTGAAAACATAAACCCTCAACCCTAATCCCTCAACCTTCAACCCTCAACCCTCAACCCTAAACCCTCAACCCTCAACCCTCAACCCTCAACCCTCTACCCTCTACCCTATACATTAAACCCTTAACCCTAATCCTTCAACCCTATACCTTAAACCCTAATACCTCAAACCTCAACCCTTAAACCCTAATCCCTTTTCCCTCTACCCTCAACCCTTAAACCCTTGAACCCTTAACCCTCAACACTCTACCCAATAAATTAATCCGGCAACCCTAATCCCTCAAACCTATAACTTAAACCCTAATCCATCAACCCTCAACTTATAAACCATCAATGATCAAACCCTTAATAACTTAACCCTCAACCCTTAAACCCTTAACCCTATATATTAAACCCAGAACACTAATACCTCAACCCTATACTCTAAACCCTCAACCCTAATCCATCAACTCTGAACCCTCAACTATAAACCCTCTACCTTATATATTATATCCTCAACCCTATACCTTAAACGCTAAACCATCAACCCTAATTCATTAACCCTAAAACCTAAACCCTCAACCCTTAACCCTCTTCCCTATACATTAAACCCTCAACCCTAATTTCTCAACACTATACCTTAAACCCTAATTCCTCAACCCTCAACCCTTAAACCTTAAGGAGGGAAGGCAAGGTAGAGAGGGTGGGAGAGACCTAGAGAGGGTTGACAGAGAATAGGGTAATTATTGGTTAAGAGGGAAGGAGGTAGAGAGGGAGTGAAAGGTGAAACCTCGACTATCCATCATCGATCATAAATCATAAACTCCAAGCCTTATCAAAGTGGTGGGGAGATACACAAAGAGAAAGAAAAGTTAGTTTTTTGTCAATGCAATAAATTTTGTGATTTCCAAATTTGGCACTCATGAAATGATGCATCTCATTTGGTGAGCACCAAATGTGCTACATTGGGAAATACCAACCCAAAAGGTTGGATTTTTCCTTGGGCATCCAACTTAAAGGGTTGGATGGCCATTTCATGCCAAGGATGTGATTTTATGAAAGGGTAATTAAATTTCACATATTTTTGGCCATGCTAACAGTCAGTTTACATGTCTTTCAATGCAAGTTTATAAAAAAACCATAATGATTTTATAATCTCTCTTACCTATATAACCATATAATTTTTTTAATATTTTGATTATGTTAAGGGTTCCACCCATAACTTCTTTTTTTAGTGCCTCCACACTTTTTCAAAAACCAACATGTGCTAGTTTTAGCATAGATTTTTAATTGTTCATCAAATTTTGAAACAAATTACACTTTTATAAACTAGAGTCTATTCAACACATAATGAAAAAGAAATGATGTTGAGTTAGTTTTCAAAAAATTTAGGGGGGGGAGGGGCATGCTCAAATTTTAGCTTTTCTGGATGTGTCCACTTCAAAAATTCATAAAAAATATATATTCATTAAAAAATTACCTGAAAGAACAAAAATAAACTACACAGTGTTAGATAATTTCTCACCATTCGAATTTTTGAAATTATAAAAAAACGTTAACGAGAAAGGAAGGGGGCCATAGACACTATGTTGTTTTTCTAATAAAAACAAGACCAATTTTGGCCCCCCTATGTTTGAAACACTTAATCTTCATTATTTTCAAAAAAAATAGTAGCTTAGAAATTATATCTAGAGCACTACAACTCTTGTTCTTATTGCATCTTCAAATTTTAAGCGTAAATATCTTCATTTTTTGTGAACATCAAACTTTTCCGATTTTAGAAAAAAAAAGTGGCATCTTAAGAGCCATTTTTGTGTCACAACTTGGTGCACCTACCCAAATGAAGAAACAAAATAATGCTTTGATGATAGTGGCTATCATTAACAAGTTTTGGATTAGGCGTATTATTGTTGATAATGGTTTGGTGCCCAATTTTTGTTGTGTAAATATTTGGGGTAAAATAGGAGTGGACAAGACTAAAATTCAACTAGACTTTGTCTATTTGTGGTTCTGATAATGCGAGAAAGAAATCTCTTGGTGTGATAAATTTCCCTTAAAGGTTCGTAAGATTATATTGCAAAGCCCTATCCATGTTATGCCTCATGATCTGACATATAATATTCTCTTGTGTAAATCATGGATTCATAAAATGAATGCATTCCCTTCAACATTACATCACCTATTGAAATACACTTACAAAAATAAGGTTTAAATAATAAAAGTTGATCCTAAATATGAAAATTTTTTACAAAGAGAAATAAGAATAAAGAATCCTCTTAGGACATTGACACCAACTACAAAATTGGAACCTTTACAATTTGAGGATAAGGATAAGTGCCTTTCATCATTGACTAAGTTGTTAGATGATGAATGGGGTTCATTAGACTTTACATCTAAATTTGATGGGGAATACAAGGTTATACAATTAAAGTCAAAAAAAGAGAAAGAATAAATAATGGTATCAACACAATATACCATTGAGTCATCAAAAATATCTCATTCCACAACTTTTAGCAAAAAAGAGGAAAAAATAATTATACACCCACATATGATAAAAATGATCATGAAAAGCCACCTTCTTCGAAAAAAATGAAAGCACTTTATGGAAGAGGTTATAATTTTTTTGGCTATAATGGGAAAGGGTGTGGTGTGAAAGAACAAGGTATCAATGTCCCTATAGAGCATACCGCACAAGAAATAACAAGAGGTATTGGTTATTGTCTTTCAATTAATACATAGTATTAGTTTTTTCTCCTTTCCATGTGATAGTTGTAGTATCATAAAATACTCACTACCATACACAGAGGTATAAACTTGGCTTTATGTAATCATATTTTATTTTTCAAGGAGAAACATATCACAATCCATTTTGGGCTCACATTTTTTACTAAACTTGGGGGTAAGGGGTTAGGAAGCCTTGTATTAGGTGTATTTATTATTGAGATCCCTATCTATCTCCTTAAAATATTAGTGTAGTGAGTACAGTAAAATTTTAAGGGGGGGCATATAGTCCCCCGATTATTGTTTGCATGTTCCCTTCTTAGTGATGATGACATACATCTCCTCGGAAGTATGATGATATTAATCAATGTAGCTTTATCAATCCATAGTGGGAAGTTTCTCTTTTGTGCTAATGTTAGGCTTAATGCCCCATAAGAGTGTGACCCTTCTTGACATATTATATTCCTCTTAGTGGTAATGTTATGGTTTGCATTCCCTAAGGTGTGAATCTTTTATTCCTTGAATAGTCCTCTCATGGTGGTGATGTCAAGTGTGATGTTCCCTATGGTGTGACCTTCCATGCATTAAGTAAAACCCCTTTGATTATATTGATTGGTTAAAATTTTTTATTTAAACTTTGTCATAATCATGGCCATCGAGCATAATACAACTTGCTTTCCAATGGTTTCATGTATTCCCTGAGTGTATAGCATAATAAATCTTTCTAGCCTTCTGAAGCAATTATATTCCATGAGTTTCTAGCATAATGCATCTTGCCAGCCTTGTGAAGCAGTTATATTCCATGAGTATCTATCATAACACAAATTTCTATCCTTGTGAAGTTATATTCTATGAGTGTCTAGCATAATACAACTTGGTAGCCTTGTGAAGCAGTTATATTCCATGAGTGTCTAGCATAATGCAACTTGCTAGCCTTATGATGAAATTATATTCCGTGAGTGTCTAGCATAATACAACTTGATAGCCTTGTGAAGAAGTTATATTCCATGCATGTCTAACATAACACAACTTTCTAGCCTTGCGAAAAAATTATATTTCATGATTGTCTAGCATAATGCAACTTTATAGCCTTGTGAAGCAGTTATATTCCATGAGCGTCTAGCATAATGCAACTTTCTAGGCTTGTGAAGCAATGACAATTTTGTGGAACATTACCAACGTTATCAAGGAGTATAGCTTTTAATATGGTTTGATAAATGGGTACACACCTATAGACTTGGTGCATCCTTCCCATTTATACCACCTTTTTATGAGTGCACACCTTGTAGACCTAGTGTGTGTTTCTCATCTTTGCCTTGGGGGATCACCTAGTGAATATTGAACTTCACTAGCCCTTGTGAGTATATTTTATGGAGACATAGCATAATACACCTTCTTAGTCCATATTTTTCCTTTTTTGAACTAACTTCGACATTGAATTTTTGTGTACCTTGTATCACTGCTACACATGTGTATGTTCTTTTGTGCCTATGTTGGTTTTCCATGAGATCATAGATCTTAAGGGCTTGATAACTCCCCTTGAACCTTTGTCATATTTGTAGTGTAGGAAAAAGCATACCATTGCATTTTCACACTTGTTTGGGCCCACCTTGCTTTATTTATCCTTTTTTATGTCTTAGTTGGTCCTATTTTGCATCCACAAGCCTAATAAACTAAATCTTTTTCTGGTTAATCCTCACAATCCTTAAAAGGAAAATGAACATTTAATGTTTTTGTCCATGTGTCCCTGATTTTTGAG
Organism: Sequoiadendron giganteum; assembly: GCA_007115665.2. Classification (NCBI taxonomy): domain Eukaryota; kingdom Viridiplantae; phylum Streptophyta; class Pinopsida; order Cupressales; family Cupressaceae; genus Sequoiadendron; species Sequoiadendron giganteum. Next base: position 577,030,757 of record CM021100.1, on the reverse strand, counting down.
TCGGGACTAAAAAACCATCTAGGGCATCTTAGTCCCCCAAAGGTCTTGGGACCCTAATTTTGAACACACCTGAAAAGGTCCCTTTTTGGAGTCTATGCCCCGAGATTTGAGCCTCAAGACTAAGACGCCACCTAGGGCGTGTTAGTCCTCCTTGGCTTATTTTTGAGATTTAATTTTAAACTCTGGCAAGATTTATCCTCCTTTAATTATTATTTTCCTATGTTGGCTTGGTGTGATGTAATTTTGGGATATTAAGCATTAAAAAGTATAAATACAACGTTCATTCATTCATTTTCATCCTAAGCATTCATGAGATCATCTAGCAACTTGGGTATTCATTCCTAAGGAAAGTTTATGAGATCAAGAGAATTCAAGAGAAGTTCTTCAAGAATTTTGGAGCCATCATCAAGATTGAAGAATCATATCAAAGGTTATTCTTGCATCATGTGTGTTTTTATTCTAACAGGTGTGATGTAGGGTTTTCATTTAAGCAAGCAATTCAAGCAAGATCTATCAAAGAATCCCATTGATTCAAGATCTACATTCCAATTGGCCATTTCATACAAGTTTGTAGAATTTACAACAAGGGTTTGGTGAGTTGTAACATTGCATGTTGTTCATTCATCATTTCACTCCATTATTGTATTTCATTTCAAGGTTTAATTACCAACAATGGGTTTGACTAAGGAAAACCCCCATTCACTAACATTCAACAAGTTTTCCCTCTCTTTTATGCTCGTGATTTTAGATCTAGGTCGAAGACTTGAAGATCATTTGGAGTGCAAGATTGAAAAGTTGCATTACAAAGTTTTCATCTTCACAGAAACTCACCTACAGGTCAAATCTTGAAGTTTCAGAAATTGAGATTTGAGAGGAAGCAAGTGCAAACCTTGGATCTCAGGATCACATTAAGAGATTTTAGAAATTAAGAATGAAACTAATATGCCACCTAGGGCATCTTAGTCCTCCTAGGGGTATTTTTTAGAGATTCTTTGAGATTCTGTTATGAGATACGAAGATTCCACATCTGCCCCGAAAAATAGCTGCGGGACTAAGACAATAGTAAGGGTGTCTTTGTCCTCCCTAGCATATTTTGACAACATTTTTAAATTTCTAGAATCCTCATCACATCTCCAAACTTCTCAGCTACACACATCACATCTTTTTGTTGCATAAATTCATCATTTGCATCTTTCATTTAGCTTGCATAACTAGGTTTTGTAGGTTGAATGATTATTTGTCTTTCGAAGCATTTGCTTGGTGGTGAAACCCTTAAAAATATAAAAGAGAACCACCACTTCCTAAGTCCTCCTAATTGAGAATTGAATCACCTTGTGAGGTTGATGGTCAATCCAAATAGGGTTCTTAGGACATGTTTGAATGATTGGTGTGAAAAAGGAGTGGCATTGCACCCCCCCCATTTTTCACTTAATCATTTTGGTGAACCCAACTTCTTTGAAAATTATTTTTATGATTTGGAGTCCATAAAATTCCTAGATCTAGAGTGAATTCATTGCATCTTGCATTAGTGAAAGTGCATCTAGGGTTTCTTGCATGTTGCATTAGTGAAATTGCATCTAGGGTTTCTCATATTTGCATTAGTGAAAGTGCATATAGGTTGAATTTTTACTGTCTTGCATCATTTCATTTCATTGAAAAACTAAAAAGTGCATTGTTAATCATTCCAATTACATCTACAAACATTGTTATTGTATTGAAAATTGAAAAAAGTGCATTCAACTTTGCATTCAATTTATTGTTATTAGTTACTTTTCCTTACATCCATTTGCATAAATCTCTATTTCTAAACATTAGATGCTTGAATAGAAAACTTGTAAAAATTGTAGAAAACCTAGAATTTTTTATTTTTCTAATAGAAACCTCAGATTGGAATAAAACACCCTTCCTGACATCTTAGTCGCTCTCAAGGTTTCTTGCTTAGAAGCCTCTGTGTTGTTTGTTGTCTATTTCAATCCCTAGAACTTCATAATTTCACTAGGGGGACCAAGACGCCCTTACTAGCGTCTTAGTCCCCATTGAATTTGAATTTCCTATTTTTATGGTTTCAAAGTGCCTTTCTGTGCTTCTATTGGCTGCTTTCAATTTTTTGTTACAATTTGGAGAATTACTATTATCTCAGTTTCTCTCATTTTCAAGTGCATCTGCTCAATCCTGCATCATGTATATGTGCTTCAGAAAGTTTTGGATGTCCTTGAAATCTTTGGTAGATGTGTCAAGTTGTGAATTTGGTAATTATCCTAATGATATCAAACAAAATCATGCTCAACCAACTCCTAATGCATGTCCTCCTTGTAATTTTGACATCATTAGAGAATATAATGACAACATGCATGTATTCCTCATTGATTGACTCAATAACCTTGAATATAATGCATCCTTTTATTCATCCATGAAACAACCAAACCCCCCTACAATACCACCTTTTGAGATGTTTGGTTACTTACATCCTGAAATTGAAACAAAAGTTGAACCTAAGTTCCCTACAATAGGTGAACCTAGTTCGTCTAAACAAACAAACACTTAACCATCCTATGGTAACGAAGTAACAAACACTCCCATGAAAAATATGGAAAAGGATTCACAATCTTGAGAAAACAAGGATTGACACAACAAATGAAAATGAAATTCATCAACTCCTAGAGAAAATTCCAACTAATAAAAACAAAAAAGGGTTAGGATATCAAGATCCCCCTCACAACGTAAAAATTACTAGAGAATACCTAAACCTTTGTAGTGATAGTATGGCGATCTTTGATTCTACCCCTAATATGAATGTCCTTTTACCTAAAGAACAACCAATGAATCACAACAATGAAAAGGATGAGATGATCTCCTTAGGTCCCCCCCTCCTTATTCAACTACAAAATTTTGTGAATCTAGCAAGCGCAAAACATCTTACAAAATAAAGAAACCTCAATTCCCTTGTCCACAATCTTCAACCGAACAAACTTTACACACACTTTTAAGTCAAGGAATTATCACATTACCACCCATACCTAAAAATAGATTTCCAAATCCTAAGAACAATAACATATCTTATTGAAAATATCATAGAATTTTCCTTCATAGTATCGATGCATGTTGCACCTTAAAATAGATATTTAAAAAGATTGATATAATAGAAATAGTCCTTTAAATTGGGACCCTAAACCTCTCTTATAATGTAATAGTTGTAGAATCTTGAAATTATCACTATTACATGATACTTCTAATCACCTACCTTGGCTCATTCTTGCCTTGCACTCAGTGGGGGCAAGAAGTAGATGGCCTTGCCCTAGTAAGGAATTTGTTGTTGTACCTTAGGTTTGTTATCTCCCTTCCACTTATACAAAATGAGATTGGGAGGTGGATGACTTTCTTTAAGTTGACTCACCTATGCTATAGTAGTATTTTTTCCTTCTTTTGTGTGATTGCATGTGTGTATTGTGATCCCTCGTGATGTTCTATTTGATTTTCCCTCTCTCTTCGTGCATTCCTCTATTTGTATCTTCATTCTTCTATATGTCGTAAGATCTTCGCCTTTTCATTTATCTTTTATTATTTCTTTGTCTTCTGTTTTCCTTTTGGGGATGATGCAAGGAGTCAAGACAACCTATGTATCTTCCATGTTGACCCAAATTTTTTTCCTTTTTTTTGCTCTCTTTGTGTTATTCTTTCAGTTCCATGTGTATTTGGGGAATGATGACAATTTCGAGCTCTCTAATATCATTGTAGAAATTACAAATAATAACCCCAATCCATAGATCCCTTATGTGTTTCTAGGGAGCAACCCTCTTTTCCATTTTATTTTCCATGTTTGTCTACTTTAAAGAAATTTATCTTTTTAAAGTGGGGGCATACATTGGTATTATTTTAGCATGATTTTACATGCATTTATTTTACATGTTCCTTGATGTGATTTTCTTACTTCATGAGATGTATTTTTCTCTTTGTGGTGACATTTGGAGTAATGTCCTTGAAGAGCATGATCCATCTTAGCATATTACATTCCTCTTATTGGTGATGAGACACACTACATTCCCTAAGTCATGAGTCTTTTATTCTTTGATTGGTCCTCTTTTGGAAACATTAGGAACAATGTCCCCTAAGATTAAGACCTCACATGAACTAAGCCAAATCCCTTTGAACATCCCTCTTTATTGTTGTGTTTCTTTTTGTGGCTTATTAAAGTCATTGAGGTATGAATTTGATATGGCCCCTTTGGGCTCACCTAGTGAACAAATAGCTTCACTAGCCCTTGTGAGCATGCATTTTATTTTTGTCCATATCATATTTATGGGGGTATGACATTGATATGGACTTCTTGGGGCTCACCTAGTGGACAACTAGATTTACTAGACCTCGTGAGCATATGTTTTTGTTTGCATAGTGGACAACAAATTCCAGTTGTAAACCTTTTTGGAAAAATAGCCTAGAGTCGGCCCACCCAATCGGACGACTAGTCAAAGTTTGATCTGTTACATTTTTCCTTTTTTGTTTTTGTTTTTCCTGTCTTTGATGGTGTATGTTTATGATCTGATTAGAACTTCATATATCATTTGCATGTGTGTTCCTTTGTGCCTATGTTGTTCTTCCATAGGATCTTGATCCTAGGGGCTTGGCCACCCTCTTTATTATTGTCATCTTATCTTACGAGCATTCGTACATTTGAACCCCTCTTGGTTGTGTGGTTGGCTACTTTAGTGTGATTTTGAAGCAAGTTCCTCCTCTCACTAAAGTGGGGGCTAAATGTAGTGTAGGAAAATGCATACCCTTTCATTTTCACACTTTTTTGGGCCCACCTTTCTTTATTTATCCTTCTTTATGTCTTAATTAGTCCTATTTTGCATCCACAGGCCTAATAAACTACATCTTTCTCTGGTTAATCCTAACAATCCTCAAAGGGAAAATGAGAATTTAATGTTTTTTGTTCATGTGTCACTGATTTTTGGATCAAGACTAAAATTCCACCTAGGGCATCTTAGTCACCCAAAGGTCTTGGGACCTTGATTTTGAACACACCTGAAAGGGTCCCTTTTTGGATTCTATGCCCCAAGATTTGAGACTTGGGACTAAGATGCCACCTAGGGCATCTTAGTCCTCCTTGTCTTATTTTTCAGGATTTATTTCAAATTCTGGTGAGATTTAGCCTCCTTTAATTAATTTTTTCCTATATTGGCTTGGTTTGATGTAATTTCAGGATATTAAGCATAGACAAGTATAAATACAAGGTTCATTCACTCATTTTCATCCTAAGCATTCATGAGATCATCTAGCAACTTGAGTATTCATTCCTAAGGAAAGTTTATGAGATCAAGAGCATTCAAGAGCAGTTCTTCAAGAATTTTGGAGCCATCATCAAGATTCAAGCATCATATCAAAGGTTATTCTTGCATCATGTGTGTTTTTGTGCTAACATGTGTGATGTAGGGTTGTGAATAAATCAAGAAATTCAAGCAAGATCTATCAAAGCATATGATTGATTCAAGATCTACATTCCAATTAGCCATTTCATACAATTTTACAGACTTTACAACAAGGGTTTGGTGAGTCGTAACATTGAATGTTGTTCATTCATCATTTCCCTCCACTATTTTATTTCATTTCAAGGTTTAATTACCAACAATGGGTTTGACCAAGGAAAATCCAATTCACTAACATTCAACAAGTTTTCCCTCTTTTTTATTCTTTTGATTATAGATCTAGGTTGAAGACTTGAAGATCATTTGGAGTGCAAGATTGCAAAGTTGCAAAGTTGCATTACAAAGTTGTCATCTTCACAAAAACTCACCTACAAGTCAAATCTAGAAGTTTCAGAACCTGAGATTTGAGAGGAATTTCAAAAATTTAGAATGGGACTAAGACAAAATTAAGGGCATCTTTGTCCTCCCTGATATATTTCAACAACATTTTTACATTTCCAAAATCTTCATCACATCTATAGACTTCCTAGGTACACACATCCTATCTTGTTGTTGTATAATTTCATCATTTGCATCTTTCTTTTAGCTTGCATAACTAGGTTGGTTGAATGCTTATTTTTCTTTCCAAGAATTTGCTTGGTGGTGAACCCCTTAAAAACCTAAAAGAGCACCCCCCTTCCTAAGTCCTCCTAATTGAGAATTGACTCACCTTGTGAGGTTGATGGTCAATCCAACTAGGGTTCTTAGGACATCTTTGAATGATTGGTGTGAAAAATGAGTGACATTGCACACCCCCCATTTTTCACCTAATCAATATTATCTTTCTAATAGTTGTATAATTTGACCTCCCTTGACAATAATTCTCTACTTTAGTGTGAGTCTGAGCATAAGTTCGTACTCCCACTAAAGTGGGGGCTAAATTTAATATAGAAAATTATATACCTTTACAATTTCACTCTATGTTTGGGTCCCTTAATTTATTAGACTTAATTAAGCTTCTAATTTATCAAATTATACATTTCAAAGCCTTATTCTTACCATTTTCGAAAAGGGGAACCAACATTAAATAAATTAATTTAATAATCAAATTTCCTTGTATCATGTGTTTCCTAGAAGTATAAGCTAGGACCCATTCACCTATGGTAAAATGGGTCCTTTCTATGAACCAAGACCTAAATTAAAATATGTTTTTAGTGGCATTTTAATGATCAAAATTCAAATTGTAAGTGTTAGCTTTTAGAATCTATTTTTTTAGGAAATTAGATAAACACCTATAAATAAATAGTATTTTGATTATTGAAATCTTACACTGAAAATGAATGATTTGGAGAAGAACTTCTGATCAAGCATTATTGTCAAGAGCATAATTGAGAATTCAAGAGTAGGATTATCAATCATTTGTAGTAGCAATCAAGATCCTAACATCATGTCAAGGTTTATACGTATTCATGTTTTCTTGTGAGGGATAACAAGTAAATTGTAGGTCTTCATACATTCAAGCACTCAAGAAAGTCAAGAATGAAAGATCCAATTCCCTTGAAATGATGTTTATGTCTTCAGTCTTTCAAGGAAACCATTGAAGGGTGGTGAGTTGCAACAAATTGTTCATTCATCATTTACTTCCTTTTCATTAAGGTTTTCATCATTGACACTACCATTACGAAAGTGGAAACACTAACACAAGGTTTGATTGAGGAAAAACCCTATATTGAACAATATTGTCCCTCTTTGTGAATGTGCAAGTTACAGGTTTGAAAAGGATTTAAAAGAGCTTGAAGATCCATTTTGCATTGTTGCATTTGTTTTCAACATTCTTATCAACCTACAAAAACTAAGTTGCATAATTCATTTTCGACATTCCAACAAATTTTTTGGTGGAAAATAGAAGCTTAGATCCAAAACTAGAGGACCCCAGAAGTTGAGCATGACCCTTGTACAAACACCCATTTACCATTGGGCAAATGGTTCCTTGTAGGCACATAAAAATCAATTTTTTTGAGTGGGTTTTTTGTCCTCCACACTTCCCAGATCCACTTGCAAACTATTGTTTTTGTCTATCAATTGTTAGGATCTTGAATTTTATATATTAGGGCACATGGTATCATTAGTTTAATCATTCTTAAATATTTCCAATCCATTTTAATCCCCCATTAGATTTAGATTCAAGTCTAATTGGCTCACCATTGAGGCTAAAAGTCAATATTTTAACCTTGTGATCTACATCTTAATGAAATTTGGAAAAAAAGACCACCTTTGCATCCTAGGTTCTTTACACTTAGGACCCAAGATCCATTTTTCTATATTTCAAGAGATTAAAAAAGCCCTACTTTAAATTTTGACACAATGATTGGTCTAGTAACATTGACACATCTCCTTCTTCTTGGAATTCCTAAAATATCATAAAGTATCAAACCAATAGGATCCAAAATTGGGGGTTTCCAATCCTCTTGAGTTTTCAGCATACCCCATTGGAGCAAGATTTTTCCTCCTCTTTACCCAATCAATATTATCTAAATCAATTTGTAGGAAGCCCAAATAGAGATCCTCTCTAGTGGAGGAATGGGAAAAAGTATTGGTATCATTAAGTTTTGGGGGAGAATATAAATTCCAAGTCCTTCCATTAAGTTAGAGTAGCTCATAAGCAATAAACTAGAACATCTATAATTATATCAACTCAAGGAGTAAGCATTAAAGATCCCATAGAGATAGAAAAGGAAACAATATTGTTCTTCTCTAATCTTATAAAATGTTTGAATACATATCCTATAGTGGAGGAATGGATGTTGGTGAGAATTATGATCTAATGTAGTCTATTTTCAAGATTATAGGATTATAACTCTATTCAAACCTACTCAAACAATTATATGGGTATGTGCAGGATCATCATGGAAAAAATAGGCCCTTAAGTGGTGATGAAAATTCAAAAAAATCAGAGTTAGACAACTTGACGTAAAAAAATGAATAAGTTATCTATATTATTTCAAAAATATGTAAGAATAGAATCTGTAGCAAATTGAATGTAGTTTCTAAACTACTAAGTTTATTTTTTATTTTTTAAATCTATTTGGCAAAAAATTTAAATTTCAATATAGTAGTACTTAAATTTCAAGGAAAAAATAAGTAGGCATCTATGTAACCACGCTAACCACAATAAAATGATAATATTTTTTAATAATATTCTAGATATAAGTAGAGGACTCATGTCCCGATGTGATGCATATTTTTTTGTAATTGTTTTCCAAGTAAATAATTAATTATGATTTTTTTAATTACAAATTTTAAAAATATAAGAACTCGTATGCCTGACCACCTTAACTTGGTCAAAAATTCATGATTTTTTTTTTTAATCCTATAGTATGTGAATTATAGAATGTGACACATGTTTCAGATTAAAAAATGTGCTACCGTTTGAAAACTATAGATTTTTTCAATCAACCTATCAATCAAGACTTTAGCCGTAATTCAAATAGAAAATGAATAATAATTATTTATTAAATTCAAGGTAAAGTATAATTTATATTGGTGGAAAGCTGAGAATCTCCTTTAAATATCCTTTTTGTTTCATCAATTTAGGGTAAAAACAAAGTCGTTAGCCACATGGGCGAAGTCTAGAAAAACATGGTAAGCTATTAAACACGTTTTTTGTGTTGAATTCTTAGGATTGGCAAGTCCTAGCCAAATTCCGAAGCAAACCTGAGCCTAATCCCTAGGTAGTAGGGTTTGTGTCAAACATATCGGATACCCGATTCAAATTGAATATTCGGTCCAAATTGGATAACTGGTCCAAATTAGATATCCGATTTGAATTATATATATAATTTTAATATATGATTTTATATAAATTTTATATATCATTTTATATAATTTAAAAATGCAATAAATAGTTTATAGTTTATTATAATATATCTAATTGAGAATATACAATATTGTTTATAATATAATATATAATTTATGATAATCTCTTACGAAATTATGTATAATATTTAAATATTATTTATATATTTTAGTTAATGTATAAATATATATATATTAAGATAATATATTAAATATTATATAACTAATTAATTTTACTAATATATAAAATATTTAAATATTATCTCTTTCCATTTCTCTCTCCCCTCTCTCTCTCTCTCCCCTTCTTCACCTCTTCCCCTCTACCTTCCCCCTCCTAATTATCTCTCCCTTTCTACGACCCTTCTGACTTCTTCCCCTCTTCCCCCCCCACTCCCCCTCTCTCTCTCTCTCCTCTCTCTCTCCTTCTTCCCCTCTACCTTCCCCCTCCTAATTATCTCTCTCTATCTCTCCCTTTCCCTCTATCTTTCCCTCTCTTTATCTCTCCCTCTCTCCGTCTCTCTCCCCTTCTTCCACTCTTCCCCTCTCCCTTCTCCCTCCTAATTCTCTCTCTCTCTCTCTCTATATATATATATATATATATCCCCTTCTTCCTGTCTTCCCCTCTCCCTTCCCCATCCTAATTCTCTCTCCCTCTCTCTCCCCTTCTTCCCTTCTTCCCCTCTCCTTCTCCTCTATTCTCTCTCTCTCTCCTTCTTCCTCTTCCTATGCCTTGCCCTTCTAATGTTCCTCTCTCTCCCTCTCTCCTTCTTCCTCTCTCCTTCCCTCCCAGTTCTCTCTCTCTCTATCTCTATCTCTCTCCTCTACCCTTCCTTCCCTCTTCCTCTCTCTCTCTCTCTCTCTCTCTCTCTCTCTCTCCTTCCCCTCTTCCCTATCTCTTCCCCCTCCTAATTCTCTCTCCCTCTCTCTCCCCTTCTTCCCCTCCTCCCCTCTCCTT